>SMJT01000012.1:871084-891725 GCA_004349715.1 Crucihimalaya himalaica | reverse complement strand
ATTTGCCTGATCTAGTGTTTGGTGAGCAAAAGCCCTATTCGCAAAGGAATTTGGTTTAGGGATTTTATGAACAATTGAACTTGAACTTTAATGCTTGTTTAAATTCTATGAATTTGCAAAGGAATTTGGAATTCTAGGTTTAGACATAGATAGTTTTCGCAACGACAGTTGGTTTACTTTACATCTGTGTTTGGAGTTTGAAAGCGGAGCTTAATCTATTCCTGACAATTGATTTGATTTGATAATCCTGATTTACCTGCAAGTTTCCCTAAGCCTAGCTTTTCCTCCATTGATTTTATATCCTTGATTTATTTGCTTTTGTTATTTCTTAATTCCATCTATTCTGCTTAGCTTAGTTCTTATTTCTGAATCTATTGAGTGTTATCTTGAGTCTTTGTGGTTCGACCCCTAAATTACTATAGCGACTGCTTATATACTTTAGGGTATTAGTTTTGAGCACATCAGGCAGCGAGACATACACATAGTTGTGCCCAAATGTACACTTGTATGTTCGTCTTCATAGTTCTACTTTGTCGATTTTTGTGTATTTGTAGTTGGACCTGGATATACATTATTATGTTCTAGTTGGACACATGAGTTTCCACTATTAATAAGCATTTATGAGAGTTTTATAATAGAGTATTCAAGAAATCATAGGTTTCACATCTTTTGTGTCAAAAGAGGGAGATGACATAGTAAGTGTTCCTTATACTCTAAGGGGTGTTTTAAGTGAAAACAATAATATGTCTAACATATATTTAGTATTGAAAGAATTATTTTTAAAGTTTAAAATGAATGTTGAATCATTAGAAGTCTTCATTTGGGGTTTTTAATAGTTCAAACAAATTTAAATACTAATTTTAATAATTAAAAACTAAATAAATTAAATACAAAATATTAATTTTATAATAAAATAACTTTAATTTTTAATAAAATAAATATTTATTACTATAAAATAATACCTAATTTTCTAACACTTTCAAGACATTTTTTGGATCATAATGAATATAAGTAAACATTTCAAGATTGTTCAAAGTAAATAAAATACAAAGATGTTCTTAGTTGTACATAGTTAGAATAACATACAAACACGTTCATATAACAATTACACAAATACAACTAAAGGTAAGTTTCCCATGCATCATTTTTGAGCTGAAATCACCTTTCCAAATTCATACCAGACACATAATTGTTCTTACACTTTTGGCGATGTTCTCCGGTGGATTGAAACCGCATTTTTTGCTTCATTCCCGCTTTTCTTGATTTTTGCAACTCGTAAATACCATTACAGCCTTGCGAAGCTTGACGGCATCGTAGCAACAGTCGTTACGTATCAGACTTACCATGGTTTTCTTCTACGGGACATGGAAACTCACCATTATCTGATAGTTATACAACTTGTACCAAATGTCCTAATATCTCACAGTTATACTACGTGTATCATTTGTCCTATCTGTAGATTTGTCAATTACAAATTCTAATCAGGGATTCTAATTGCCAAAGATTCAACAACTGTATTCGATAAATAACCAATGTAAATACCCCATCGACTCACTGAACATGATTACTAACCAAAATTGCATATCCAAACAAGCAAATTCATGAATTAAATCTCTAAATTTTTAAAAATCTCTAAATCCTCAAATCTTCAAATGTGAATCTCAAATCTAAATGAAATAACCGATGACAGAGGATTTTATCCGTTCACTCAGCCAACATCTGGATTTTATCCGCTCACTCAGCCAACATCGTATATAACCCGACTTAAAAATAAAATCCCCAAAATTCATGAAATTGAAATTGAAATTAAAATCCCAAATTCCACTATAATTTGAAAATCAAAACCGTCGACCGTTTGCTCTATTCTCCTCGCGAAACTCACTCTACTCTCCTCTTTCAATAGAAACGATTCAAATTTTTGTGACGAAGATGCCTCTGAAGACAAGGTGGGAAAAGAAAAAGGTTACGATGCTAGATGGGGAAAGGATAGTGAGAGCGAGGACACCGCGTGTTGATGACTCACGAGAGAAGGGATCTATTTCGAATGTAGAAGTTTTAACTAACGAAGTGGTAGTCGAAGGAGAAGAGAGGGATCAGAAGGAACCTCCGTCCCGGAGTGGTGAGGAAGTCGGAGATGAAGAAGTACTCCAAGAACCAGAGATTGACTCCCGGAATGAAGAGGATGGAGAAGAACTTCGAGAGAGGCAATCTCTGGCCCGAAGGCTTGAAACTCGAAATGAAGATAAAGATGGAGAGAATGAACCTCGGATGAAGAGGTAGTCTGTGAAAATTAGTCTATCGAGAAATTTCTGAAAAAGTAGAACTTGGTAATACTTGATAAAACTTTTGGTTGCAGGATTCCGAGGATGGAAGGACGACAGCAATTCAATCAATGAAAATGTACTTCCCGCCGACGAAGTACAATAAGAAAATATAACTATCGACGGGGTGTTTCATCCATGAAGCTTTGGAAACCTTAGAGAATTTGGATCCTCCGCTCACAACGGTTGAGAGAAAATAGTTTAAGAAGCATCGTCTGTTCAAACACATTTTCCACATGCCAAGGGACAAAAACCACAAGGTTATGGGCATGTGGATGCTCTTTCTTTGAACGACATGCATCAAGAAGCAAAAGGAAGCTTGGTTCGTCGTAAATGGCAGTTCCCATCCTTTATGGTATAAAGCAAAAGGAAGCTTGTATCAGGATTAGACTACCGCAACTATCCACTCGGTTATAAGGAAACATGCATTTTCTACTTTGTGAGGAAGCATATCAAGCGAATAGTAATTAGACTTAAAGATGTGAAGGAAAAACTACTGCAAATGGTACCAACAAAAAATTTTCGAGAAAGGTTGAAGATGGCTGTCCTCTAGTTCTTGGCCAGCATTGTTGTAGGACAGATAAAGACTGACCAGATGTTACCGGCGTGGATGATCTCATGTTAAGAGTTGTGGATGATCTCAAGTTTGTAAGACATTTCCTTGGGGGATATATTCATTTGATCACATGTTAGGAGGGATGAAGCACACGATGACTCATTTTGGAGGGGTTGTCAAGGTTGTGTCATGGCCGATTCCAGGTTCATGTATTCCTCTCGAGGTACGGAAACTATATTTGAGGTATTGGTCATTGTTAGTTACGACTTCTTATAAATGAATTAACTCTAACTACATGTGTAGTTTTTAGCATTTGAGGCAATTCCTTCATTAGGTGATCGTTTCCGTGAAGCTATTCCAGACGCAGACGATGTGCAAGACGAGGTTCAAAAAAAGCGAAATGAAAGGCTTCCCCCTTTCGAAAATAAATGAAGAACTTGGTACAACAAAGATTAGTTATCCTTTGCATATGACTTATTTTGGGTTGTTATGTTTGTAATTTATATTCGTTTTTTATCTTAACAAGACATTAATAGTATCATGGTAGTTAGAAGTGATGATGAAAACTCTCTTATGGTTAGAATAACGGAAGAAGAAGACGACTGTGATTAGCATGATGCCATTGTCAACAGTTGGATGGAATGTCTTGATAAAGGACAGACCATATATTTTGAAGAGATGTACAACTAAGATGTGTCTTTCCGATTAGGAGAGGGAGCTGATAAGGGGGTGGATGAGGGAGTAGCCGCCAATGTAAGACCGGAAAACACGGCTTCAGCTGAATTGGTGGTCCTTTTTTAACACCTTCAACAACGATGTTGTCGAACGGTTGAAGCTAATGGAGGACAAGTTTGATGGGTTTGAAAAAAGAATCGAACCTTTGGAAACTTTTGTGCAGGGGAAGAAAGGAGATAAGTGAAAGGTAAGACATTGTGTTTTTAAATTATCAATATTGCTTGGTAATACTAAAGTAAAACTGTGTGGAAAAGGTAATACTTGGCAACACTCTTATTTGATTGCAGGAGAGTGGAGACGAGTTGTTAATTCCTCCAAATAATAAAAGCGATGCTACGGCTTCCGAAGACCCACCAAACGAGTAAGTTGCTTCCCAAGTCCAACTAAATGATGAAGTTGCTTCCCAAGTCCCACCATACGAGCCAGCTGGTCCTTCCTAAGAAGAAGAGAAGATTTGGAGTTCTAATCTACAAAGTTATGTGAAAAAAAAAAAGAGTGTTAAATGAAATTCTCAGACTGCTATTGACCCTAACTATATTAGGCCACATACATGGTCAAAGACAAATGTTGTTTGAATACAAATCTTCGCCTATGGTGGTTTTATGGTTGTGAGAACTTGGTAGAACTATATTCTTTGTCTTGTTTGTTATGGTTGTTTTATGCTTGATAGAACTGATGTTGTATTCGAATTCGTAGTACTCGGATTACTTCGTAGACTGGGCTTACATCGTAATACGGGGCTTACTTCATAAAACTATACTCCTAGGTCCTAACTTTTCATTTGATCTCGACCTACTGGCCCATATTGGCCCATTATCCCTCCCTTAATAGACATGTTAAATTAATTAAATTGATTTGACAAAATTTTTATCTTTGTAGTTAATCGATTTGGTAGATATTCTCATAAATACACAATGTTTCGAGAACCGATGCAACTTTTGGCATTTTATTAATAGATGTTAATCATAACACAAAATCGAAAACTTATGACCTTTTGACGCATCATCTCTCTCTCACTCACTCACTCTCATCTTCCTCAATTTTCTTTCGTCGAATCCTCTTTCATTTATATGATGGCCAACACGAGGACTATGATGGACACTCAACGATCTATCCAGTTCGGTTTGAAGAAATTGCTAGAGAACCCCTTGCCCCATTTCACAGCAGGTTAAGATATTACTCAAATATTGTGACTCTTTTTGGTTTCCATGGTTAATGGTATCATAAATTGATAATGAAGTCTCAATCTATTAAGTCCTACTGTTGACGACGAGTACAAGTGGGACGCGGTTCTCGTCAGACCGCCTATCAACCCTCACATAGGCGGTGTGTTTAAACTGTCGATTGGTATGCGCAGCGGTATCCTCTCACACCCCCAAAGGTAATACTTGGTAATACTTAAATAGAAACAGATGATTAGAAGTTTTTGTGTTGTATTCCAAGATGGAGATACTACTAGCCTTGAATTTACGATCTTGAGTGTATTAGATCCAAAAATTATAGAGTATAATCTTGGGTTTAGGCTCGTAGGTTAGTACTTAATCAGGTAGAACTAGAGTATGTTGGTTGGTATTTAATTAGGTAATACTAGGGTATGTTGGTTGATGTTTAATCTGGTAATACTAGAGTATGTTGGTTGGTTTAATCTGTTTTTGACGAGTCTTTGTTTATAATCTAGGTTGTTTTCATAACCAAAATTTACCACCCTAATGTCGGAGATAGATGAAGTATCTTCCTCAAGATGCTGAAGCCAGAATATTGGTGCCCCGCTTACTAGATATCGACGGTTGGAAACGCGCTTGTGCGTATGCTGATGGAACTGAGTTGGGTGAGGGAGATTACTATGACCAGACAATTGCAGAGAGCTACAGATTGGATACGACAAGTTTCTATGCCAGGGCGAGAGAGATTACACTCTCATACGCCGGAGGCTCAGATGACAGAACCTTTTATCAATTCTTGTCTTAGCTCTATGTCAATTTTCTTTTGGGACCTTTTGGCTTTTAAACCTCTTTTTTTTTTATCAACGTTGAACTTTTTGTTTGAACCTTTAAAATTTAAAATTAATCTATGTTGAACCATGCTCTAAGTCTTTAAACTTAATTAAGTTTCTATCTATCTTGAAATCTTAATTAACACAACATTAGTTAAATCTAACTAAACAACAAAGATAGTCCTACAATAGAAAAGAAAAATTATACTAAGGTAAAGTAAACACAGATAAATCAAACATAGATAAATCTATTAGTTCCTACGGTTGACGACGAGTACAAGTGGGACGCGATTCTTGTCGAACCGCCTAACAACCCTTACGAAGGCGGTGTGTTTAAACTGTTGATTTGGTATGCGTAGCGGTATCCTCTCACACCCCCAAAGGTAATACTTAAATAGAAATAAATGATTAGAAGTTTCTGTGTTGTATTCCAAGAACGAGATACTACTAGCCTTGAATTTACGATCTTGAGTGTATTAGATCCAAAAATTATAGAGTATAATCTTGGGTTTAGGCTCGTAGGTTAGTTCTTAATCAGGTAATACTAGAGTATGTTGGTTGGTATTTAATAAGGTAATACTAGAGTATGTTGGTTGGTGTTTAATCTGGTAATACTACTAGAGTATGTTGGTTGGTTTAATCTGTTTAAAATCTGTTTTTGACGAGTCTTTGTTTATAATCTAGGCTGCTTTCATAACAAAAAATTCACCACCTTAATGTCAGGGATAGATGAAGTATCTTCCTCAAGATGTTGAAGCCAGAATATTGTTGCCCCGCGTACTAGATATCAACGGTTGGAAACGCGCTTGTGCAGATGCTGATGGAACCAGAGTTGGGTGAGGGAGATTACTATGACCAGGCAATTGCAGAGAGTTACAGATTGGACATGGCAAGTTTCGATGCCAAGGCGAGAGAGATTACACTCTCATACGCTGGAGGTTCAGATGGCTGAACCTTTTATCAATCCCTGTCTTAGCTCTATGTCAGCTTTTAAACCTCTTTTTTGTTTTATCAAAGTTGATATTTTTTTTTTGAACCTTAAGTTTTAAAATTAATCTATGTTGAACCATGCTCTAAGTTTTTAAACTTAATTAAGTTTCTGTCTATCTCGAAATCTTAACTAACACAACATTAATTAAATCTTACCTAACAACAAAGATAGTCTTACAATAGAAAAGGAAAATTACACAAAGGTAAAGTAAACATAGATAAATCTATTAGGTCCTACTGTTAACGACGAGTACAAGTAGGACTCGGTTCTTGTCGAACCGCCTAACAACCCTTACGAAGGCGGTGTGTTTAAATTGTCGATTTGGTATGCGCCGCGGTACCCTCTTACAACCCCAAAGGTAATACTTGGTAATACTTAAATAGAAACAGATGATTAGAAGTTTCTGTGTTGTATTCCAAGAACGAGATACTACTAGCCTTGAATATACAATCTTCAGTGTATTAGATCCAAAAATTATAGAGTATAATCTTGGGTTTAGACTCATAGGTTAGTATTTAATCAGGTAATACTAGAGTATGTTGGTTGGTATTTAATCAGGTAATACTAAAGTGTGTTGGTTAGTTTTTTAATCTGGTAATACTAGAGTATGTTGGTTGGTTTAATCTGTTTTTGACGAGTCTTTGTTTATAATCTAGATTGCTTTCATAACCAAAATTCACCACCCTAATGTCGTGGATAGAGGAAGTATCTTCCTCAAGATGCTGAAGCCAGAATATTGGTGCCCCGCGTACTCGATATTGATGGTTGGAAACGGGCTTGTGTGGATGCTGACGGAACCGGAGTTGGGTGAGGGAGATTACTATGACCAGGCAATTGCAGAGAGCTACATATTGGACAGAGCAAGTTTCGGTGCCAGGGCGAGAGAGATTACACTCTCATACGCCGGAGGTTCAGATGAATGAACCTTTTATCAATCCCTGTCTTAACTCTATGTCAATTTTACTTTGGGACCATTAGCTTTTAAACCTCTTTTTATTTATTTATCAACGTTGAAATTTTTTTTGAACCTTAAGTTTTAAAATTAATCTATGTTGAACCATGCTCTAAGTTTTTAAACTTAATTAAGTTTCTGTCTATCTCGAAATCTTAATTAACACAACATTAGTTAAATTTTACCAAACAACAAAGACAGTCTCACAATAGAAAAGGGAAATTACACAAATGTAAAGTAAACATAGATAAATCAAACATTATTCCCCCCCCCCCCCCCCTCCGGGCGCCAAGCTTAGTGAGGGTACCCACAAGACCTGACACGACCTCTTCAGTCAAACATTCAGATTTGCAATCTCTTCAGCATTGTTTTTCTAGCTCATTTCGCATTACATTCGTCTCGAATGGAAGGTTCTAGCAGCTTCGAATCTTCTCAGAATGCTCATCAAGCTCTTTTCTTAACATACTCACCTCTTCTTCGATTGCGTGAACCCATTCTTTCCGGATGAAGATGATCATTCTACGCTTAAAGATAGATATAACATCTCATGAGTATTCAGTATTAACATTAATCTACTCTTAAAAACGATGTCCTCTTCTAACCTCATACATATTTCATGTAAAGAATTTCCTTCCTAGTTCTCCCGTTTCAGTTGTAGAGGTCTCATGGATGATGCATCCACCACATGGACATCTTTTAGGAATGCCATTGTCACCATCGATTACTGCATAATACATGTCGATCAAATCCTTATTCCTCTTCATTTCCTTCTAGTATGGGTCCATATCCTTCAGCGAAATCAAATTAAATTAAATCAAATCAACTTAAACGAGTAACTTGAATCCAAATCAACTCATCTTAGAAAAACTTATTTGAAATCGAAATCGAAAAATCTAGAATTAAAGAGAGAGGGACTGGAGTCGATAAACTTCGGGAATGAATATAAATGAAATAAATAGATTTGAGAATTAAAGAGATGAGGGAAAAATATGAAATGGAGGGAAGCCCGAAATTTTTAATTTTGAAGAGTGCGGCAAAAATTTGACATTTTGGGCGAGAATTTCAATTTTGTCACCACGTGCGCCGTCTTTTACTCCCATGTGCACCGCCCAGTTTACACATAGTTTTACAGTAGATAGTAGTTAAATGAAAGTTCCATATAGTTCTACATTGGATGATTTTGGATTTAATTAGTATTACCTATCCTTAAATGTTTTTTTTAGTTAGACAGTTGATTAAAGTCATTTAACATATGATTATGATTGTTTTATGCAATAATATGGTGTAAACATACATTTTGTAACTTTTTAAACCCCAAAAATCGATTCTCTAATTCTCCTTCCGTCGTCTTCTCTATATATATGAGTTGCAATTCTGGGCAATCGAGAATTGAGGACGGAGGCCGCGTGATGTGATCATGGCTAGCTCAGTGACTAAGGAGGGTGAAGCACATACTGCTCCGGAGCTTGTACCTGAGGAAGCTAAGGGAGAAGTCGAAGACGATTTAAACATTCCACCAGGTGTTATGACAAGGTCCAAAGCTCAGAAGTTCCATCAAGCTTTCCATAAGCTACTGTCATCTATCCAGGGCAATCTTGAGCTTGCTAATCCAACCACCCTGGTTGTGATACAAGAAACTTGAGAATTCAACAAGAGAGGTGTTGTGAGTCGCACTCTTTTTGCCTTGGGCTTGGTTTTGTCCCAAATGGGTTTTCCAGCCAAGGTTTTTAATGAGACTTGTTCACAACAGTTTAATAAGAGGCCCCTTGTTGAAACCCAGCCCATGCTACTTCTTTTTTTACGAAAATAAGAAATAAGAAGGAGGATCCTATTTTCCTTATTCAAACTTTTTTTAAATTGAGTTGTTAGTTCCTAAGTGTTGTTGTTATTTCCTAATAATTTTCTGAACTCTATATGTATTTAACTCTTCTCCATTCTGAGATTTATCAAACATCTTTTTATCAAAAACAGCTTCTAAACTTGTTTGATCAAACACTCTTGCTTAGTGTATTCGGATTTTATCCTTGCACGATAGCAAGCTTCTTGTCTAAGGTATTCAGATCGGGTATCCTTGCCTAAGCCAAGACATCCCTCGTCTAGAGACCATCACACTCTCTGGACGAGTTACATCATCCATTTCTGTCCGTTCACCTTCACCCGTTCACTTTCACTCGATCAATCCACAGAATTAAACCGCACCCTTGGAGCCACTCCAAGACGCTTCTACTTCCACAATTCTATCCATCCGTTGACTCCAGACCAAACTTCATCAAAAACACACAGTCCACAAAGTTTATCCTAGGGCAGAAGGATCCTTGTCATAAGGATCACATCAAGTGGTATCAGAGCAAGCTTTGTGCCAGGTTGTGTTGATTTCAATCAGATCATCTTTTTACAGTTCATGCATTGTTTTGTCTTTTAAAAATTTACTTGATCCGCGACTTTTCGAATAATCTGTTAGAAACTTGTTATTTACAGTTTTCATTTTTTGATTCAACTCTGTTATGTTTTGTTGAATGTTTTTGTATTTTCTATGAACAAGTGACTTGTTTAAGTGTTTGAATCTTTCAGGTACAATGGTACATTCGATCCATGAAGAAGATGACACTGCATATACTAATGGAGAAGCCTACAATCCGAATCAACTTTTGTTAGATGCTCTCACAGCTAGATTGACTACAATCATGGATCAGAGGCTTGAAAACTTTCTGGCTGAGGTTGTTTATTCTGAGTAAGAAAGATCCAGGAGAAGCCGAAACCATTCTACAACAGAAGACTATTATAGTCATGCATCTTGGTCTAATGGTTCTAGGAGGAGAAGGCATGACCGAGAGGAGAGGCAACCATGATTTACAGATCCTCTTGGTGGTCTCAAGCTCAAACTGCCTGAGTTTAAGGGTACTAGTAATCCAGAGGAATACCTTGAGTGGGAAAAGAAAATTGAGATTAAGTTCGAATGCAAGGAGTACACACAGGAACAAAATTTAAGACTCACACCTACTAAGTTTAAGGATTATGCACTGAGTTGGTAGGATAATTTGGTTACAACAAGGAGACGTGCAGAAGATCGTCCTATTGAGACTTGGAACCAATTGAAGCTCATCAGGAGAAAGCAGTTCATTCCCAGCCACTACTATAGAGAACTACATTACAAACTCAGAACCTTAGCACAAGGCAACCGAACTGTTGAAGAGTATTACAAAGAGTTGGAAACTCTTATGCTGAGGGCATATGTTTAAGAAGATAGTGAGGCTACCATGTCCAGGTTTTTGGGTGGTCTTAACAGAGAGATCCATGACAGGCTTGAAGTTCAACACTATGTAGAGTTAGAAGAGCTACTACACAAAGCGATTATGTTTGAAAAGCAATTAAAGAGAAGAAGCTACAACAGCAGTTTCGAAGCAAGCAAGTCTAGTTATCAAAAGGATGAGAGATCAAGTTTTTACAAGGATCCTAAGTCATTTACTAAGCCTAAGGCCGAAGACCAGAGCCTCAAGGGTAAAGAAAAAGCTTCTACATCCAAGACCAGGGACATACAATGCTTCAAATGCAAAGGATTCGGCCACTATTCTAATGAGTGTTTTAATAAGCGCTTAATAGTTATAAGAGAGAATGGTGAACTTGAATCTGAAGAAGAGCACATTGAATTAGAAGAACAAGTTGAAATGCCAGTTAGTGGAGAGCTATTGGTCACTAGAAGGACTTTGAATCTTAAAACCAAGGCTGATGAGAATGACCAAAGAGAAAACTTGTTTCACACTCGCTGCATGGTACAAGGCAAAGTGTGTAGTCTAGTTGTTGATGGAGGCAGCTGTACTAATGTGACTAGCGAATCAATGGTGGAAAAACTTGGTTTAACAGTTCAGAAACGACCTAAGACTTATAAGCTTTAATGGCTCAATGATGAAGGGGAATTAGAGGTAGAAAATCAAGTTATGGTTCCTTTCTCTATTGGCAATTATGAAGACCAGATTCTCTGTGATGTATTGCCTATGGACGCGGGTCATATACTGTTAGGAAAGCCTTGACAATCAGACATAAAAGTTATGCATGATGGCTACACCAATCGCTACTCTTTTAACTATAAGGGAAGAAAAATTGTGCTGGTGCCATTAACTCCTCAAGAGGTTCACCAGTATCAGATTAGTCTTAAGAAGAGCAGAGAACAAGCTAAAGCCAAAACCAAACAGCGAACCAATCTTCTGATCACCAAGCCAAAGGGAAGTCAACTTCCTAATCTTTTACTTGTTTTTAAAGGTTGTTTAAACTTGAATGAGCCACTACAGGCAATGCCTAGCAAGATTAAACTTCTTTTGCAGGAGTTCAAAGATGTTTTCCCATAAGAGAATCTGCAAGGTCTACCACCAATAAGAGGGATTGAACATCAAATTGACTTTGTACCAGGATCTTCTCTGCCCAACATACCGGCTTATAGAACCAATCTGTTAGAGACCAAAGAACTTTAGCTACATGTTAATGATCTAATGGAGAATTGTCATATCCGTGAGAGCATGAGCCCATGTGCAGTTCCTGTTTTGCTCGTTCCAAAGAAAGATGGTATCTGTAGATTGTGTGTTGATTGCTGAGCCATCAATAATATCACTGTAAAGTATCGCCACCCTATTCCTAGACTTGATGATATGCTTGATGAGTTGCATGGTTCTAGCATCTTTTCTAAGATAGATCTCTAGAGCAGCTATCACCAGATTAGGATGAAGGAAGGTGATGAATGGAAAACTGCATTTAAAACTAAACAAGGGCTTTATGAATGGTTAGTAATGCCATTTGGATTAACTAATGCTCCTAGCACTTTCATGAGGTTAATGAATCATGTTCTTAGAGCCTTCATAGGACATTTTTTTGTGGTATACTTTGATGACATCTTAGTATATAGCAAAGGACTTGATGAGCATGTTAAGCATCTAAGAATGGTTTTAGAAGTGCTTAGGAAGGAAACCTTGTATGCTAATTTTAAGAAATGTACTTTTGGAATAGATAACCGTGTCTTCTTAGGTTTTGTTGTAAGTACATATGGCATAAAGGTTGATGAGGAGAAAATAAAGGCAATCAAAGAATGGCCAAGTCCACAAACTGTTGGAGAAGTAAGGAGCTTTCATGGTCTGGCCGGTTTCTACCGAAGATTTGTCAAAGATTTCAGCACTCTAGCAGCCCCACTCACGGAAGTAATCAAGAAGAATGTTGGATTCAAATGGGAACAAGCTCAGGAGAATGCATTCCAAACGCTGAAAGAAAAACTCACCCATTCACCGGTCCTATCTCTCCCTGACTTTGCTAAAACTTTTGAAACAGAATGTGATGCCTCAGGTATTGGTATTGGTGCTTTTCTTATTCAGGAAAAATGCCAATTGCTTACTTCAGTGAGAAGCTCGGAGGTGGTACACTTAACTACCCTACTTATGATAAAGAACTCTATGCTTTGGTGAGAGCTCTCCATACTTGTGGCAACACTACTTTTGGCCTAAGGAATTCGTCATACACACTGATCATGAGTCCCTCAAGCACTTTAAAGGTCAGCAAAAGCTTAACAAAAGACATGCTAGATGGATTGAGTTTATTGAGACTTTTCCATACGTGATCAAGTATAAGAAAGGTAAGGACAATGTAGTTGCTGATGCATTGTCTAGAAGGTATGTTCTCTTAAACTCTCTTGAAACTAAGATACTGGGTTTTGAGCACATTAAGGATCTATATGCCACTGATCCAGATTTCAAAGAAATATATATATCCTGTGAGAAATTTGGTAGTGGAAAGTTCTATAAATCAGATGGTTTCTTATTCTTTGATAATAGACTGTACGTACCTAATTCATCTTTGAGAGACTTGTTTGTCAAGGAAGCTCATGCAGGTGGGTTAATGGGACATTTTGGCGTGACTAAGACCCTGAGTGTTATGCAAGAACACTTCTATTGGCCGCATATGAAGAAAAACGTGGAGAAAGCATGTGAAAGATGCGCAACTTGTAAACAATCTAAGTCCATAGTCCAAAGCCACGGTCTGTATACTCCTTTACCTATTCCTATGCATCCTTGGTATGACATTTCCATGGACTTTGTAGTTGGTTTGCCTAGAACTAGGACTGGTAAAGATTCAATCTTTGTAGTTGTAGACATATTTTCTAAAATGGCGCATTTTATACCATGTAACAAGACTGATGATGCTATGAATGTTGCTAGGTTGTTCTTTAGAGATTGTTGGACTGCATGGCATGCCTAGGACTATAGTTTCTGATAGAGATACTAAATTCCTTTTCTTTTGGAAGACTATTTGGTCTAAGCTAGGCACTAAGTTGTTATTTTCCACTACATGCCATCCACAATCAGATGGGCAAACCGAGGTTGTTAATAGGACCCTATCTACCTTACTGCGTGCTTTGCTTAAGAGAAACCTTAAGACTTGGGAAGAATGCTTACCTCATGTAGAATTCGCTTATAACCATGATTAACATTCGGCAACTAAGTTTTTTCCTTTTGAGATTGTTTATGGGTTCAATCCCATATCTCCTTTGGATTTAATGCATTTACCTGTGAGTGAAAGGACTAGCTTAGATGGGAAAAAGAAAGCTGAGCTTGTTAAGTAGATGCATGAGAGAGCACGTAACAACATTGAGCACAAGACCAAGCTGTATGAACAACAAGCTAACAAGGGCAAGAAGGAGATGGTCTTTAAGGAAGGAGACTTGGTTTGGGTGCACCTGCGGAAAGAAAGGTTCCCTAATGAGAGGAAATCCAAGCTGATGCCTAGGACTGATGGGCCATTAAAAATCATCAAAAACATCAACAATAATGCCTATCAATTAGATCTACAAGGTAAGTACACTGTGAGCCCTAGTTTCAATATTATTGATTTGCTTTCTTATTTTGCAGATGAGCCAGATTTGAGGTCAAATCCTTTTCAAGTGGGAGAGGATGATGTGATCATGGCAAGCTCAGTGACTAAGGAGGGTGAAGCACATACTGATCCGAAGCTTGTACCTGAGGAAGCTAAGGAAGAAGCCGAAGACGATTTAAACATTCCACCAGGTGTTATGACAAGGTCCAAAGCTCAGATGTTCCATCAAGCTTTTCACAAGCTACTGTCATCTATCCAGGGCAATCTTGAGCTTGCTAATCCAATCACCCTGATTGTGATACAAGCAACTTGAGAATTCAACAAGGGAGGTGTTGTGACTCGCACTCTTTTTCCCTTGGGCTTGGTTTTGTCCCAAATGGGTTTTCCAACCAAGGTTTTTAATGAGGCTTGTTCACAACACTTTAATAAGAGGCTGCTTGTTGAAACCCAGCCCATGCTACTTCTCTTTTTACGAAAATAAGAGATAAGAAGGAAGAGCCTATTTTTCTTGTTCAAACTTGTTTTAAATTGAGTTGTTATTTCCTAAGTGTTGTTGTTATTTCCTAAGAATTTTCTGAACTCTATATGTATTCAACTCTTCTCCATTCTGAGATTTATCAAACATCTTTTTATCAAAAACAGCTTCTAAACTTGTTTGATCAAACACTCTTGCTTAGTGTATTCGGATTTTATCCTTGCACGATAGCAAGCTTCTTGTCTAAGGTATTCGGATCGGGTATCCTTGCCTAAGCCAAGACATCCCTCGTCTAGAGACCATTACACTCTCTGGACGTGTTACATCATCCATTATTGTCCGTTCACTTTCACCCATTCACTTTCACTCGATCAATCCACAGAATCAAACCGCACCCTTGGAGCCACTCCAAGACGCTTCTACTTCCGCAATTCTATCCATCCGGTGACTCCAGACTAAACTTCATCAAAAACACACACAGTCCACAAAGTTTATCCTAGGGCAGAAGGATCTTTGTCATAAGGATCACATCACCGCAGAATTCTTTCGACGTGTCATTACGGGTTAGACATCGTCATCTTGACATCAACGACAAAACAAAACCCAGGAACACCTTTCTTCTGTTGTCCAACCAAACGAGATGTAAGTAGAATCAAAATAGTGTTGTTAATGGAGGAACTCATGGAGGAACGAGTCTCATTAGATTTTGGGTTTGTAATTGCAGGACCATTTGTTTAAATGGGTTGAAGATGGTGTGTTCGAGGAGGTTCTAGATGCTTTACCCAAATTCTCCGTCATTGACAACGAGATAAACAATGTCAAATCTGAGGTTGCTTTCGAGATGGAGGAATTAAAGGCTAGGATCGAAGAATTGAAAGAAGATGGAATGCGGACCAAAAGAGACATTAAGTAATGGAAATTGATGACAAAATTGTGCTTGTTCTGTCTTTTTTTTGTGTCATTGTCATTGTGATCCTAATGTTCGCTAAAACCAAAAAAACTGAAACTTTTTCTTGGTTACTAGAATTGTAAGTAGTTTTTCTATCAGTTCTACCAGTTATATCAGTTCTAGCAGTTATACCAGTTCGACCACATAACGCAGAATTTGATACCAGTTCTAACGTAGATGTCCAAAACAAAATTTCCAAATAAAATCAAATACTACTATTAGGATTTCCAATAACAATCATTGGATTCCTTGTCTTCGCCGCTTTTTATTTTGCGTCCTTGGACGCCGTTTCCGAGCCGATGGAAACATTTTCAATTTCTTTCTTCCCTTCTTTTTGACTCGATCTAGAGGTAAAATCTGCAATTTTTTAATCTAATATAGGACATTCCATTCAGAGCTAGCCGACACTAAATAAATAGTCTACCAATACGCCATTACCCATTGCTCCTTCCAATAATATTTTGAACACAACTCATGTATTTGGATATCACGAACTCTATCTGAATGTCTATTATATTCAATGAAAGTGGATAGTGCGTGCACACAAGGATACTTTTCAATATCGAACACCTTGAAACTAAAAAATTTCATGAGCAAGTTTACCAAATAAGGATTTCTATCACTACCGGTGACATTGTATTCAAGCTCAAAAGTGTTTAGCTCCGTCACAATTAACTTCTCAGCTTCAACCATAAATCGTGAATGTAATTCTCTACTAAAGGCACTAGTTTATGTTCAATCGATCCAGCATCGACCTCCTTCCGATGTTTATTAAACCATTTACAAATTTTTTTAATGATCGTTTCAAGCATGGGTATTAAGGAGTAGCTCCTAGCATTCCCAAAACCCAAAAAGATTATTCAAAGATTCCACACAGTTGCTTGTGTCTATGTTGTATCTTTCACCTGAAAAATAACACCTTGCCCATTTTTCTTTCATGGTAGTCTCCTTCAGATAACTGGCCGCAGAAGGAAATCTCGTTTTAAAAGAACAGTAACCACTATTGAAGTCAGCCAATGTGTAAAGCCTACTGCACTCCAGGAATCTCCATGTCACTACGTCTTTGTTGACGTTTAAAGCGTGTCCTTTCACATTTTGGGACAAATGCCATATACAAAACTCACGATGAGCATGTGGATACACATCAACTATGGCGTTGATGATGCTTTTTATTTCTATCACTCATAAATGTAAATTCAGAAGAGTCCGCTACAATGGTTTTTAGCATCGATTACACCAAACACTATGGGATAATGGTGTCGATTAGGATCTTGAGCTGAGACAAAACTAATACACCACCGTATCCATTCTTGAGATGAGTTGCATCCACAATTACTACTTTCCTCATGACTTGAAACTCTTCAATGCTAGCTCCCAAAGTTATGAATACGTACTTGAATTTTCCCTTCTCATTCAATTTCACATTTGTACAAATAACAATACAACATCTTGTAGCTTTCTTCAGGGGTACCATGCAAATCACAAATAGCTTGGTATTTCCCTCTCAACGCCGTGGAGTATGATATCTTCACACCATATTTTGTCTTAGCAAGATCAGTGATACTTTTAGGAGTTGGAGTTTGCATTTGTCATGGATAATCTTGATGCAAAAGAGAGGCAACTAATTGTGGTTTACCTTTCTTCTTCATGTTGCTTGTACTCTAACTAGCCCGAGAGCATGTATGCATCTTGTTATACGTTCTAATCGAGAAAATATATGTGTTTGCAATCTTTCCACCTCGTAAACCCCATTTACATCTTTCTTGATTACATTTTAGCACTAACTGCACCTTATCTGACTTTGCTATAGAAAAACCAAAAGAGTTAACAAACGCGGCTCTATACACAAATTATTGCAATGCCTTCTTATTTGGAAATTCTTAAAGTACACTCACACCCAAACCATCTTCCCATCCCTCTATAATCTGACTAGCTTCTACAACAGGTGAAATATCAACATAATCATCATGCATATCCGATTTATCCATATTGTTATCCACACATTCATTAGGTGATACAATTCCAGCGTCTCTAGTATCATCATCATCCTCTCTCACCTCATGTTTTTATTTTGCCTCTTCGTTGGCTACGTACAGAGTACTGGCATTAGCTCTGATTTCATCATCTTTTAAATGCAACTCGTCATAGTTCATACCACAAGAACTTTTGACCACTTCCGATAGCTGCTCGGGCAGACCCGATATAGTGATGTCATTGACCTCCACAAACAAAATACATCTACGGTTGTCTTTATCAACTGACGCTAAGTAAATACATAGATCCTCATCATCTAAAATAGTAAATTGTTCCTGAAATCCCACCAGCAGTGGAATATAACTCAACCGTATTTTAACTTTGCTTTCATCTAACGCAAGCTTCTTGTATATTCTAGGTTCTATCATCGACAAGGTTATCTCCTCCACTGTTGTGTTCAACATTAAACTATACATTAGAACTTGGAATTTCAAATGTATGCTGACGCTGCTGGTCATTGTATCCTGCCAAAACAATATAACAAATTCAAATAGTAATTCTAGTTTTGGTAGTTAGTTTTACCCAATTCTCTTATCGGAAGAAGATGATTTCGGGTTCTAATCTAGTTACTACTCACTACGATTCAACCATTGAAATCTATTTGTTACCAATCTAAAGTCCTAATCGACCCACAAACCATGATAAAACACCCAATCCTCAATGTGCTTACCAAATAATCAAATTCATTCAATCGAGTCTATTCAATCCCTCAAATTGCAAATCAATCCATCAAACTACACTTAAGATTGAATTGAAGAATGACTTGGATTTGAGCGATGCAAAGAAGCGGCGACGATGAAGACCTCGATAGCGGCGATTGAGGAGCGCGGGAAGAGGACTCGCGTAGAAGAGGGGTCGGTTTTTTTTCTTTGTTTTTTTTTCTTTTAATTTTTAATTATTTTTTTATTATTCTTAAGTTTAGAGGTTGACGGTATTTTGATCTTCACGCATTTCATTAAAAGAGCGGGATCTCGTAGGAGGTACGAAGATTAAGGAAGAAGATAGAAAGTTTATTTTCCTCTTGCGGGGTAAATGAGATGATGCGTCATCAAAACCTCCATAAAATCTCTCTTCTTGTGTCTATAAATTAGTACATTTCTTCCGTCTCAAATTAGTATTTCGGTTCAATTAGTATATCAATATATTAATAACTCGATAAATTAATAAAATATCATAGTCCCAACAATATTAATTTATAGAGGTTTTACTGTATTTGGTACTTGAAACGACGCGTCTCGTAGTTTGGTATTTAATGTTACTTTTAAAGAATTATAAACCAAACCAAAATTTTTTCTCGTGCTCTCTTCAGGACACTCTGCACCACGATCTAGATACTGGCGTTTAAACACAAATCCCATCCTGAAGATTCAATCCCAGATATAACCTTCTTCTGCGATTGAGTGCGGATCATCTACCATTTCTAATACGGGTTGTTTGGCTTCGTTCGCATATACATGGATAGTGAGATAACCCTTCACCACGATTTCCTGCTTATCGCTCCATTTGATTTACGCTGCCTTGTTCCGTGGAAGACACTCTTCTGTTTCATACAGATTTGTTTTATGTTCTTTATTATGTCTCATTAAGAACGCTATTAAGGCTCTCCAGGATCTCATACTGTGTCTTGTTCGCGTCCCTCTGAATGGTGGACTGAGTAACACATCGCCATGCGAGTTATGGAAAGAACAAAAGGTGGTACAGAGATGAACCGATCAAAATCCGTTACATTTAAAAAATCGACACTAATTGAAGCTAATCAACTTACCTTAATTGGGAAGGCCATCGATATGGCCGCTTAAAGCTTGTGTAGAAGGAAAAGACTTGGGACACGGCAAGTTCATTTTTTGAATCAAGATAGAAGAGGATCTTAAAGCTCTGGATGTCTATCTTGAAACTTTGGGAGCCTATTGTCTCTGATTCCTTCCCGTCAAAGATCTCGTTTTAGACTAAAATTCATGGAATTCCTCTTCAAAGATTATAATCACAACACGAAGCGTCTCCACAACATTAAGAAGCGTCTCTAGTCATAATATCAAACGAAAAAAGACCAGCCTTGGAAAGGCTTGAACAAGTTATTGTTCCCTTTTCTTCGGTTTATCATAGACTTGGCGATGCGGGTTTAAGAACGGAAGAAGAGGAAGATAAGCAGGGAACAACGAGTAAGAGTTTACCTGGCCGCCCAAAAGCAGGGGCTAGATCTTAAACCCTCTCTCCGAACTCGGCGAGTTGATATATCATGGTTTTTACCCGTTTTTAGCCATGATATAAGTCCTTTTTGTCGAGTCTTTTCTCTAGTTTTAGAGTCTTTCAGGTTCTTTTCAAGATATAGGCGCTATGGAGCTAATTGGAGAATTTGAGAAGCTTTTGAGGCAATCTGGAGTTGAAGCCGTTCGGGAACAAGCTCAGCATCGATCGACACTGCGAAGCATCGATCGACACCCTTTGTTTGAGAGTTCCACGACCAGAAGACCAAGCATCGATCGATACCACTTATGGCATCGGTCGATGCCCGTGACCAGGACGTGAGACAAACCCGAGATTCATTCAGAAGCTTTCCTTATTTTTCGAGATAGATTCCAAAACGTTTTAGAACATTATAATTAGGTTTTGAGAGCCTCATTAGAGGTTTGTCTCACGTCCTGGTCACGGGCATCGACCGATGCCATAAGTGGTATCGATCGATGCTTGGTCTTCTGGTCGTGGAACTCTCAAACAAAGGGTGTCGATCGATGCTTCGCAGTGTCGATCGATGCTGAGCTTGTTCCCGAACGGCTTCAACTCCAGAT
>SMJT01000012.1:783036-861038 GCA_004349715.1 Crucihimalaya himalaica | reverse complement strand
GAGATTCATTCAGAAGCTTTCCTTATTTTTCGAGATAGATTCCAAAACGTTTTAGAACATTATAATTAGGTTTTGAGAGCCTCATTAGAGGGTACTTTGTGATTTCTGGAGAAAGAGTTCTTCTGCAACAGAGTTTGAAAGAAGAATTCTTGAACCTCTTTGTATTTCTACTCTATTTGATTTTTATATTATGATATCTATTCTATTCATTGTGTTTGTTGCATTCACCATGTCTGAGTAGATCCTCTGTTAGGATTAGGGTTACTTAAGGGTATTTGATGAATTGTTAGATCTGAATTGATTGTTAGAGAATATTCTATAGAGTTTTTCACCTAGACTTGAGTTTAATGCTGATTTTAGCCTCGCGAACTAAAATCTGACTTTAGGTTGTTAATTGGCACGGAAGTGTGATTGATTTGCCTGATCTAGTGTTTGGTGAGCAAAAGCTCTATTCGCAAAGGAATTTGGTTTAGGGATTTTGTGAACAATTGAACTTGAACTTTAATGCTTGTTTAAATTCTATGAATTTGCAAAGGAATTTGGAATTCTAGGTTTAGACATAGATAGTTTTCGCAACGACAGTTAGTTTACTTTACATGTGTTTCGAGATTGAAAGCGGAGCTTAATCTATTCCTGACAATTGATTTGATTTGATAATCCTGATTTACCTGCAAGTTTCCCTAAGCCTAGCTTTTCCTCCATTAATTTTATATCTTTGATTTACTTACTTTTGTTATTTCTTAATTCCATCTATTCGACAGCTAAGCTAAAGGAAGTAATTATGCAATCGGAAATGCCGAATAACACGGTGGCTACGGCGGAGAAATCACCGCTTGAGCTACTTCAAGAGACCAAAGTCTCCGTCGAAGCAATCGTCGCAAGGATGCTCTCAATCAAGCAACAAGGAACCCCCAAATCCGAGAATCGCGAACTCCTCACTCAAATGTTTCTCAATTTCATCAATCTGCGCCAAGCGAATCGTGCGATTCTTATAGAAGAAGAGAAAGTGAAAACTGAGACGGAGTTAGCAAAATCTCCGGTGGATTTCACGACATTGCAGCTTCACACACTCATGTATGAGAAGAGCCATTACCTCAAAGCTAATAAAGCTAGTAGAGATTTCAAATCCAGGTATCCCAATATAGATCTCATATCTGAACAAGAGTTCTTCAGTGACGCTCCTGAAGTAATCAAGTATCAAACTCTGTCAAATGATAGTTCTCATGATTTGATGCTTAAAAGACTCAATTTTGAGCTCCATCAGGTAATTTTGTTTCAAAGTTCATGTTTTAAAAGTGATTTAGTGCTTAAGATTCATACATCTTTTGATTCAGTTTTGATGCTCAAGAGACTCAATGTTGAGCACCATCATCCCTGGCTCGAATTGTTCAACCAAGTTCAGTTTTTAGATGTTGTAGGAGTTTTTGGTTCAAAGGTGATTGAATGTTTAAGCTTTTATACACAGAGGAAAGAACTATGCAAGCTTAGAGCAAGGTTGGAACACCATAAGAAGAGTTTGCTGGAAAGTAATGCAGAGCGTAACAAGTTTCTGTCAAGTCTTCCAGTGCATCTCAAATCTCTAAAGAAAGCATCTTTGCCAGTACAGAGCCAGTTGAGTTTGCCAAATCCAAAGAAGCTGAAGTATCATAATCTTGCTGAGCTTCTTCCTCCGCCGCTTTATGTTATATATTCGCAGTTCATGGCACAAAAGGAAGCTTTTGAAGAGAATATCGATCTCGAGGTATCTGGGAGCCTTAAGGATGCTCAAACTTATGCCCGGCAGCAAGCAGAACAGAACTCAGGTTAGAAATTTTGAAACCTTTAGTTGGAATTAGGACTGAAAATGGAGTGCTTATTTGCTCTTTAAAATGCCATGTATGTTCAATATTACAGAGAGTCTAAGATTGGAAGATAATTGTGAAGATGGTGATAGAAAAAGGCATAGGAAACGACTTAAGAAAGAGGTTTCTGATGAGGGAGGACTATATCAAATTCATCCTCTTAAAGTTGTCCTTCACGTATATGATGTTGAGATTCCAGATCCGAAATCCCATAGACCTGTCGTGCTCAAGTTCGAGTATTTGTTGAAGTTGAATGTTGTATGTGTTGGCATTGAAGAGTCTCAGGATGGACTTGAGAAAAATATACTATGTAACTTATTTCCAGACGATGCCGGACTTGAGCCTCCTCATCAGGTACGTAATTATCCTTTTTGTCTCTTTACATTTTGTTTACATTCAATTTATAACGACTATTTTATTAAACACATTGATACTCACTTTCTTTTGTGGTTTGTTACCCTCTACGTTTATTCAGTCAGCCAAGCTCATTCTTGGCGATGATCATTTATTTGATGAGAGCAGAACTTCGAGACCATATAAGTGGGCACAAAATTTGGCGGGGATTGAGATTTTACCTGAAATGTCACCATGTTTTACTGACAATGATACTCAAAATAGTGATACAGCTAAAGACTATGCTGCTGCGTCTGATCACTGCAATGTGCAAACCTTTCTGCAAAGAATACGGTCCCAGAAAAAGGATAAGCTAACTCTGGTCTGAGTAACGCCACTCAGTATGTTTTTTTCCCATCTTTTGACGGTAGTAGAAGTTCTTCATATCTGTAAGTCAGTTAGTTCTTGGTATCTGAATTTGAAGACTTATTGTATTTGTAAATTCTTCACTCATTGTTATGTTATAATGCGGCAACGAGAAGAAATAAACAGAATGATATATGCGAAGTTGTATTAATTAACGAAGACCAACCTCCGAATCTAGTAAAGCATAGAAATTACAAAGTTAAGGGATTCTGATGGTCCTGTATATGTATAGAGAGAGGTTACAATCTTAAAGATGAGAACACAACTCAACTAAACACCTAAGCAGGATCATTTATCTACAAAAAGTAAGTATGACCACAAGAACTTAATCCACCATTGATTTCACCAAGGTCCTGAGTGCGTCCTCCACAGCTTTTTCTGCGGGCTTCCTTGAAGATTCCTCATCTCCATCTGTTGTTTACCCACCAAAATGACGGAGTTATTAAGCCTTCAAGTTTGAAGATAGTTAAGACAGTTGTCTCAGCTATAATTTGTGGAGTTTTGGTGTCAAACAAAGTGCAGTTTAGATATTGGTACACCAAAACTGCAGTTTAGATATTGGTAAAAGGGGTGTTGGTGTCAAACAAAGTTTAATTCATGGCTCTATGAAATCATTCTGTGTCCATTACGAGCAAATCGCAAGCCCAACACATTCTAAATAGGAAGGATTCGCTAGTTGCAGGTGAGTTTCACCTGTAGGAACTATGATGGGTTTAACCAAATAAACAAGTCTCATGTGGTAAGCAAAATAGTGTAAAATGGATTAAAGAGTTACCTGATTCTTTTGCACTTCCATCATCTCTGCCTGTTACACCCGAGAGATACAATGAGAAACTAAAAGAAATGAATGTAGAATATGAGCATATTTTGCTTTGTGGTCGGTGATTATCTGCCTCCTTTTTAACTCTTCCTCCTCTACTTTTAAATTTGCAACTTCAGCTACAAGCTCTACAGTGTAAGCCTACAAAGCAAAACAAGCACAATTTATGAAACTCGAGTACTACTTGTTCGTGTTCGTTTCAAAACATTAGACTCCCAGATGTACAATTCAACAGTTTGGTCACCGTAACTGTCAGACGTAACAAATTTATAAAATTTTAACGTTTTGGTAGCACCAATCACCTGTTAACGTACCAAAAAGAAAAATAAAGTCGCCAGAACTTTTTTTATGAACATCTTAACCTCTGAGCCACCTCAGGTCATTTCATTACATTCCAGTATATGGTTGGGTGAACATATGAATTCAATTCACTAGGAAGCTTACTACACAATGAGCAACTAACCCAGCTCTGCAAGAGTTTCCAGGAGCTGCTTGAAACGCAAATAAAATGCATAAAACTAACAAGATATAAGAAAGGGCATTTGGTCTACTACGTAATTCTCACTTTGGCGCAAGAAGGCCTGAATTTGATTCGCAGATACCCTCTTGACATTTTTAAATAATTGTGTTCTAGGGTGCATAAATTTAGGTGTGTTCTAGGATGCATAAACTTAGGTCTAAGCAAAAATATATTCACCTCATGACCATTCTAGGGTACAATAACTTAGGCTCTACTCAGTGATGGAGTTTGTTTCACCTGGAATTTGATAAGTTACAGCTGTGGCACTCAAGATTTTGGCAGCTATAATGTAATAACTAATAATCCTTAATTCCTGATCTCTATTTAGAAAAAGTAGTTTAAATACTTTTCACATATCTACTCCTTAAGAATCTGTTTCTCATCCTGGACAAAACTATTCAAGCACTGATGTGTGTTTCGAAGGAAATAAACACAAAACTGCAACAGAAGTACCTTTGAGAAGAAAATGAGAAGAACATGTCCAAGGGTACATAAAACGCATCTTCCACTTCTGCAGGATTTGGTGTTGAAGAATGCTTTTTTGTCCCGTAAGATGCATCTTCCACTACAGTGATGCTGCACTAGAGAACCAAGGACAGATAACAAAAAAAAACCACTCTCCTGAAAAGGATCTCTCTCACTTCATTAAAGGAATAGACAGCTTGACTTACAACAGTGAACATTTGGCATAGAGCCTAAAACAACAGAAAAGGAAGATGCATGATTCTACAGCATGAAGAACCGAATTTCATTGAGAGACTGGTAAACTAGATAGTGCATTAGGTTCAGCAGAGAACATCTGGCATTTCAGACTTACATCAGCAATCAAGAACCATACTACACTCATACTGCAGATTCAACAGAACCAAAAATCATGCATAAACTCGAAGAGAAGATTCTAACGTCATGATTACAGTGCTTCAATTGTGTACATAAACAACAGGGCATTTGGGCTAGTAGTATAATTCTGGCTTTGGGTGCGAGAGATCCCGAGTTCGATTCTTGGAATGCCCCTTTCACTTCTTGGAATCATTGCATATAAAATTGTTTTTGGTGCCCGATTTTTCAGGGTTCGTAATCAGCACTTCAACAATATATATTCTAGAACATGAAAGAATACGCCTAAATGAATATATATTCAGCAAACACAAAAGAAAACAGGAGTTATGTTAAACTGTCAGCTATTTTGCCAAAGTACAAACATCAGGGCATTTGGTCTAGTGGTATGATTTTCGCTTTGGGTGCGAGAGGTCCGATTCTCGGAATGCCCCATTGAGATTTTTTGGCTCCATTGCCAAACCAAACATTTCAATGCAGTTCTAGGGAAAGAAATTATAAATCGGGAAACAGGCATTGGCTTTGTAGAAAGTGTAAATCCAAAAAGCAGGATAGAGTATAAATCCAGAGGTAATCTCTAGGGTCTTAACAAAATTAGTCAATAACCAAGAATTAGTATAGCGGTATGATCAAGTCAAATGTTAAGACAAACAAGATCATAAAGATAATTCACAAAAATGTAGGACGAGAAAACTATCCTCTTCTGATTGATTTGTGGTGGAAGAGGTTTGAACAATTGGACAAATATCTAACTGGAGTATATTCATACAGAGTACAATACAAACTAGAAATCTATTTTCTAATGAAAATGCAAATGCAAATGATCATTTCATATAAATTTCAGTTAAGAAAAGGTCGCATAGATTAGATCCAGGAACAGCCTACTAAGACTAAACTATTTATATAATAAAAGTCAACTAAGAGACCGCAATCAAACCAAACTATTCAACGTTTAAACAAATTTGCTTAACAAGAGGGCATTTGGTCTAGTGGTATGATTCTCGCTTAGGGTGCGCGGTGCGCGAGGTCCCGAGTTCAATACTCGGAATGCCCCGTTGACTTCTTCAGAAACTTTTGTTCTAAAATCTTGCTAAAATTGTTATAACTATGAATCTACCCTTTGGTGTTTGTTATTTCAGTGATCAAATTAACGACCAAACAGCAAGTCTTTAACGTAAATTCCAGCATGAAAATAACACTATTTCCTGACTACGTTCAATATCGAGTGCCGAAAGGCAAACCAAAGAATAAGTTTCAACTGTCACGTACCTTTACTCATGTCTGACAACGTCTCTGTAATTAATCAGTGAGCTTCAGCAGTTGAACATTAATGACTTCCCTTGCATTTCATCAGGAGTAGATTAGAGACGCCAGTAGGTGCATATAAACATTTTAACAAACAAAGGACAAGATCTTTACCAATTTAACTGAAAGGTACCATGACTTCAGCTCTTAATTATTTTTGAGATTAAGTGCTTAACCCAATCAAACAAACTGGTGTAACATCAAAGTTTTGCTTTCACATCCATTGACTTTGATCTCTTCAAACCAGAAAATATCTCCCTCCGCAGATTACTTAAACTAGTATTGTGCCACCAGATGCTCCAAAACCGAACCATATCAATAGGGAATGTATTGCACGTAAGTTTCAATGGAAATTTTCTTTTGCAGGAATTTGAGAATCAAGAACAGGTCAAGCAGCAAACTGAAACCTCTGAAATGATCTGCAAAAAGCAAATGCAATTATTCGACTCAGAATTCTTGCATATATATTTCTAATTGGTGCCTGATTTGTCTCAAATCAAATCTACATATAGATTCACCAAAATTATTCATGTATTTTCTAGGGTAGTCAATAACCAAGAACTTGGTATAGTGGCATGATCAAGTCTAACGTTAAGATAAAAAGAGATCATGATGAATCGAACTACTGGAGGGTTTTCAACTGATTGGTAAAAAGCTAATTAAAAATGTAGGATGAGAAGACTATCCACTTCTAATGATTTTTCACAGATCAATATATTTCCGGTCTATTTCTATCATAAGTACATTGCAAACCAGTAAATCTTACCATTGGACTGAATTGAAAGAGATCTCATAGAATATAGATCTTGGAACATCCTATAAAGACTAAATTATTAAGTAAAAGTCAACTTGGAGCACGAGACCACAATATGACCAAATATGGTGATCATCAGTGTTTATAATCAAATTGCTTAGCAACAGGGCATTTGGTCTAGTGGTATGATTCTCGCTTTGGGTGCGAGAGGTCCCGAGTTCGATTCTCGGAATGCCCCTTTGACTTTTTTCAAAACTGTATGTTCTAAATGCCAGCCTAGAGTCAATGCCTATAAAATACCTGGTCTGTCAGTATTCATAATCAGCAATCAAAAATGTGTTTTAAGACCATGAAAGAACACGCCTAAATGAATACAGGAATTATGTTTTAAGAACAACCATTTTCCTTTTAAGTCAAAACATCAGGGCATTTGGTCTAGTGGTATGATTCTCGCTTTGGGTGCGAGAGGTCCCGAGTTCAATTCTCGGAATGCCCCGTTAACATTTTTCTCTGTGCATGTATTCAATCCAAACTGAGATATGTTTGACCAAACATGTATACTTTTTTGGCTCTATTTCAAATGCAGTTCCAGTGAAAGAAATTATAAATCAGGAAACAGAAATTGGCTTAGACATTATAAAGCCAAAAAAACAAGCTAGAGTTCTCTCTCAGGTCTTAAAACAAGTAGCCAATAACCAAGAATTTAGTATAGCGGTATGATATAAGACAAAGAAGATCATAAAATCAATTCAAAACATTGTAGGACGATAAGACTAGCCTCTTCTGATTGATTTTTTTTTGCGAAAAGGGTTTGAAAAATTGGGCAATATTTAACAGGAGTACAATACAAACTAGAAATCCAATTTCCAAAGATGCAAATGTGCATTTCACTGGAATTTCAGTTGAAAAGATCTTATAGATTAGATCCAGGAACATCCTAGTAAGATTAAAATATATTATATTTGGTCAAAGTCAACTAAGAGAACGAGATCAAATATGTTTTAAATCAACGTTTTAACTAAATTTCATAACAATAGGCCATTTGGTCTAGTGGTATGATTCTCGCTTAGGGTGCGAGAGGTCCCGAATTCAATTCTCGGAATGCCCCGTTAACTTGTTTGAAATTTTTTAAAAATATTTTCCCTTGCATTTCAGCAGGAGTAGATTAAAGAAGCCATTAGTTTCTCATAAACATTTTAACAATCAAAGGACCAGATCCTTACCATTTTAACTGAAAGGTATAATGAGTTGGGCATGTAGTCTGACAATTATATCTCTGACTTCAGCTCATGGAACTCTTGTAATGATTTTTGTTATTAAGTGCTGAACCCAACCAAACTAAATGGTGTAACACCAAAGTTTAGGTTGTACATCTGTTGACTTTGATCTCTTCAACCAGAAACCACCCCTTTCTGAAGATTAAACCAGAAAACATGAGACACTACTTAATATAGCTTTGTGCTATTATATTCTCTAAACCCCAAGCCATTAATTGAAGTATCACACATTCACACGCAGATTTCAATGACAAAAAAAAAAACATTTGCAGGAATTTGAGAATCAAGAACAGGCCGAGCAGCAAACTGAAACCTTTTAAATGATCTACAAAAGCACATGCATCAACTCTGGATGAAACAGCTACCTAGCCTGATTCTCAAAGTCCGGTAAATTATATTTTCATTCTACACTCTAAGGAAACTGAAGTTATGGGATACAGGATTTTACTTTTCTGCCTACATTTCATGTTAAAGATATGATACTTGAACAACATGCATTTCCAGTATATTGTTTAGAAAGAAGAACTACAAACCAAGAACTGTTCTTTCCACAAAGGGTAAAGAAACAAAGAGAATGTTTTAACTGAGAAAAACCAATGACCAGGCATTTGGTCTAGTGGTCTGATTTTCGCTTTGGGTGCATGTGTAATTCTCAGAATGCCCCATTGACTTTTTTCAAAACAATATTTTGTAAGTTCCATCTCGGAATTCTTGACTATATATATGTATTTGGTGACTGATTTGTCACAGATCACATTCAGCTTTGAACCATGTGTATTTACCTAAACCTTCACCAATAAGACTGCTGTATTGTCTAGGGTACTAGTTAATTACCAAGAATTGGAAATAGTGGTATGATCAAGTCAAGACAAACAAGATCATAATGATACAAACTACTGGAAAGCTTTCAATTAACTGATGTAAGAAAGCTAATTGAAAAATGTAGGACTAGAGGACTATTCTCGTCTAACGACTTTTCGTGGAAGAGGTTTACACAATTGGATTAATATATTTCTGGAGCATTTCCATCCATAGTACATTGCAAACCACAAAATTACATTCTAAAGATCACATCACAATATGACCAAATATAGTAAAAGAGATCTCATAGAATAGATCTTGGAACATCTTATTCATACTAAACTATTTAAGTTGAGGTCAACTAAGAGCAGGATACCACAATATGACCAAATATAGTGATCTTCAATGTTTAAACTAAATTGTGTAGCAAGAGGGCATTTGGTCTAGTGGTATGATTCTCGCTTTGGGTGCGAGAGGTTCCGAGTTCGATTCTCGGAATGCCCCGTCGACTTTTTTGGATATTTGATTTAAATACCAGCTAAGAACTATCATGGTAAAACATGTTCTGCAGAGCATTTTTTATTTTTTAACAATTTTTAAGCAAGGTTAAACTAAAAATCAGTTTCCCATTACACCTGTTTGGTATATACTGCTGAAATGCACAAATATAATGAGAATCAAAATGCACCTTGGCTTTGACGTCCACTGACTCGCATTATGCAGCAAGAAAACAGTTTCTTGATAACGTAATGAACAGAGAACGTCACTGGCAGAGTGCTACCAATTTCTTCGAGAGACAACTGGAGGAAGTGAAAAAAAAAAAACAAAAAAACAAAAAAAAAGAAGAAGAAAACAGCCTTAAACTGGTATCCAAGTATCAATAACAATTGTGCATTGAATGATTTATATTAACAACAGGGCATTTGGTCTACTGGTATGATTCTCGCTTTGGGTGCGAGAGGTCCCGAGTTCGATTCTCGGAATGCCCCCATTGACTTTTTTTTGGGGAAACATAAGGTCCAAATTACAGCTCAAAACAATTGCATATAATATTAATGTGCCAGGTCTTTGGTTTCTGATAAAAGTAAATATACAAAGCCAGTTTTGTTCTAAAATTTTCCATACAACAACAGTTTCAAGCACAAGTAAAATAGATTGAACTTATTGTCCTTTCACTGAAACTAACCGATACAAAAACAGTATCAAGCACAAAGCAGAACGAATTAGAAAGAGCGAACTTACTTACCCAATTTAGTGGAAGAAACGCATTCACTGATCCCTAAGAAGAAAGTCTTCGATCATCTCGCATTTCAGATGGATCCAATCACATAGTTGTGAGACAAGAAAGCTGGTTCAGGAATTTCTTCGAACATGTGGTAGGCGTACGTCATGTCAAACAGAATAAAAAAAGATCTCTCTTCTGGGTCGGCGAATCATTTCAATGACGATGACGAGCGAGAGAGAAGAGACTATGGCGTGTCTGTGCTGTGCGATCCAATGAAAATTATGGGCACTCTTATTTATTAAATCACAGCCTCACAATTGTATTGCAAGATCATGTCGTTTAAACAGTCTTTCTTCGTAACGGAGCCTTGCTACCATTTTCACTCGTACTCATATTAAGAAAAATGTAAATTTTCTATTTATACCCATTGTTAATACATTAAATTAAATTATAGAAAAAAACAAAATTATATTACTAATTAGCTAAATATCTGCATTATGTTGCAGAATATTTTTTATAATTTTTTGGGTTAAATATTAACTTAATTAGTAATAATAATAATTAGTTTATCTTGTCATTGTATATATGTTTTATTTTTGGGCAATTCTCATCAATACTACTAAAATAAGTTTATTTTCGAAAAATAACATAACAAGTTTTATTTTTCAAAAATACCACAAAAAAGTTTTATTTCCAAAAATACCACAAAACTAAAACCAAACTTTAAACCTTCAAAACTAAACCCTAAACCCTCAAAACTAAACCCTAAACCCAAAATACTAAACCCTAAACCCAAAATACTAAACCCAAACCCAAATATTTAAATTATAAACCCTTATAATTCAGTTTTTAGTTTTGTGGTATTTTTGGAAATAAAACTTTTTAATGGTATTTTTAGAAAATAAAATTTATTATGGTATGTTTGGAAAATAAACTTATTTAGTGGTATTTGAAGGAATTTCTCTTTATTTTTCGGGTACATTTTTGTTTTATTAGCTTTGGCTTTTGCAATAATATTTTTAGTTTAGCTATTAGAAAGAAATTTGTATTCAATTGTTTTATAGTCATTTTAGTTAATAATTCATATAGTTTATTCCAAACATAATTATAATTAGGGCAATTCTCATCAATACCACTAAAATAAGTTTATTTTCCAAAAATACTATAACAAGTTTTATTTTCTAAAAGTACCACAAAAAAAAATTATTTCCAAAAGTACTAAACCCTAAACCCAAATTACTAAACTCAAACCCAAATATTTAAATTATACATTTATAATTAAGTTTTTAGTTTTGTTGTATTTTTAGAAATAAAAATTTTTAATGGCATTTTTGGAAAAGACTTATTATGATATTTTTGTTAAATAAACTTATTTAGTGGTATTTGATGGAAGTTCTCTTTTAATTATTCATTTATCATTCCTTTGGAAACTAATTTAGAACGTAGGCCTTTAATTTTTTGGAAATAATAATTTTAGATGGTTAATAGAAAAACAGTACCATTTTCAATTTTAGAATATACTTCTGTCATCCAATCAGATAATTCACATTATTTATTTGGTTTGACTGCCTCATATTCTACGGTACGTCAAGCAATATATTGCACGATTCAATTAAAATTTGAGAGACTGAAAACAAAAGAAAAATGGAAAGAGAGCTATATCAAACAAGTTAAATCTTAACACTAATATCTCCTTTGATGCTCGTTATTGAGTTTGAAGAACTATCTCAGAAAACAAACTGGAAGAAGAAGAAGACAGCTACGTCGACGATGGAGGTTTCTGATTGGAAGAAGGCAACAATGTTCTTCTTTGTTCTTTGAATTTAGTGCGCCAAAAAAAACACTAAAGATAACACCAAGTCGAGATTATAAACTAGATGATATATGACAAACTTGTATTGGAATTTGATAATTGGTCTATCATCCCTGAACCGAGATTTATAATCCGATAACTGTTTTATCATTTTCTAAATCGGTATTGAGATTTTTTAGTTGGTCCTTCGTCCCTTAAACATTCAGAATTTTGTTTATAGTTAGTTACTCACAAACGCACTTTCTCTTCCTCTCTTCTCCTACCAAGAAATCATTGTATTATCGATCTGTTTGATATTTTCTACTAAATTGTCCTTCAATTATTCTCAGATTTGTGGCTAGAGATGGATGCTGATTTTAGGAATGTTTCGATCCCGATCTGGTGAGAATTACAGTGGGTTATGGTTACTTTATTTAAGGTTTTTATGTTTTGGCTGGTGATTCTTTTTTTATTTGTAATTTCATTGAAAAGCAATTTTTAATTGTGAAATTTCAATGAAATTACGGTACTTGATTGTGCCTAGTTTAAGACTTTGTTAAAATATGGCTTATATTTGATTATAGTTTGTAAGTTATTAATTTGATTTGTTGAGCCCTCTTTTATACGTTGGCAAAAAAAAATTTGCATTTGAGATTTAAACTTGTTATCTTGAGAAATAAGTTACTGTTTTTTGTTAGAAGGTATGCACTGGTGCGATGATGCACGGCTACAGTCATGTGAAACTTGTTGCATTGAGCTTCATGATTTTATGAAACAACATAACTTCTAGATTGATTGAAAACTTGAGAGGGTAAGGAACTTTTCTTTTAGGCTTTTATATCATCCTTTTTTTCACCTCAATTTTGTCGTGTTGTTTGTTGGCTTATGCATTTGCTGCGTCAACGAAAATTCAATTCTTGATTGTGAAATTCAATGAAATTACAGTTCTTGATTGTGTCAAGTTCAAGACTTTTTCAAATCTTTTTGATAGTTATGTGTATGAAAGAATAATTAGCTTCATTTTTAAGTTTGTTCTCTCAATCATCTTCATTTTTAAGTTTGTCTCTCAATCATCTTCACTAGTTATTTGTGTTTTTAGTGTAGTATCTTGTTTTTGCGTCAGTATCATCCTCTGTATCTCTCGAGAGATATGTATTTCTCAATCTACTTTATCTAAATAACGAATATTGCCCTAAAATTACTCTGTTTTCTATTTAATTTTAAAATCTTGTTTAAAATTTTTCAAACATCAAATGAAAGATAATTTTCTTCTTATGGTTCCATGTTAGCAAAGAACAAAAAACACTATGTATTTGATAATTATATTCCTACGCAATCACATCTTATAAATGAAAGATAAAAATAAAAATTTATTTTTGTGTTCGTCATTTTTATTTTTAAACATGTTTTTTTATTTTATAAACTTAATCAACTCCATAAAATTGTTTGTAGAGTGGGACTATATTTTTTTAAAAACGAAATATGAATAAATAAATTGAACCAAATCAAACCAAAAAAAACGAGTAGACAAGCTTATTTAATTTCTTATATACTTTATCAATTCTTACAATTAATGGTATTCTCTTTTCGTAAAATTAAGATATATTATAAACCCTATTTAATAAATTCTTTCCATGTCCATTTATGTGTCAATATAAGATGATGTGTATTATTTATTTGAAGTGTTTTCTGCAAAAACAAATCTTCAAGTCACATTTTTTGTAATTTTACCCTCCATCTCAAAAACATTCAATTTAATCATACAAAATAAAAAAACAATACGCAATATTCACCTTATACGTATCTTATAAATATTTTTACGGTCACATATATTTATTTTTCAAAATTTAAATGTGGATATGGACTTTTAGTTGTGAGGGCTTCAATTTGTTATATTATGTATCAATATTTTACAAATTTGACTGAGAATATTATATTGCGTATTATTTTTATCTTTGCCGGATTGACCTACACTTAGTGAAAATGGAGGGTAAAGTTAATAGTGATTTGGAGGGTTTTTTACACAAAAAGCTTATTTAAATTTGATTAATTGTACTTGATTAAGAATATAGTTATTCAACCAAATTCTAGGAGTATAAAATCATATTTTTTGTGGACATGCTTATATAAACAAATTTAAATAGAAACATAAATTCTTATATTAGGTAAATATAGATTATGGGTATGGATATGTTTCGTTACCAATATGGTATATGTGCTACAACAGTGGTTCAGCTATATGAATCTAATTGGTTAATTACTACCAATTTAAGTGTTTTAAAAAAAATAAAATAAAAATCTTATTGATCAGACAATTTTTTTGTATTTAACGTAAAAATAAATAATTTGGTACGACGTTCAACGGAAGAAAATTTCGAAGAAAAAATAATATTCTCGATTCTATTGGTTAGCTATGTGAATTTTGGTAGAAAAAATTGAAAATTGGTTATAATGTTGGCCTCTCCAAAATATGACCTTTTTGTAAAAAAAATTCTTTCTCATATATATGTATAGTGTTTAATGTTGATTATTAAGTTATATAAGTAAGTAAAAGTATTTATGATAATCCTCTAAAATATAAATAATATTAATATACTAATTTGAAAGTAACTATAGATATAAAGTTTACATTTAGATATTTGATAAATCATTTAGTAATAATAATATAAAAAAACTTTGTCTATATGTTCATATAACTTGATATAAATTTATTTTATTGTTATTTTTTGTTTAGTTATCTTTTTAATGATGTCTCAACTTCTTATGACACAAAGTAGCTTATGTGTCATTGCTGGAGAGATTATTTTTTTATTTTGTATTAAATAAAAAAAATTGTTTATGTGTTCATATAAACCGATGTGTATTAATGCAAATGTTTTAATTGGTTTCATTTTTTTATGAAGTGTTATAGAAAACTTGAAAAAGTTGTGATGTGTCATCACACACAAAGTGTTTTAGTAGATGGAGAAAGTTTGAAAAAACTGATGTGTTATCTCACGCAAAGTGTTTTAGTGTATTGATTTAAGTAACAATAGTTAAATATAATTGAAATTAATTTGAAAATTCACAAATTGAGATTTAATAGACATGAAGTCAAAAAAAAAAAATAGACTCTCTCTCTCTTCTCTCTAGAACTCTTTAGAAAAGGTGATGATGAATAACGAAATATTACATAATATTTGAGGGAACGTTACTCATAACACTCATTTTTCCCTTCAAAATGATGTATCATTGCCAGCGAAAAAATATTCCCCACTTTTTCATGATTTCCCTAAAATGTGGGACCATTAGAAAAAAAGAAAAATATGTTTTTAAAATTTAATAATAAGTAGTAAACAAGAGTATACATGAAATAGTTTTTATTGAGGAAAAAAAATGAGAGCAACCATTGGAGAAAATCTCTTATCGTCCAAGAAGCCGACACCTAACTGACTCGCCAAGATATACTCTAAACTTTTTTTAGCGTTCCTTTATTTTAAGGGAAAAAATGGGGATAGCCATTGTAGATGCTTTTTAACCCAAAGTGGAGACGAAAAACACTGGGAAGAATAGTTATATTTTAGGACTGACCTAATCCACAAACAATTTAAAGACATACATCACAATTATTAGAGAATTACATAGCATCATGTAGTTTAATACTAAAAGTCAACATAACAACCAAAATGGGTTATATGGAGGCAAGAAAGTTTCTTAACTTTAACATTATATATATATATATCAATTTTAGTTATAGGAGCTCATGACTCCTTGTTGCACTTCCTCTTTTTCTGTCCATATACTTCCCTAAGAAGCTCTTCAAGTTCTTCACAGAGAGGTTCTGGAGTGAGCTGAATCATCTCATCACCATCACCATCACTATCCTCATCCGGATCTGTCTCTTCCTCACTGCTTAGCCATCCACAGTGAGGACTCTTGGCACCTAAACAATTTTTTTGACCTCAGTAAGAGAATATTTCATGCGTTGAGATTGTTATCGAGATGAGTATATACCTTCAACAGAATGGCGTGCATAATCTACTGGTGCTTCTACGAATTGAAAAGCTGGTGGTGGTGAGTCCATGACTGCTTCGTTAGTGACCGATAATGCATCAGCCTCCTGTAGTTATCATATTGATCATAAGTAGTATTAAGGATATGTATATCATATCTTAGTTAAAGATCTGTGATCTTATCATGATAAAGTTTATCATCAATATTTAGGAAGATTTGGAGTTATCTCTTGTTGAGAGCTCGATGTATAAATACAAGTCTTTGTTAATGAAATAATCAAGCAAGTTCGATAGTCAATTCTACAAGTAGCATATGGGTTCAAGAAACCAGTCACAAGTGTCAGATCATGCAAGCAAAACTAATACTAACATCGGAAGCAAAAAAATTTTGACCAAGAAGAACAAATCACCTTTTCTTCTTCTTCTTCTTCTTCTTTTACCTGACCAGTTTCTTCTTGTTCCTCGGCCACCAGTTGGTTGGCTTGTTCCTCTTGCTTTTCAAGGCAAATAGAAAGGAGGGCAGCATAGTTAGCATCTTCGATTAGAAACCATTGGTCCTCACCATACACCTGAAATCCAAATTGCGTAAAGCGTCACTTTCAAGTTTCAAAAGGAAAGTTTCTTTCAACCAAAGGAAAATGGAAACTCTAAAACTATTGAACAAACCTCTAGCACTTGCTTCAAACTTGCATTAATAACATGCTTCTCAAACCCGTACTCTTTCATGCGGTCTCGTGCTGCATCCTCACGCCTCAATCCAATCAGCTGCAAAACAAGGGGAAGAAAAGTAGCAATTTAAAACCCTATAAAAGAGATAAAATCATAGAATAATGAAGAACACTCATCAAACAGATTTCTATTTCTCAGTGAGAATCAGTTGAAACAAACGAGAATTCCAAGAATATATGAAACAAATTAGAAACCTAAGCATGAAACCTAGTGCATCTTCTATTCTCCCAAGTCCAAAACCTTCCACCACACTGATCTTTTCAATCCTCTATGTAACAGTAAAGCTAACCTAAGTATGAAACCCATGTCCCAAACCACTACCCCATACCAATCTGTTCAATCCTCTATGTAACAATAAAGCTTACCTTTTTTCTTCCTCTGGGCGCCATTTCTATCTTCTCTTTGGTTTCTGAAGAAATTGGAGTAGCAAAACATCAGTTTCCAGCTTTTGGTTTAAAATAAACGAAAGCCAATTCAAGAGTGATCAGTTTTAACTTATGCAACAACAAGAACAACAGTCAGAAAGAAAAAAGCTTGGAACACTATAAGAAGACAACAACGAAAACTATGCTCGTTTCCAAAAACTTTCAACAGTAACAGCAGAGATAAAGCAAAATACCCAAAATCTAAAATTCAAAGCATACTAGAAAGCAGCAACAGAAAAGGAAATGTGCTCACTAATTTGAGACGTTTGAGTTCGCTAACTTTGAGCAAAACTGTAGAAAGAAACAATTTATATGCTCGTTTCCACAAAATCAAAAGCAGTAGTAACACAAGCTAAATCGAAATGTCCTAAATTTCAAACATACATTTGGAACATCACAATAAAGCCATTACAGGACACGGCGTCTTTAGTCATGATCGATATTTTTTTTTCTCGGAAAACATGGAAAGATAGAGTTACCTAAGGATCGTGTTTGATTCCTGAACCTGAGAAACGAAACGAAATAAGGGTTTTGCAGGTGAAAAGAAGGAGAATTTGAGTGAGGAAGTGAGAGAGTGTGAAAGTGTGAAACTTTCATTTATTATTAACTAAAGGAATCATATATATATATTTTAATGTTTGTGTTGGCACAAGTCATTGTTTTGACATCTTTACTTAAGAGCACAGAGAAACCATACTAACACTTAAATTTTCAGTGTTATGTTAAATTGGTATCTCCAAGATCAAGAAACTGCATTTTGAGGTTGTATAGGAACAACCAACAACGAGAAAACACAAAATGATACATAAAACACACAAAATCTTGGTCTACTTAAGAGGTTCTGATGATCCTGTGTATATGTACTTACAATATAAACGATGACTCTTCTCTAAGTCTTCAACTAAACACCTAAGTGGGATGTGATTTAATGTAAAAAAAAAAAGTGGGATGTGTGGGATGTGATTTTATGTACAGAAACTAAGTATGAGCATTGATTCACCAAGGTCCTGACTCTGTCCTCCTCAACCTTTTTTTTGGACCTCCTTGAAAAAGATTTCTCAACTCCATTTCCTGTTTCATACATGAACAGCACGTAAACACAGAGTTTATAAGTTCAGCTATAAATGTGCGGTTTAGAGATTGCGGACAGTGGTATTGATGAGTTTAGTGTTACAATGGAATAAGAACTATTACCTGATTCTTTTGCATTTCCATAATCTTTGCCTGTAAAAACATGAGGCATATGATTAGTAAGTAACTAAAAGAAATGTATATATCATATTAGGTAGCATATGGGCAGATGTGATGCTAAGATATGGTTGGGTTACCTGCTTTCTTTGTAACTCGTCGTTCTCTTCCTTCAACTTTGCAACTTCAGCTTCAAGCTCCACAGTATAAGCCTACAAAGCATATCAAGCACTACTGAGAAGCTTAAGAGATATACTAGCATGCCATTCAAACCATTAGACCCTCAGATTTAAAACTCAGCAATTTGGAATGTGACATGTATAATTTCTTAAACTTTAAGCATTGGTAGCACCAATCACCCTCTTTACCTTCCCTCATATCAAAAAACCAGAAATGGAGTCACTACAACTTCTTGATGAACTTGAACCCTCAATACTCTGAGCCACCTTGGGCCATTAGCAAATTACATTCCAATATATGGTTTGGTCTACCCTGAACATCTGCGGATGGGTAACATGTATATACACCAAAACCAGAAGGTTCATATTTGTTTCCGAGAATTATTCAACCAAAGAAACACAAGTACTTATTTCAAGTCCATATAGTTATATTTACTACACTACCAAGACACTTACGCTTAAAATTCAACACTTCCCTGTGGGTAAAGAAGCACTTAACTACAAGATAAGCTAGCCAATTTACTTTATAAGTCTTTTGGCTTATAACACAATCAAGAGCACATAGATAGATGATGATGAAGAGAATAACCTGTTTCCTGGCCCGTGACCTTGCAGCTGATTCTCGATTTTTTATCATTCTCCTTTGCCTTCTCTCAACAACTTTCTCCACAGTGCCACTCTTTCTACCCCTCACACCACCATTAAACATGTAAGGAGACGGAGAGAGCGACAAAGAATCACCATTACTCTTCCCTATCCCTTCTGATGACAATGGTGTAACAGGAGACACAGCACCAACGCCCAAAGCTCCAGGAATTGCAGCAGCTGCACCTTGGACCAAACCCATGTTGTTTGTTAGAGACTGATCTCCAAGTCCCATAATGCCTCCACCTCTTATCCCAGGACTATTAAGCTGACCAATTTGTGTTCCATAACCAAAACCAGGCTGCTTGGGCATGATTGGCTGTTGCTGTTGCTGGTATGTTGATCTAGCTCCATTAACATTCAGAGGCAAACTAGAACCTTGAACCTGCAAATGATTTGCAGTCTCTGAACCAAGATTTCCCATTACACCGGCGGCAGCAACTTGTGGAGTAGGCTGCGGAAACCCGACAGAGAAACCCGTGTTAGCATCATTACTAAAGTAACCGCCTTTATTGTTCTCAGCAATCTGAGCTTCCTCTCTCACAACACCAGCACGGACCAAGAACTCCTCCAAAGTTACTTCACCTAACGTTTGTTGCCTCTGACTCTGACTCTGAGCCTTAGCCGCCTGAGTCAAGTTTGTTTCTCCTCCTCCACTATTTCCAACTTTAGAGAGATCTTTCCAAACTTGATCAACCGTTTTCTGGCTAAGTGTTCGAGGCAGAGTCAATGAGCCTTGCCTCTGCAACTGCAAGCCCTCTTGTCCTCCACCAGCAACTGGAACCATACCACTAGCCATGGCTTGTGTTTCTTCAGCACTCCATATGTTCTTTAACAACTCATCCATGTTCATTGACCCAAAATCTTTTCCTAAACTGCTCTGAAACTCATCAAACGTCAAAGAGTATATCGAACCTTGTCTAGTTAACCCTGATCTAGTCAACCCTCCTCCACCACCACCATCTCCTGGTGGCTCATTCCCCAAATTGTTGTTCTTGAAATTCATATTACCATCCATAATTTCTGCTGAATCTGTTTCCAATAATCTGACCTATTACAGGATCTGAAAATGCCCATGATTACAAAAAAAAAACCAAACTTTAGTTTAAATATCCAAACTTTAGATCAGAACCCTAATTTGTAAATTAATCCAGAAATCAGCAAAACCCCAATTCAAAAACCCTTAAAAAGCAAACACATTAAAAGATTCCAAAATTTTATGAGAGTTGTAGGCAAAATTAGTAATTTATCCAAAAATTATGGACATAAATGGAAAGAATTAAAAGAAGATGAGCAAGCGTCAAGCTTAGAGCAATATCCACAGTTTCTACACATACAGAATCTATAACACTTACCTTTTACGCTTAATTCGTGTGCTTCGTTGTTGCCCAAAAATTCATTAAAAAAAGTATGGTTCTTCGTTTGGGTGATTAGGTCCTTTGTCTGCTCAGCCAAGTGTCTCTCTGTCTCTTAACAATCCATATAAATAATACCTTTATTATTTATTACTTTTGCAAAATGATACTCTTTCTTCCAAAATAAGCGATGTTAGCGTATTTTTAATTGGGTTTCTTAGGTAAGTTTTTCAAAATATAAAAATAAAAAATAATAGAAAGATAAGGGAGAGTGAAGAGGAGTTCTCAACCCATGGGATCTTAATAAGAAATTTTTGTGACACTCGTTTGTTTTAGATTGATTTAAATTTGATTTTAAGATTAAAATTTAATTATATAATTGTATTATATTAAAAAAAATTTGTTTTAGATACTCTTTGGGTATCTAATGGATGAGGATGCTCTTATGTACGAAAATATGGAGTTTAAGTAATTTCTTATTTATAAAAATAACCAATAAAAAAAATATTACAAGATTTAAATAGTCATAAACTATTAAATTAATATAAATTAAGCATAGAAATATGATAAAATCAATTATTTTGAAATAAATATTTTTCTAAAACATCATTTATTTTAGAATAGAAGGAATATATACTTTTTTTTGGTGTGATTTAAAATGATATATATTTAATTACTGTACTTATTTTGCGTTACTTTCACTCTTTCTTCTTTAGTTTTTTTCTTCCTACTTAGTACTGTGCCTATATTTACAAAGACTTAAGGTAAATTATAAATTATTTTTATTTTCTATTTTCTTATCACTAAAATTTTTATTTTTCTAAAAATATGATTTTAAAAAATCATAAATTTTTTTATATAAGATTGATGATGCTGGTTAAAATTCATTTAAGAACATAGAGTATTTTATAAAAAAAAATTCAAATTATTGATTATTAAACTTAAAATTCATCATACAATCTTAATTATAGTGATTAAATAATTAACTTAAAATTTTAGTGATTCCAGAAGAAGATCAAATTATATGATTCGAGTTATAATTTATCCCATAACAAATTAACCATTTTTTTTCTTCGTTTGGTCAACTTGCTAGTTAACCAATTAACATCTTCTTTTTTTTTTCTTTTTCCAAAGTTTATTAGAAAAATCAGTTAATATCTTATTCACGGGTAAACTGTAAACGCTTCCCGAAGTGACAAGATGCCAATAATCAATCACTTGAGTTTTTTTTATTTATGATCGGTCCACTTACTTCTTTAGTTCTCTAATTTGAAAAGGTTAAAGATAAGGAGAAAAAACAAAAAAAAAAAGTTGTTGTAACGAAAGAACGTGTCGTTTAGACAGACACACCAACAATGATAAAAAAAAACGAACCAACCTCGATTAGACAGACACATAGGAACACAAATCTTAGCCGTTGATCGTCGATGTAACGTGGACGGACACATTAACTCCTTTCACATCGACTTTGTTTGTGGGAAGATGTCAGAAACCAACCGAAGTCTCTTTACTTCTTTTCATTGGTCCACGTCTTGGCTGAGGCCAATTATATCATACCCACCTTACGTTTTCAGGTTTTAATATTAAATACAAGGACAATAATACTCTCGAATTACTAATTATAGTAGTGTTTTTCTTCTTTATAGCACCTCAATTGCAGGGTTTGTAAAGATACCCTAATTAAAAATAATTTAAAATTAATAAAATAACATTTTTTAATCAAACAGTGAAAGAACCGTCTCCCTAACGAAAAACTCATAGAGATCCTATCTCTCATCCACATGGCAATGTACTATTGGGGTAACATTTTATTTATAAATCAAATACCTCATAATTTTAAATATTAATTAAATAGTTTATAGTTTATAATTATTTATTTTTTATTTTTTTCTAAAATTCATAAAATAAAATTATCTATATATCAAGCTTCATTATACATAAGTTTAAATTATATTAATATTAGTTAAGGTTAATATATGATATTAAGATTATTTTAGTTAATACAATAATATAATATTAGAAAAAACTGAGATTATAAATATTAAAAGATATAATTTTGTCAAATTTGATATTTTGAGAAAATATGTCTCTTTTTGTCATATTTTTTACAAAATGTCTAATAGTTTTTGTCCTATTTTAATTAAATTATTTTGTGATTTTTTGTTAATTATAAATATTAAAAGATATAAATTCTAAAATAATATTCAGATATAAAATTATTAAGAAGTAATTTGATATGTTTTAAAATAATATTCAGATATAAATATTAATACAAAAATTTTATTAAAATATTAATATAATTTTGATGAGAAACCCTTATGGATATCTCACTAATGGAGATGCAATTTTAACATGAGTCTCTACTAATAAAAACTACAAAATATATTAATATTATATTAGTGAGATACCCTATGGATATCTCACCATTGGAAATGCTCTTAGAGCATTCCAATGGTAATATGTAGATGGGTATCTAAAGAAAATTGTAATAAAAATAAAGAAAAAAATTAGATTTAAAAAAAAAAACTTAAGAATCGGTTCTTAGCTAAGAACTCTTGGTATCTTACTAAGAAACCCTCTCTCTAGACACATGTCAGCTTATTATTGGTTCAATATATCAAATATCTCATTTTTTTAAAAATCTATTTAATAGTTTATATGTTGGTATTTTAAATTTTATTTTTTTCTTATAAATCCTAAAATAAAATTATCTATCTATTGAGTTCCATTATTCATAATTTTAAATTATATTAAAATATTTTAATTAATATTATCATATTAGTTAAAGAAAATATGAAAATTAGTATTATTAATTTATAAAATTTCAATTCTCTAATTTTTTTGTATTAATTAAAAATACTAATTTTCTTTCACTTTATAATTTATTTTACTAAAAATTGCATGACATTTTAAAATCTCAGAAAATAAAAATTACTAAATATTTCTTCCTTTATATATACACTACATGTCTGCATTTTTTTCATCTTATCACACCTTCACACTTGTTCTCTTCTTTCTGTTATTATGGATCCAAACCATTCTTTTCATTTCTCATCAAATTTTACAAATCTTCTCATTAATCAAGAAGAAGTAAACACTATAAACCATTTTCCTAATGTACCAACCTCAGTTCAAATGACTCCTTTCGAAATTCCACAATATAGTAGCCAATATAGTAATGTGGGTGAGGAGAGTGATGATGTAAACGAAGTTCAAAACACAAATGATCTTAGAGGAAAAAGATGCAAATGGAGTCCACCGGAGGATCTCGTTCTCGTTAGTGCTTGGCTAAATACAAGTAAAGACCCGATTGTGGGTAATGAACAAAAGGCAGCTGCATTTTGGAAAAGAATTTCTAGTTATTATTCAGCAAGTCCGGTGGTTTCAAGTCTACCAAAGAGAGAAGCAAGTAATTGCAAGCAAAGATGGCAAAAGCTTAATGATAGTGTATGCAAGTTTGTTGGATGCTATGATCATGCTTTGTGTCAAAGAATTAGTGGCCAATCCGAAGATGATGTTGTCCAACTTGCTTACCAATTCTACTACAACGTCAAATCTTAATGTATTATTTAAGCAAATATGTCTCTTTTAATTTTATTTTTTGCATTATTAGTATTTTTAAGATTACTATACAAAGTTATAAAAATATATATAATTAATTAATAAAAATAAATATATTTAGGATGAATTTTAATATGTTTAATGATCATATAATCTAACCAATTATTATAAATAAAATTTTTAAGTTAAATTACATAAAAATATTATTAATTTATTGATAAGATACCAAATGAGTATCTAACCATTGGAGCCAAAAAACTATGTAAGGTTCTTAACATTATAAAACACTAAAAAAATTATTATTATATTGGTTAGATACCCATTGAGTATCTAACCAATGAAGATGCTCTTAGTACACCATTGACTCTAGTATTATAATTTAATAAATTTTGAATTTGTCTGGAAAATTTCTCTAAAGATATGTCAACTAATCTTTTTCTTTTAATTGCAAGCTTTTGTTTGACTCCTCCGAAAAATACTATAACTAGATACCTGTTTTTTTTTTAATTTTAATAACTATGCTCTGAGTGACTAATTGTTGTTTTTAGAGTAATACTATTAAAAATTAGGATGGTACATGCGGGTCAAATTTTGCTCATGAAAATGGTTACAAAAGTTTGTAAATTGTTTTCCAGCCTTACTATATAAGTATATATAATTTTGTATTGTGTTTTATCACACTTATATTCGAAAAACAAAGATATAAGTAATTAAACCTCAACTTATTAAAAGGATTGTTTTCCAAACATTTGGAATATCCATTCATTATAATGGAGACAATAAACAAATATGACATATCATTATCTTTTTCATCAAACAAAGATATATGTTTGTTTGTTGAATATATCTTTGTTTGTTGAATATATGTTTTATCACACTTCTAGATTAAACATATATTCAACAAACAAAGATATAAGTAATTAAACCTCAACTTATTAAAAGGATTGTTTTCCAAACATTTGGAATATCCATTCATTATAATGGAGACAATAAACAAATATGACATATCATTATCTTTTTCATCAAACAAAGATATATGTTTGTTTGTTGAATATATCTTTGTTTGTTGAATATATGTTTTATCACACTTCTAGATTAAACATATATTCAACAAACAAAGATATAAGTAATTAAACCTCAACTTATTAAAAGGATTGTTTTCCAAACATTTGGAATATCCATTCATTATAATGGAGACAATAAACAAATATGACATATCATTATCTTTTTCTCAAAACAGGTATATGTGATATGGCAAAAATAAATTAATTTTACAAAAATGTTGTAGAATCTAATTATTATGTTCCAGTAATAATACTTCATCGTTTCGAAGAAACTTTTGAGCAAAGGTCACTTACCAAAAATTAAAAGACTAAATAAGTCATAAATGGGAAGTTTGGTACACTCTCTTTTTAGATACAATTTACATGTATCTATATCTAACAATTAAAAATTAATTACTATTGAAACATTTGAATATATAATATGCATATGAATATATCCGGCTGCGGCATTACATCGAGACTATAAAACAACGGTGTCCAAGCTTTGAATCGATAAAGTTCTTTTTGAAGTTTCGCGAGGAGAATGTCTGTGCTGATATCTTAGCCAAGAAAATATTATCGTATAACGAATCGTGGCTTTTGTATAACGTTTGTCCCTCATTTTTACTATCTGCGGTAAACAATGATATTGTATCTGGTTATTAATAATAAAGTATTTAGTTGAAAGAAAAAAAAGAATAAATGCTAACATTTTGCATTTAATTAATTTTAGTGTAATAAAATATATTTTAATAGATTTACGTTAGATTAATATATAAGAAAGTGAATAACTGCATAATCAATTATTAGATCATTAGATAATAGTGATACATAAAACACACTAGATCATTAACTAAAAGCTATACATATTGAAGAACTAGGTAGCTTCTAAACGATACATTCGGAACACATACGAACTCGTTAATATTTATGGGTTGTTATTGTGTAAGCACAAGACGTATCATATATTAAACACTTACATGTTGTGTGTAGTTCATAGACTTTTGGTATATCCGGATTTGCCTCAATCTTCGAAATGGGACCATAAGTGGCAAGCCTATTATTTGGAGCAACAAAATAACGATCGACTTTCCAAGATTGTAACACAAGCACAAGCACTTCATCTTCAATTTCTGTCAAAATCTATACCTTCTTGTTTGGTTGCAAGACAATCTAAGATTTGATAGCTTCAGCCAATAAAATAGCAAAATATTAATTCAAAACAGCCCAAAAATATAAAGAGATTTAATATATAAATTTAAGGTTAGTTGGTTATAATTTATTCTCTGTCTTTGATCTTGAATGGAAGTATGAAGCCATCAATATATTCGTTATTGTATTTGTTCTTCAGTTCACCAACCTCAATAACAATTCTGACAACGTCTTTCACGGAAAGTTTTTTAAAAATAAGTAAGTGTCATAATTTCATCTTGCCGACTAACAACATCAAAGGTATATAACAAACATTAAAAATCACTAAAATCTTCTGAAAATTTATCGGCCAAGACAGAGGTATCGATAGTATCATCGATGATGGATGAGTAGGATGTGAATGACCTTTTCGGGAGCATGAAATAGTATACGATCTTTTTTTTTTTACCACAGTGCTTTCTAAGAAGTAAATTTTGTACGGATGAGTAGTTTCCCTAACAGAATCCGAATTAGGACGTACTTGAAATTGCGTAATTATCATCCATTCGCATTCTTTTATGTAGTCATAGTAATGTGCTGACATTGTGTGTCCGACAACGCCCTCGACCCTAACACCGTGTAACAAAAAGAAAAAGATTTCAATATAACTCTTTGCATATTATCACCATAAAACGACAACAGCAACTTAAACAATAGTCGATATATAATACATCTTCGCCGGTTAACATTAGCCTTAAAATTTTCTAAAGAGGCGTAAAGAGGTGTTAGAAACGATCAAATGACCTTCACCCTAATATGCCATCCGGTGATGCATGGTTTCGAGGTAGATATAAACGGAATCCAGAGCCATCAAATTTTTATGGTGATTTGGATGGGTTTTAGGATTTCGAAGTTCTATAACCGATAGAAAGTGTTTGATTTTAGAAACTAAATATAGCTGAGATAGTGTTGCTTAAGGTAATACTTACTATATATACATGGTTAGTAGTTACATTGTATCGACCAAAAGAGTTGAAAAGTTGTGACCTTAGAAGTCCAATCGGTATCTGAAAAACTAGAAATTGTAATATCTACTAAGAGCAAATCAAAGATTGCAACCGCTAATTAATAACATATTTCAACATGTTATTATTACCTTTTTATTTATTCAAGACAATTATATAATATTTAAGCATGAGACTCGAATATATTACATTCCAAAAATGAACCATCCTAAATTATTTTCTATTAATAAAATTGGTATAAGAAATGAAAAACACCTCGAAATCGCTAAGTTAACCAATGTATATGATATTACAGAAAATACAAAAATATATAATAGATATATATGGGAAAATAAAGAAAATTAGGAATGTGATGCATGCATAACGATACATCACGATAATTCAAAACAATAATGATTTTATTTGTTACTTTCTTTATCGAAAATATAATCACAACAATCATTATTTCTTTGATATTGATTAAATACAAAAAGAACTAAGCACATTGGTTAAATACAAAAAGAACTGCACACAATCTTTACAAATCAAAGAAAACTTATTTAGATTAAATTTAAAAATCACTTTGCTCAATATAGTCAAATCCTAACCTAGAAATTTACCCTAGTTTTAAAAACTTATTCCATACAATGATATAAAGATAAATGATAGACTTTCAAAGATTTTAAAAGATTTGTAAATCTTTCCTTGTAATTATAATGGTTTAATTTTGCAATATTTTAATAGAATAGAATGGAATGTTAATAGAATAGAATAGAATTATAAGACAAAAACGAGAGACGAAAATGAGAGACGAAGGATCAATCATTTCTCCCTGATTGAATAATCATGATTGAATAATCCTTTCTGATTGAACAATCAGATTGAATAGATTTGAATCCATAGATTTTTGATTTGTAAAGTAGGAAGCCTGATTTGTTAATCAGATCGATAGAAGGAACGATCGATAATGGAGGTACTCATAAGAATAAAAAAGTGTATGCGAAAAGAGGGATCATACTCCTAAATGTAACTATTCGCCTGGAACTACTCATAAGAATAAAAAAAAGAAGATTCAAAATGATTACAAAAGTCAAATTTAAATTAATAAAACATAACTGGTTCTAAAAGGTTCTAAGCGGTGATGGTCCTTTTTCTTCTTAACGTGGGGAGCAACAATGTTAACACTCTCAACGCAGAGATTATTTGAGAAGTGAATTGATCCGAAATATTATAAGTATGAGAAATAAGTGTTAACTAATTCTATTTTTAGGGAATTTGAGATATATGGTTGAGAGAGTATAGGTTAAATTCAAATTTGAAAAATGTATCAACTAGAAGAACCAATGTTTATGATAAACTCTTTTAGTGGCTAAAAACCCTAAATATAATGCTAAAACGGGTTTAATTGTAAATAATAAGATCATCTGGGCCAAGTAGCAGACACTTCAGACTTGTAAAATCACGTGTTTTCCTTTCCTGCAGTCGGTGTCGATCGATACCAGGTGGGTGTCGGTCGATACCAGGACTCTGTGCTCGCCAGACTGGACTGTCTTCACGAAAACTGGCATAACTTTTGATCGCACCGTTAGAATGGCTTCAAACCACTTCCAAATGAAAGCTAATCCAAAGATCTGTCTTGCATCCAAATTTTAGCTCAATCCAACGGTGGGAAGTTATTCAACGAATGCCAAAAAGCTCCAGAATGCTCCAATATCTCCAATTATGCTCCAAACGTGTCAAAACCTGAAAAGACTCAAAAAAACTACAAAAACACTAGAAGGACTCTGGAAACAAGACCTATATCATGGCTAAAAACGGGTAAAAACGGGTAAAAACTATGATATATCAGTTTATCTGAGTTTATTATTCTTATACTAGTTTTAACAGTAAATTACCGGTCATTTTTTTATAGTAGTATTTTACTTTGTTAATAACGATTACTAGATCACATTGTATTCTCATGCTTTACATGTAAAAGCTGCTCGATTGAATTTACTAGACATCATTGAAGACAATTAGTCCGATAAATCTTATAATTATAATTTCAAATCTAAACAATTATTATTCTGAAATTTTTAAAAAGAAACAAAACTAAAACTGAGAAATTTAAATTAAAACCTACTACTATAACAATTATTCTGAACTTAACTATTGTTTTAATAGATGCTTTGAAACAAATACGCTAAATGCTACGGCGAATCCAACCCAAACGATCTTCAACACGCATGCTCACAAATGCGTCTTTTATGTTCAACGAGTAGATCTTGGTTAGTGCATCATATCTGATATGATCTTCCAGATTAGGGATCTCTATGATAGCATCCCAAATATTATTCTTCTTTTGTCCCTCTTCTCTTTGTTGAATTAGAGACATTATATTAGTGCTAAGCCCAATCATTTCACTTAGCACTTTCTCTGAAGATTCACCTTGATTAATTGAATCTGAAGGATCTCCATTATGATTGGTTTTAGCTCTTTTTTTAGTAGGCAACTTTTCTTTAGGTGGTGTTACATTTACTTCGTCATCATCCTCCACTTTCACATCATCTCTTGCTTGAAGATATTCTTCTTCTTCAAAATTTTCAGCAATTGAATCACCACCAAGCCCGAACGTGTTGTTTTCCTTTGCTATAACACTTTCAAAGATCAATTGTAAATCCTCAAAATCTTCAAAAGTGCTAGTCCTCATGTGTTGATAATTTGGATGACCCTGAAAAAATATCACAAATTTATTAGTTATCAATAATAGCTTCAAATATTGATAACCAAATGAGAGTTACCATCAAATAGGTTGCTCACACATCATCTGTAGCTGTAAACTGTTTTGTGATGGGATCTCATCCAAAACCAGAGCTAAATAATAAAAGTTCAGAATACACAACATACTCCTTTTTCATAGACTTCATTCGACTTAAATAGTTTGTGTAAGTCTTACTACAATTAAGTTTTTTTATTTAGTTTTGGTAGAATTTTTGACTCTACTGTAGCTTTGCTTATGGTACTGTTTTTGTCACGCCACCCCTGTTTGATAACATCAACTAATCTAGCCAGTAACTCTTGACTCTCTTGATGTGTCCATGAACGATACGGGGCCTTCTTTTTTCGGGTCTGACGCTTCTCTTGATTCCATTCTAAAGACAAAGAAAGTAAAAGAAAGAAATTAGAGAAATTTACGAAAGATATAAAAATGAATCAGAGAAACTTACCAAAGATGATTGTGGTTTTTTCTTCAAATTGCTTTTATGAGATAATCGTTATTTCTTTTGTTTGCAAAGTGAAACTATTATATAGAAGAAGTTAAACGATCTCAGATTTTCTAGTGTAACAAATACTATTTTTTGGGGATTCGAAAATCTATTAACAAACATTTCTATCTAATAGGGGCATATTCATAGAGAATAATAACAAGTATGCTTAGAATATTATCGTTTAACTTCGGAGATGCTTAGAATATTCGAAGTTTATTAATATATTTGTTAAATAATAATATTCCTTATCAAAACACAAATTGAAATTGAAATGAATTGTTCTCAATATTATAATCAACGTTCAATACACTGACATGAACATTTAAGTAATGTCATACATGATTCTGGCTCCAACTCTTGCAAAAGCCTCACAGTATTGTCCAACTAAATTAAGCAAAAAAAAATTAGCATCCAACAGAGGAAGAAAATGGAGAGGAAAGATGCATGAATGTCTTGTATAAACATTAATTTGGTGAACCATAGATTTATAAAAGGGAAGCATGGAAATTTCAATAATTGTACACTTATAACAAAAGCACCAGGATCCTTAACTTATTTAAATGATGGAATGTACATCCCATTATTATTTCACATTATAATAGAAGTAGTATTAGTCAACTTACACTCGTTAGAAGTTATATTCATAGAAGAACTTGTTACAAAGTTATAGAAACAAAAACAAGGGACTTGAATATGATTACCGCACCATCACCATAGCATTACATTGTAGCAGTGTCAATAGTAGCTGATGTTGTGTCTGAACAACCAAAAAAATCGCAGCTGAATCATTTCAAACAGAATCACAATCTCCATAAAAAACACAGACTACTACATAGACCAACATATCTTATTAGATGTTTACTATACAATAAACAGAAGTTTTTGTTGTTAAACACAAATCGAAAGCTCTTTTTGCACATATATTTAAATCATTTTTATATCATAAGGCTTTCATAGTGACACTCAAATAATTTGCAGTATAATATGGTTTATCAGGTCGGGAAGAGTGCTTCCGATAAGCCCAAACTAGTGCAATCCGCAGGGGTTCCTTCAGAGCTTACAGAACCAAGTTATCCAGAGGATAAAAGACAAGAGCCAACATATGTGATAAACCATATGATTAACGAGATAAAGTGCTCATAGACCCTATAAACTCATTAGCAAATCAATTTCAATAATGAAGAATTAATTGAGAAAGAATGATCAAGAAGAAGACAAATCAAATCATCACCGACTTGTTTCTTCTTGTTAGGGGTGCCATTATGTTGAAAAATCTCAAGCTCGACAATATTGAGATGAAACCAGCAGATTCACCAAAGAAGTTATAGGTTTCTCAAAACGGCAACGTTTTGAGAACTAATAACAAAGGCAAAGAACATATGGGCCACGAGAAGAATAAGCCCAAGGAAATGTTGAAGCCTCAGCCCACGTGCACACCACAACGGTCATCTGCAGCTTTAGAGAGAAAGGAAAAAGACGAATTAAAAGCAGAACATTGTGTGAAGACGGTGAGCTGTAGTACGGAAGATGCCATTGCGACGAGCAACCGATTCGATCTTCTGAGTATCACGTCACATGAAGAATAGGTAATGTTAGAGACATGTGTCAGTAGAAACCCTACATTGTAAGAGCTCTATAAATAGCAATGCATATGTAATCGGGAAAAGTTGGGTTGAATGAGAATTAGAGAAATGTTTTTCATCTTTTCCATTTACAGTCTACGAGTCTTAGCTTACATGGTATCAAAGCCATGGAACCTCATTCTCAACCTATTCTCAACATTTCAAATTGTGTCACAGTGAAACTTTCAGAAAGAAACTACATACTATGGAAGTCACAATTTGAGTTTTTCCTATCAGGAAAAAACCTGTTGGAATTCATTAATGGTGCGTTCAAGAAGCCTGGTGATGTCATTCAAGTTCCAAACATAGATGGCATCACAACCGAGGTTCCAAATCCAGATTACCACACTTGGCACAGATCTGACCAAGTAGTGAAAGCCTGGATTCTTGGATCACTCACTGAAGATATTCTTAGGAAGTGGTCAGTGCTACAACATCTCAAGAGGTATGGTTAACTCTCGCTTCATACTTCAATAGGGTGTCATCTTCACGTTTATTTGAGCTACAAAGAAAATTGCAAATTGTGGAGAAACTAGATGGAACCATGAGTGTTTACCTGAAAGAGACCAAAGAAGTTTGTGAGCAACTTGCCTCTATAGGGAATCCTGTTTGTGAGAAAATGAAAATCTTTGCTGCTTTACATGGGCTGGGTAGAGAGTATGAACCTATTAAAACATCCATTGAAGAATCTATGGATGCTCACCCAAGTCCCACCTTTGAAGATGTTATTCCACGTCTTACTGGCTATGATGATAGACTATCAAGCTATGAAGTTGCGTCTGCTGTGTCACCACATGTGGCTTTTAATGTCTCTAGATCTGATAGCTCAAACTACTATACAAACAGTCACAGAGGAAGAGGCAATTCATATGGGCGATTTAGCAACAATAGAGGAAGAGGAAACTTCTCTACAAGGGGGAGAGGTTTCTATCAACAAATCTCCTCTAGCACAAGTGATATGTTGTGTTTTTGACGTCTTTTATCTTACGTTTTAGCATCTTTTCTGAGTCTTTTACGTCTTTGTAGTGTCTTTTAGTGTCTTTTTGGTCGAGTCTTTAGTTTTCTACAAATTACGGGACGTTACGCGGGAATGAGAAGTCTTTTCCTATTTTTCAGGATGATCGCGAGACAAAGCAAGAATGAAGAAGAAGAGATCGATCGGTCAACACTAGGCCCGATCAATCCTTTCTGCCGGATGAAAGAAGAGAGACCGATCGATCGATCTATACTTGGATCGATCGGTCCAAGCTGCCGAATGAAGAAAAATCCAAGAGATCGATCGATCCCCAATCAAAACGATCGATCGTTCTCGCCGGATGTGCTCAAGAGGAGGAGATCGATCGATCCATATAGGGATCGATAGATCGGATCGTGCGATTCAACCTAATCCTATCTTATTTTTTATTTCTTTTTTTTGCAAAAGGGTATAAATACCCGAATACCTAATTTGATTAGATACACTTTTTTGGACGCTTTTCTTTACGCTTTTTCTATTTTTTTCTAGAGACACTTCCATCTTTTAAGCTACTCCTGGGGATTTTAGATTCATCCTTCCTGAAAATTTGGAGAAGATTTATGAACCCTAATCTATTGCAATTTCATTATGTTTTCTGAATCTGTTTCTCTTTTTGTTATTTCTTTTGCTATGTCTGAGTAGATCTCTTAATTAGGTTCTAGGGTTCTAAGTAGGGGATTCAATGGTTTGATGGTTTGATTGATTCTAGGAAACTCTAACTATTGGGTTCTTCAACTCACATGTCTATAATGCTAGAATAGGATTGATCACCCTGTTTTAGATCCTAGGTTTATCTATGCATGAAAGTGTTGATAGGTTGCCTGAATTTATGTGAATTGAGCAATATACGCTTAGCCAATGACAGTTGATGTTAGGAAGTGTTGTGAACCTAGTGAACTCGATTGATAAAGCTGATTTGACTAGGAGGTCTCAAACGACAGTTTGTAAAATTGATTAGTCAAAATTTAGGGATTAATGTCTTTAAAGAGAATTAGTCTAATTAAGTGTTCATGTTCTAGAACGGTTTTATCTATTGAGTTTCTTGATTCGTTCATCTTATTGATCGTTGTTTCTCTGAAATACCCTATGGTCCAATGTCTTTAATCTTATCGTTTACATCATTTATTTACTTGCATTTTTATTTACAATTCTGAAAATCAAAACACATCTTCTACGCTTTAGCTATTTACGAATCTCACAAATCTATAGAGTACCATTGGTCATTGTGGATCGACCCCGAACATACTACTGCGCACTTCACCGTGCCCTTGCAGTTAAAGTATTTTGGGTTAATTACTCGAGTAATCAACAAGCTCCAACTCATCATGTAATGGAAATAACAGTCCAACATGTCAGATCTGTGGCAAAATTGGACATCATGCCCTGAAGTATTGGCATCGTTTTGACAACAGCTATCAATGTGAGGAGCTACCAAGTGCTTTAATAGCCATGAAGATAACTGATGTTACAGAATACACTGGCAGCGAGTGGTATCCAGATACTAGTGCATCCGCACATGTCACTAACTCGTCACGACATTTGCAACAGTCTCAACCATACAAGGGATCATATACAATTATCATTGGCGACGACTACTTCTTACCTATAACGCACACTGGATCAACAAATCTTTCTTCAACTTCAGGTAAACTCCCTCTCATTGATATCCTTGTGTGTTCTGAAATCACCAAGTCTCTATTATCCGTGCACATTTGAGTTTGATTGTGATAATGTACATGTGAATGATAAGAAAACAAAGAAGTTGTTGATCTAGGGAAGCAACCGTGACGGCCTATATATGTTGGAGAACTCACATATCATGGTTTTCTACTCTTCTAGACAACATTCTGCAAGTGATGATGTTTGGCATAAGAGACTGGGACACCCAAATCCACAAGTTCTCCAACACCTGTCACAAAAAAAGGCCATTATCATAAATAAGAGCAACAAGATGATATGTGAAGCCTGTCAACTTAGGAAAAGCTCAAGACTTCCTTTTCAAGTTTCTTCTTCTGTTTCTAGCAAACCCCTGCAGTTGATTCATTGTGATATGTGGGTCCTGCACCTGTTATGTCAATTCAGGGATTTAGATTCTATATAGTGTTCATTGATGACTATTCACGCTACTGTTGGTTTTATCCATTAAAGTTGAAATCCGATTTCTATTCAGTTTTCATTACCTTTCAAGCGTTGGTTGAAAACCAGCTTCAGGCTAAGATTTGTATGTTTTAGTGTGATAGAGGGGGAGTGTTTACAAGTAGAAATTTTCTCACTCAACTACAAAAATCAGGAATCAAGCAACAAATGTCATGTACCCACACACCACAGAAGAATGGCTTAGCTAAAAGGAAACATGGGCACATTATAGAATTGGGATTGTCCATGATGTTTCAGAGCAAGGTTCCACAGAAATATTGGGTAGAAGCCTTCCTCACATCTAACTTTCTAAGTAACTTGCTTCCAACATCTTCACTGACAAGTAAGTGCAGTCCCTATGAAACTCTGTTTGGCCACGCTCCTCAGTATGTATCTTTGAGAGTATTTGGATGTGCTTGTTTTCCAATGCTAAGAGATTATGCTCAAAATAAGTTTGACCCTAGATCTTTGAAGTGCGTCTTCCTCGGTTATAACAATAAATATAAGGGGTATAGATGTCTCTTACCCTCCACAGGTAGAGTTTACATAAGCCTTCATGTGATCTTTGATGAATCGTCGTTTCTCTTTGCTCAGTCCAGTGAAAGGTATCAAAATGGTTTAGCCCTTACTCCACTACTGTCTGCTTGGCAACAAAGTTTTACACCAAGCATTCTCGTTCCAATTTTAGTAAACACTAAAGAAAGCTCTCCTTTATTCACTTCTCAAGACTTCCCTCCATTACCAACATCGACTAGTATACCAACGCTATTGCCTACTAATGAGTCTACTTCTACTGAAGGTGCAAGTTCTGGGTGTACGACAAGGTCGAATTCCTTCTCTATAAGCAACAAATTGTCTCCTTCTCCTAGCAGAATGGATACATCAGTAGCTCTTTCAGCACCTGATCTTGAACAACCTGCAACTTTAAAGACAACAAATGAAACACATCCTATGGTGACAAGGGCAAAAGCTGGAATATTTAAGCCAAATCTGAGGTATGTTCTTCACACACAGAGAGTCTCATATCCTGAATCTAAAACTATAACTGCAACTCTTACAGATCCTGGCTGGAGTAGAGCTATGGAAGAAGAAATTGATAACTGCAAAGAAGCTCAAACCTGGTCCTTGGTTCCTTACACACCTTGCATGATTGTCCTTGGTAGTAAATGGGTGTTTAGGACTAAACTCAATGCTGATGGCTCCTTAGAAAAACTCAAAGCTAGATTAGTAGCAAAAGGATATGATCAATAAGAGGGTATAGATTACTTGGAGACTTACAGTCCAATTCTTCATGTAGCAACAACCATGAAGTGGGACATCAAACAAATGGACGTGAAGAATGCATTTTTACATGGGAAACTTACAGAAACAATGTATATTATACAACCACCTGGATTTGTGGATCCTGCAAAGCCTAACTTTGTCTACTATCTCCATAAGTCATTATATGGTCTGAAGCAATCTCCAAGGGCATGGTTCAACAAAATCACCACTTACTTGATTGAGTTTTGGCTTTATTTGCAGTACACCAGATCCGTCTCTGTTTGTTTATATCAAAGGCACAAATGTGATCTTCCTCCTCCTATACGTGGATGACATGATCCTTACGAGAAATAACTCCAAGGCTATGCAAACCTTACTTAGCAACATGAACAGTCGGTTCAAGATGAAGGACTTGGGACAATTGCATTATTTCCTGGGTATACAAGCACATTTTCACTCTGAAGGCCTATTCTTATGTTAGCAAAAGTATGTAGAAGATCTATTAGCTAATGCTGCCATGAGTTATTGCTCACCTGTCAGCACTCCTCTGCCACTACAACTAGACAAAGTCCCAAAACAAGACATTTTGTTTGACAATCCCACATACTTCTGAAGCTTAGCAGGGAAGCTGCAATATCTCACATTAACAAGGCCATACATACAATTTGCAGTGAACTTCATGTGTCAGAAAATGCACGCTCCCACTATTTCAGATTTTAATCTCTTGAAGCGCATACTGCAGTATATCAAGGGCACTGTTACAATGGGCATTTCATTTAAGTAATGACATTGATTTTACTCTCCGAGCTTATAGTGACAGTTATTGGGCCGGATGCAAGGTTTCTCGTAAGTCTACTGGTGGGTTTTGCACGTTCTTAGGAAGTAATATCATATCTTGGTCTTCAAAGAAGCACATAACCATCTCAAAGAGTTCCACTGAAGCAGAATATAGAACATTATCTGATACTTCCTCAGAAATCAAATGGCATGCTCCCTGCTCAAAACACTCAGTATTCCTCTTCATAATACTCTTGAGCTTTATTGTGACAATTTGTAAGCAGTATACTTGACTGCTAATCCAGCCTTTCACTCACGCACCAAACACTTTGACATTGATCATCATTATGTCCAGAAAGAGTAGCTCTTGGAACTTTGCTCGTGAAACACATTCCGGCAACTCACCAGCTCGCTGATATATTCACGAAGTCCTTACCGTATCAGGCTTTTACATCATTTAGATTCAAACTTAGCGTGGATTTCCCACCCACTCCAAGTTTGAGAGGGAGTATTGAGATGAAACCAGCAGAGTCACCAAAGAAGTCAGAGGTTTCTCAGAACGGCAACGTTTTGAGAACTAATAACAAAGACAAAGAACAGATGGGCCACGAGAAGAATAAGCCCAAGGAAATGTTGAAGCCTTAGCCCACGTGCACACCACAACGGTCATCTGCAGCATTAGAGAGAAAGAAAAAGACGAATCAAAAGCAGAACCTTGTGCAAAGACGATGAGCTGTAGTACGGAAGATGCCATTGCGACCAGCAACCGATTCGATCTTCTGAGTATCACGTCACCTGAAGAATAAGTAATGTTAGAGGAAAGGTGTCAGTAGAAACCCTACATTGTAAGAGCTCTATAAATATAAATGCATATGTAATCGGGAAAAGTTGGGTTGAATGAGAATCAGAGAAATGTTTTTCATCTTTTCCACATTTACAGTCTATGAGTGCTTACAGACAAGACCAAGAGACATAAGTCCCAAAGTGAGATCAGACATAACTACGGGGAAGAGAACGAGATCGATTCACCTCCGTTACCGTTAAATTGTCCGAGTCTGGACAACATCCTCGCTACTACCACCGCATTAATCAGATGCATCTTCTTCTCAAAAACAGCTGATAATTAGAATCAATCCAATTCCAAGTAATTGGAAATCTCAGGTCAATTAGAAATTTATCAGCAGCTTACATAGTTCGATGATTACCTGGGCACATAGAAGAATAAGTTTCGATGATGAAGGAAACGTCAGCAGGATCTCCATATGTCTTTACCAATGTTTCGTTTGATTGGTACATCGGCGTGATTGTTAAGAACAGGAGTGGAGAAGGGAGAAGCAAGGAAGAGGAGGGTGGTGGCCATGGTGGAGAGCGGAACTGGCGGGGAGAGGGGCGTGCCGGATAAGTGAACCAAGGGATAAGTGAGTGCATCCCAAATATTCTTTTCTTTTTGAATTTCTCACTATTTGAGGTCAGAATTGTTTTTTCACGTTTTTTCACTAAAATTTCTCTTGAATTCTAGTTAAAATATGTTGTCATATAATTTTACATAACACTTGAATTCAATAGAATTAAAATTTTTACAATTTGAATAACACAAGAATTTAAAAAAATGAGAAAATCTACAACATGAATAACACAAGAGAATTTGTAAAGTGTCTAATTGAATAACACTAGAATTCAACTTTCCATTGAATTCTATCACTTTACATAGTTGAATAACCCCGCTTAAGTGCAATTAACAATATAATCCACTATACAAATAATTTTAATATAATAGACAAAAAACATTATAATTTACATAAATTTATTAGTTTATAAATACTAAACAATAGGCAACGGGAAAATATGTATACGAGATATCAAAATATACTATATGTGTATTTCCATTATATTTCATATATATTTAATTTATGTTATATATAAAGATTAATGATTCATATAGTATATATATTATTATTATTATAAAGATGTTTGTATGGAGTGTAAGGAAACAAACATTAAATGTGTGTTGATACAACACTAAAAGAATTATTTTTGAGTTTTAAAAAAAATATATAATTACAATGTCTAGAATAAGAACTCTTAATACTTTCAAGTAAAATATAATGTTTACATTAGTTTCCCAAATTCTGGAAAATCTCTTTGAACACTACATTCGTGGTTTGCTTTGAATATTACCTTCATTGTTTAGAATAAAAACTTTTAGCCCTTTCTTGGAAGTTATCCTTGACAAAGCCACATATACCTGATCATGAGAAAACACCGGTCTTGGCAAATAAAGATCTACTTCACATAGTGATTTTCCTTGACTCTTTTGTTAATAGTCATCGCAAAAGCCAAAGATATTGGAAACTGTCTTAAACGCATTTTGAAGGGAAATATTGTGTCCGATGGTGATATGAGAATCTTCGGAATCAAAACTTTGTCTCCAATTTTATATCTTGTGATAATAAATGCTTCTAACACATGATCAGCCATTTGTATAATCCGCAATCGAGTTCCATTGCATAACCCACTTTACGATCTAGATTTCTTAGCAACATAACAGGAGCACCTATCTTCAAACGAAAACTATGGATTAGTAAACCGGAAATTTTGATAAGAGTTTAAGAAATCAGGCGTGAACACATGAATTGTTAAAGCATCTACATCTGTAGGATCTAAACTATCCGAACTTAGATAGATGATTTCTTGGCCTGTTGAAAAATAGGATGTGAATACGTTAATGTACATTAAATGAATATATAAAAATGAATTTATAAATAAGATAATTGCAAATTAAAACAAAAACAAAATTGAACTTACCTCTCAACTTCTTAAGCAGATGCTTGTAAATAGCATTGACATATCCATTCTTTAGAGTAAAAATAGCTCTTTGCTAAAAAAAATTTGGATCATTTATCTCATCCAAAAGAATAAGATCTCCATAAATTTCTCTAGTAATTGCTTCAATAGGATCAAAAACATCTAATATCAAAAACTCCTCAGGAATATCAATAATAACTTCACGGTCATTAGGCTGTTGCAATCTTCCCATCACCAATGTCTAAAACTCACTCGGAAAAAGCCTGGATCTCCTTCGCCTCGTTAACACTTAAGTTGTTGTTCAGTAGCCGCATATTCATAGTAAGTTTTAGGATCTTGCAGTGATCCCAAAGATTTAAGGAAGCCAATACAATTTTAGCTCGACCAGCTCTAGTAATAACTAGAAGTACTTGCCTAAAATTTCTTTCAAAACAACAATTTTTCCACCAAAAGGCTTGTTCTTTGTGTTTTCGATAATACCACATAAAATTTTCTCCAGCGACTCAAAACAATATATGCTCATCATAGGCGCTTCGTCCCAAATTATCAATGACGCTTCTATCAATAATTCGGCGAGATATTAGTTCAATGTTACATGTGGTATACTCATCTAGATTTTTAAGAATACCAAAACGTGAATGTGTAGTCCTACCACCAGGTAACAAAAGAGAAGCAATTCCACTTGATGCCACATTAAGCACAATCTCTCCTTTACACCGAATTATAGCAGACAGAGTTCGCCAAAGGAATGTTTTGTCGGTTTCTCCACATCCGTAAACAAAAAACACCTCATATCTTATATAACACATCTACAATGATCTCATCATATATGGGTATCTACTCCAAAGTCAACATTTTGATCCACTCTTCGTTTTTATCTTTTAATTCTTGACGATCATACCTCCTTTCATCATAAAGTAAGCAGTTACAGTTATCCAAACCTTCTCTGTTTGGTTAAGACATATGCTCGAACTGTGCAAGCGAACTCCCATTTGATAAGAAAAAATTTTCAACTTCTTGAAGAGTATAATTCTTCTTCTCTTCATTTGCTAAAGTGAGGATTAAAAATGATAACAAAAATTTTAGACTAAATAAAAAAATAGGTTAATATTATTCAAAAGTATTACAATAAGAAATTGTTTAATAAGAAATCAAACCTGAACTGTTAAATTTGTGTTGTTTTCTATGCTCAATATCCTCAGATAATATATGCCATATTTTTTCCCATACATGAACTGGTCTAGAAAGACTACCAGAAAGAATCATAACACCAAAAAATTACGAAGATGATTATGAAACACCAACGCGCTGCATCGATTAGAGAATTAATGTATATATGATCATCTTCTAGTATACCACGAGCCATACATGCTTCTTTGTATGTTTTGTAAACAACATTTATATCTTCGAAAGACTCAGCCCTTGGAACAACATTTAGTAGGATCCTCATATAATATTCTTGTTCGAGCCTCAATTGAACAAAGTTTATCCTGCCTATAATAAATCCCCTCTGTCTTCTACTGAACTGTTTTTTGCTTCCATTCCAAGTATAGTAAACAGGGATTTGTGCATAAAGCTTCGTTTTGGCAAATAGATCTTTTTGATTAAGATTAAACCAAATTGTTAGTTGAAAATCTTCGTTAGCTTTCCATTCCAGTACATCTTCAATGTCATCGGTTTCTTTGTCTAAACATGATTTCTTTCCTTTTAGGTGGAAAGTGAGACTTTGAACTGGTGTTGATCTAAACTGAATAGGAAATTTGAAAATTCGCCATCAAGCCTCTAAAGCTAATACATATCTATAAAATTATATTATTTCGATTACTTTATAGAAAATATATGTCAAATAAATATATTTAAAATAGATAGAGTAATGCAAAAAATAAACTTGCAATCAAAATAATATTTGACTTCATTCTTCGGTTTTTTCTGAACCATCGACTGGTTCAAACACTATTGCGACACGGTCGGGTCCTTTGTTGACGTATTTAAAAAGATATTTAATATAACCAATTTGGTTACACCATTCTATATTTATGTGAGCTCGATATAGGAGAGACAACAAATCATTATATGAAACAACATATCTATTGACACACTTAAAACCATTCTTTTCTACGTAATTATTTGTCCCTCGCATTTTGTAAACAGGATAATCATTTTTACCAACCTTAGGGATATCAGAATAAAGTGTCGGAGAAAACTTAGAGGACTTACCATCCTTCATACATGGTGAGTTGGTTTTAGCTGCACCACATGGTCCATGTATCATGGAATCTTTGATTACTTGGTATAGCTCTGGTTTTTTTTTTTTTTTTGTTAGAAATTTCAGCGCATATCATGTTGTCAATATAATCAGAAGTTGGTAATCTTTCTCTGTTCTTATTGTCCATGAAAAAATATAATGTGAGCATGAGGCAGGCCTCGTTTCTAAAATTCAACCGTATACATGGCTGAAAAGATATTGAAATCACATAATTAAGATTAAACTGTAAACATGGACATAAATTAAATATGAAACTAAATAAACAATATTATTAAAAACTTACACGCAACAGTTTTTCCTAACAAATGTTTTTCTCTCAAGTCTTTCATTAATTGATTAAGCTTGATCTTGAAGACTCTTCCATTAATTGATTAAGCTTGATCTTGAAGACACGACAAATAATATATTGTATGTCATCATGATTTAAACATTTTTTGTGTAGTATCTCGTGATCTCCCGCTATTTTTGATTACATGTAAAAGTGATGAATAAATATGGAAAACCAAATTATTTACATATAGCCATAGCATCATAACAGTTACTAACCATGTACCTCAGACCACCAGTGAAAGAAGCTAGAATTATTACAGGCCTCCGAGAATTATCCATTTTTCTGTTCCCAACATTGGCATCATCTCTAAGTGAGCTGTATTGACTACATCTCAATTTAGACTGATTAAAACTTATTAAAGACAACATGTTGGTTTCTATTGATGAAGATGCATCAACAACAAATTGTTGAAACAATTTTCTACATTTGAGAGAGTTTGACACTCAATATCCTTCTCTTGAAATCGGAATGCGAACCACTGTCTCATATTAATACACTTTCTTTTGTTTTTGTTGTTAATCCCAGTAAAACATTTTTGCATTTCCGGCCTCCATCCATCTTCACCATAACATAATATTAAAGGATATTGTAGTGCCAAATATGAAGGATGAATTTCCTTGATCCTTTGTAGTCTATCAATCTGTTTTTCTTGAACAATAATATCACATGGTGGCATTTCACTGACAAAATTTGTTTAGTAATAATACCAATCTGTTTAAGATTGAATACTTACTTTTCATCACGCACCTCGAACTCAACTTTTTTTAACCAGTTTATCATTGACCTCAAGTTCATCGAAATTAAAGAATTATAGGACATTTGATTTATAGGACATTTGAATGTATTGTGTTAATGTATTGTGTTAAATTGTGGTAAATAAGAATGTGTTATATCTATGGGGATATTAATTATATTGTTATTATATTATTTTGATAAAGGATCTGATATGTTATAATTTATGGATAGGGTTATTTAAAAATTTAAAAATCCGATATGATACGTTGATAAGGGATCCACATGATATTATGGCAGAACCGGATACATTATGTTATTATGTAAGATCTGAATAAAATTATCTTTTATGAGTAATGCTTGGATACACACTGATCCGAAATGCAGATCGCGTGCTCTTATTCCAAATCCGAATATTAAAAATTGAACCGAAATATTTGTTTGTCAATTTGTTTACTATTTTCGGACCAAGTTACCCTTATTGAGGTACGATTTATTTTTTTCTAGCGATTGCATTCTCTGTAGATATCTATCAAGTGCATGACTAAGTTTTAATTTCTATTTCAATTTAAATAGGAGAAGGATTTACTTTAGATCTAAATATTACTCTAAATGCTACCAAAAACATCGGGTTCTCCGGTATTTTTTTTGTTACAGTCTATTTCCATTTTTGCCTTTTGCTGCATTTTACCCGGTTCATGATTCTTATTACTCTTAACCGAAGAATATCAATTTGGTTTGATTTGGTTTTCTTTTCCTATTCGGCTATTATGACCCACACAATTGTAGGGAGAAAGAGATATACGTTAGTTCAGTTTCATTATGGGTTTGACAAACGTTAAACGAATTACTCTACTTTTTTCTCTTTCCACATATATTTTTTTCTTTTATTTTAAAATTTCTTATCCTTTACTCTCAAAACCACCGATCATAACTTTTAAACTAGATCTAAGCGGATCCGGATATCTAGAGTTTTTGGGAATATCCGGATTCGTATATGTATCCAGCGGATCTGTAGATTTACTATTCGGATCTGTATCCGAAAATCTGGATATCCACGGATATTTGTATCCGTATTTGTTTAGGAAAATATGATATTTGAGGATGATGACAGAAAAAACAATGTTAGACCAGGTATTTAGTCCAATTTTAAGAAATCTAAGTCGATTTATAGTAAATAATAGAGTTAGATTTGCAAAAAGAAAAAGATCGGATATTCGTTATCCGGATCAAATTTTTCTTTTATCCGTATCGGGATCCAAAAATTCACTTTCCGGATCCGTATCCGCCTTGGCCGGATATCCGGTTTTTCGGATCGAATCCAGGATCCGGATCCGGATATCCGCGGATAGCAGATAATAATCTCATGCCTACTTCAAACTAACAAAACTTGAAATTTTTAGAATCACATTACCCAATTCGATAAACAAAACTATTCCATCTGTTTCACAATGAATGTCGTTTAAGGTTTTCTTCACTATGAAAATAATTAGATTTTCTATTTAAACTTCTGTTAATATATCATAAAAAAAAATTATTGGTTGATACACTAAATTAGTAGGGAAAAAATTGTAAATTTTACCAAATATCTGCATTAAAAATAAAAAGCGACATTTTTTGTGAAACAAATTTTAAAACGATATTTTTGTGAAACGGAACTGGTATATAATATTAACTTTTAAACTACATGACTAGTAAAATTTTGGAGAAGTTTATAAATGTAAATCAACTAAGGAGTTGATTGGTAAGCGGTATGGTTCTATAATTTTGTTATAAGTTTTTGGCACTAAAAGCTTTGTGACCAAAAAAAAAAAAGCTTTGTGTACAGGAATTGTGAATGTAACTTTATATATTTCTAGTAATATGATAGGTAACAAAAATTTTAGAAATGATGTCCGCTACTTTAATATTATTATTTTTTCTGTCAAAAATAATCATGATTTTGGATTTGAATACGATAACGAAAGTCGCAAAACTTACAATAGAACATGTATATTGTCAACATGGTTTATAATAAGATTTAAATACTTATATTAGCATTAGTAATGAATATAATTTTTTTTTTGGCAAAAATATAAGTGTACCAAAGTTCAGAAAATAATAATATATATATGATTATTGTTTGTTTAAATTTATAGATTTTGTTCTTCGCATATACATCCATTTTTTGGGTTTCTCAATTTGGGTAGAGACAAGACTGAACCAAAAGAAAATTTGAATGATTCCATGGTTATGAAAACAACATTTAATCTTTGCGGACGAGGTGAAAAATTCATCATTAACGCAATTGAGAATGGCTTTTAGTCGTCGGCAATTGAAGTCCTAATGTACCTTACAAATTGCACGTGACCTGACATATTGTTCGCTATTAATTTGGTAAGATTCAGTTCATCTCCTCCATAAAAACATTAGAATGGGATAACACATGTTTTTCGATACTTTCAAATTTTGGGTTATTTTACCCTAAGAACTGAAAATGTAAAATGGTGAGTTTTGCAGATGCGGGATATTTATTAGATCCACACTGCTATATTTTGGCATTTTCAGAAACAAACACATGTAGCTACTTCTTCAAATCATGCTGAAACTATCGCATTTCATGAAACAAGTAGGAAATGTGTATGGCTAAGATCATAAGTCAAAACTTTCAATCAAGCAGTTGATTCCATGTCAATACAGAGCCAACTGTCTTATATAAATATAATGTTACTTGCGTTGCTCAACGAATGAAGGATATATCAAAGCGATAGAATCAAACATATTCCTCCGAAGTTTTTTTTTCATATAACCAAGAATTTGAAAAAGAATATAAACTGAGATGAAATATGTTTGATCATCTAACAGTGCAAACCTCTTCACAAAGTCATTACCTACATTTTTAGAAAACATGCCATAACGTTGAGATTCGTCATCAACAAAATCTATAGAGTATTGTTCCTAGTCATTCAAAAAGTAGCTTATGTAATTGTACTCTTTTACCTTCTTACGATTTTTCCAATAGATTTTCCTACAAAAAATTTTGGCGAAGAAGGGGAATGTTACAAAAATTAAAAAAAAAAAAAACATTTACGTATACAAATTGCAATAGAGCCCATTGTCATAGTACCCTACAGTAAAATTCGTTTATATCTATACTATTATTTTTGAAGTATATTTTAAGAAGTAACTTTTAATTAGATAAATAATTACAAAAAATTGCCATTAATTACAAAGCAAAATAAGTAAGCACATTAAAGGTATATATGAAATATAAAAATACTTATATTCTTTTGTTAATAATGGTATTCCTTCAAAGGTTGGGTGGCTAGTGCGAGATCAGATTGAGTTTTATATGGGGGCAGGACATGCGATTGGTAATTGTACAGAGAGTGTTTTAGAAGCAAAATTCCAGGCGCTCCTTATTGCTATGCAAAACTGTTGCAGTAAAGACCATCGACGTATCTGCTTTAAAGAGATAATAAGATTCTCATAGATTTAGTCAATGGAAACTAAACTTCGGGTTGTTCAATTGGTAAAGAGAAGTTCGGTTTTGGACTAAGAAATTTGAAGAAATTCAGTTTGCTTGGACAAAAAAGAAGTGCAATGTGCCTGCATATATTTTGGCTAAAAGAAGTATTCCTAATTACTTATTTTATTTCTATCATTTATATGTTCCGATTGTAATTTCTGATGTCTTACATTGTGATTACTCTTTTCATTTTAATTTATATAAAGCAATCGTTAAAAATATCCTTATATTCAATGAAAAAAAAAAAACTTATATTCATGTATCCAAACAACATTTACAATTAATTATCTACTATCTATATAGCCAAACACAATTAGTTTTTTTTTTTTGATATTAATTATAAAATTAGATATAATGTTTCAAAAAACAACACAGTCGAGTTATATGGTGGGATGAACTTGAACTGCCATTAATATATCATTGACGGCGCTACAACACGAATTTTAAATCCTTATTTCATTGATTTGCTAACCCCACCAATAATATAATATTAAATATGTCGAATCAAATTGATTTATTTAAGATTTTGTAAAATAAAAATTATCACGCGGTATACCGGGGGTCAAATCCTAGTTTATATACAAAAAACTAACGTATTTGTTCAGTTGTAAGTTACACTTCTACTACAAACACTACAAAAAGTGTGTGTTTATGTCATTTATTTTGAATATTTGTATCAATTATAAGTGATACAAATGGTTTTTACATCATTTATACAAATGACTCTGGAAGTGGTGATGCTAATATTTGTATCGTTTTTCATAAATATTTACATCGGTTGTTGTAATAGATGTTAGTATGCATTGGTTGTAACAGATGATGTTAATCATACATCACTTAATTCAAAATGATGTTAATATTAGTATCAAACTATCAATTGTAATAAATAATGTTAAATATGTATATCAGTTATAAATAAGTGATGTAAACATTAATATTTGTTACCGTTCTAACAAATGATGTCAAATATTTGCATCACCGTTAAAAATTGATGTTATTATTACATTAATTCGAAATAGCTGAGATTAAAATTAATATTAGTTTTGATAAAGTCATTTTAGTTATAATATTATTCTAGAAAATAAGCCTAAATGGCAATAATATTTTTAAATAAATTAATTTGATAATCAAGTCAATTTATATTATCTGAGTTTGGTTTTTATGGGACCACTAAACTTAAAAATCGGTAAGTAGGTTTCAATATTTATAAAGAATAAATTCTCATCAGCTTTTGATGTGGGATAGATTCTCATTATCCCTTGAGAAATTTTGTGTCACTTTTGAAGTGATATTAATACAAGTTAATAAATACATCCATCGTTTAAGTGATGTACATCTATATATTTATATCAATATATTGAAAAGTGATGCAAAATAATCTAAATTTACATGAGTTTTAATTAATTGATGCCACATATTCAGTAACGGCATCATTTATTGCAACTAATAGGAGTATTAAACAATAATTTTATATCAATTATTAATAAGTTATTCAAATTAATATCATTTAATATTTTTGATATAAATTAATAGATGCAGTTGAGTTGACCTTTCTTTTGTAGTGAAAAGAAAGTAAAATCCCTTCTCTTTTATTACTTCGCCCCTACATTATTACTTTCCTTTCCTTTAGATTATTTTAATTTATATATTTACGATACATTATTATTTAAATACAACAAAATTTATATTTTATACGGTTATATTCTTTATTTTGGCTCATATTTGGTCATTGGTCTAATTAACCTTTTATTTCATTTCAATTAACCAAACCAAACTCAGTACATATAAAACACTTTGAGAAGCAAATTGCATCTGAATATCCAAGCCCTGCACACAAGTGTACCCTTTCTCTTTTACCTCTGCACATAACTTCAATGTAAAAGATCAATCATATAAATGCTAAAGATTTTAGATAATGAACATATTGAAATTTCTGATGGTTCTAATTCCTCATATCTCCTGCGGAAACCGTATTTTCTAGTAAGTTCCATTCATAATTCCAACTCAAAGAAAAAATAGTGACTGGATCTTCTGTGCTGAGTTTTCATTCCAAAACCTTGTAGGATGTAGCTGGGAGATGAGGATCCCGAGTCCCTGAGCGTTTGAGTTTGAAAATCTACATAAGCTTCATTCATCTGTTCTGCCTACGTTTGCGAAAATGTCTGAGGATGAAACTGTCTGCATACAGCGGATACTTCTTTTTAATCAAACCTTTTATGCATTTCCAATACGAAAAGTCAACTACTTCTCCATCTCTTCGAACTATAAACATACATCGAGAGCTCTCAAAATCTGGGTGATGCCCAACCTGCAACCACAAACCGAAGTAATCAAGATACTATTAGTTAATTTGCATTTCGAAGTACTGGTTGCAGATAAAATAAGTCTGTAAGGAAGTATATCTCTTCTCCCTAGTTCATCTCTGTCTTTGACTTGTAAAACATGTAAATTTATGCTGATTATACTAACAATAAAGAACATGTAAAAAGCTGTTGATCAGCTTGTTCTAAATGGAATTAAAAAAAAAAACACAGCTTAAAGCAAAGAATGCAATCTTTGCCAAGACAAGAACAGATTGAAAGTGCAAACAAACAATCCGAAATTAAAATATAAACCCATGCCGAGTTGTCCAAGACAAAACAATGTCGAATCCATTTTCAGGATAATCATTAGAAGAAATAAGTTCACTTTATAAAAGCTCATGTTGTTTCCAAATCTAAAACGCATAAATACATACCATGATATAGTCTATTCCACATCCAATCTTCTTCTCAAACTCGGGATGATAAGGTAGCAGCATCTCAACGATCATTCTCTCGTGCTCGGGGCTTAGCCTATCTCGGTTTGCATATCTGCAATTCAAAATGCCAAGCAGAGATACCAATGAATTAAAAAAAGACTGACCCATATAAGCAACAGCAGCACAACATTCACATATCTGTTTGGCATTTCACATCTAATCCATACTTGCAGCAGTCATGAGCACTCATCCATATGATTCATCCGGACTCAGAAGAACTAGAACCACCAATACATAATCATATCAACCAATAAAACACTCAATTAGAACAACAATTGTTAAATTCCCCATTTAGACTATAAATTTCTGCAATTGATTGCCTCCTAAATTCTGCAGTTCGATCATATTAACCAGTAAACACCAATTAGACAAAAAAAAAAAAGACCAAAAACTTGTTAAATTCAACATTCAGTATGAAGTATTGCAATCGATGAACAGTGTTACTGAATTTGACCGTAAGAATTGCGAAACAAAAACGTACTTTCCAGAGTGAAGAATCATTCTAACGAAGCCAACAAGAGGAACGGTAACCTCAAGGATTTTATCTTCCCAATCGACGAACTCATCACCTTCACCGCTCTCTTCTTCCTCTTCCTCTTCGGAGCTTCCCTCCGACGAAATACGCGGCCGACGAAGCAAATCCGAGCCGTATGACTCCGTGTTACCGATCCTAGCGCCGTCAGATTCCGTTCGCAAGGCACGAACTCGAGGCCTGAGGGAAGTAGAAGAGTAACCACGCGGGAAATACAAACAGAGAGGTGACGAAGAAGAAGAAGAAGAAGAAGAAGAAGAAGAAGAAGAAGAAGAAGAAGAAGAAGAAGAAGAAGAAGAAGAAGAAGAAGAAGAAGAAGAAGAAAAGGAGAAGATGTAAGCTCCGCAGCGAAACCACGGTGGCTGAGAGCAGGAAACGGAAGCCAAGTTCATGGCCGTAAAGATTTATGGAAATGTAGAGAGAGAGGGCAGAGAGAAGAGCTAAACGGTTACATTATCCATTCGCACAAGTCGGAACCCGTGGAGAGCTTGCCACCAGGGAATGGGCGGATGGAGACGAACATCTTCTATTTGGGCCTTTATTGGACCTTTACCAGGTTTTTGCTTTTTATGATGGATGCTTAAACAGAAAAGGTGAAACAGATAAAAAATGTTGTAGACTACAACTTGTACTCTTGTAGTTAAGTCAAAAAGTCGTTTCTCTTTTTATTATATATCTATTTTTCATATTAAAAATGTGTTTTTGTATAAAATTTATATAGATATTGAAATTTATGATTTTTTATCTAATGTTTATAATTTTTACTAGATTTGAATCTGCAATATACCGCGGGTCGATTTTTTATTTTTATGTTTAATTTCAATATTTTTGTTGTAATTTAAAATTGTTGATTTAATTGTAATCGGTACACTGCAAGATAATTTTAGCTAAATCAATATTTTTGTTTTGACATATCTAGTATTTTAGTATTGTTGGTATTAATAAATTAATAAAACAAAGATTTAACCCGTGTTATAGCGTCGGATAAATGATATATTATTGTCGATTCAAGCCTGTCTTGCCATATAAGTTGTTCCAAATTATTTTAAAATTTTAATAAGTTTAAAAATTCATCATATTTTATATCTTCTATGAAGTTTAGATATATCGATAATAATACTTAAATATAAATTTTGTTGTTCACATTTTTTTGGTTGAGTTTCTTAATAATTAATTAATTTATATTTATTTAACTATTAATTTAATTATTAAGAATATGTGTAACAAAAACATATGTTAATGTTATGTAATTTTTGATATTTAAACATATTTTGTCACTTTGTGTTGAATTTATATTTTCTAAGGTATTTAAAATTAGCAAATACATATCATAAATATAATGTATTAGCCATAGTTGAGGTTTAGATTTTTTTGATTTTAACATATATTTTAATATCCGAAAATAATAGTTAATATATTTTAAATATATTGAATGAATGATTATATTTTAGGAAAAATACTTAAATTGTTAGAAATCAAGATTCCATATAAAAAATCGAATTAATAATAAATAATGTTGTTATGTGAAAAATTATATTGTTAAGATGTTTTGAAAAAGATTGGTTTAGATTCTGATTTATAAGTTTAAGATATAAAATTTTTAAAAATATCAAAACTGGATTAAACCATTAAATTTAAATATTAATGGTTTATTTCTTTTTATAATACAATACACAATTCCGTAATATTAGGGATGCTAAGATTTAAAGAATATTTACTCTACTATTTTATTGCAAGATTATTTTTAAAAAAATCGAATAATAGCTTGATGAGATTAAGAGTTGGGATTTAAAGACCACACATGAATTAATTGTTGTGATTAAAACATTTTGGACTACGATGAAAGACTTAGATTTAAAGTAAAAACCCGCGAGTTTATCCGAAAAGGAATCTAGATAATCCAATTGGTGAATCTTTTAAAATATATTGTTACTTTTAATGAGTTCTCCCCTATTTGTTAATAACTATAATGACATTCATGGTAATTGTTTACAAAACAAAGGTTTGAGTAAAAAAACTGCTGCAAAAATAATAAGCAAATACATTATATAATTTTTATAAACTTATATAGGAAATTCATGATTTTTTTTAATCTGAATAAGCTAAGTAAATAATGACGTCATTTTAATGAGAACATTTTAGAAAATTAGCATTTAAAAATAATAGTGAAATATTTTTTAAAAACAGTGAATCATGGTATTTTTCAAATTTTCTCTTTCTTTTATGGTGGCTTCATTTTCAAATTTGACTGAAAATAATTTTTTTGGTTAACTGTAAATAAATTTGACTGTAAACAATAGTAATTAATCAAATTATAAACATTCGGCTTATTTTAGATGAAAATTTAAGGGCTTTATTGGTTCATTGATTTGTAAATCTATATAGGATTTGAAACTTCTTGTTGAATTTAAAATCAATACATATGAATTTCAAAATAACATGTTTTATCCACGGATTTTAATCATTCTATTCTTCACTTTCAAATCCATTCAAATACATCAAAAACATAATGTAGATCTTGAAATCCAACAATAAATCATTAAATGAATAACACAATTTTAATTAATATTTACAAATGATATAACTAATAACACATAATTTAGAAATCTTTTTTAAAATCAATGATTGAATAACACATCATTTTGTTCGGATTTCCAAATCCATTAAAATCGTTGAACCAATAAAACATCTTTCTATTCAACATTAATTATATAAAAAAGTAAAATAAAAATAACCAACAGATGAGAACGGGAGGCGTGGCCTCCACGCCCTAATGGTTAATCTCTGTTATTCCCTTTTTTCTATTTTCAAATAATCGTCTGATGATAATTTTCTCTTCTGTCTGGAAACTTTCTTCTGATTGTTCATCTTCTGACAACGTACGTTGGTGTGATCTGATCTAATTATCTTAAGATTAGTTCGTCATTAATATCTCTTCAAATCTCCCAGAAGATTCGTCTCGCATTTTGTTACATTTTTCATTCTTATGAAGGTACGATGTTAAACACATTTGTTATTTTGATTTAGCAAATGCGATATGATCACGAATAATCTTATTTAAAATCTAATGATCTGATCATAAGTAATGTAATGATTTTAATTGCAGTTGTGTTTGTGAGAACGATGGATGATGAAAAAGTTTCCAATGACCTTTGTTTACTTCCTGATCTTAATGTCCATTCCCCGACGCCTTTCGGTAGTGTCGAATTTGATTCATCCATTTGCGATCTCCTAAACTTGGAAGATGGTGGAGATACTCCTAATCGTATTTCGGAACATAATCCGTTTCTTGATTCTTTTGATGAACTTCAAGAAGCAGAGTCACCGAGTGTGTATATTGCACCAAGGGTCGTGATAAATCATCAGGACTCGTTTTCACTAGACTCTCGAATCGATGAATACATTGAAGATGCAAGGATTTTGCCTGACTCACTTGGAGGAATTCAAGATCTTGGTCTCTCACGTCTTAGAGTTCCTGGCTCACCAAGAGCTTTTGTACATCCGAGATCATCTGGATCACCGCGTTTTGGATCACCTACAAGTCCTGTCTTGATCGATACCGCTGCACCGTTTGAATCGGTCAAGGAAGCAGTTTCTAAGTTCGGAGGGATCACAGATTGGAAAGCACATAAAATCCAGACAATTGAGGTACCAACAAAAAAAAAAACAAAACTTTTGCATCATTATCTTTTGTAATTTGTTAAGCGGGTTAAGGAAATATTCAAGCCTCCGTTTTCATTGGACCGGTCTTGTTCTTAGTCTTGTGTTTTATTGTTTTCTCCAGAGACGGAAGACAGTTGATCAAGAGCTTGAGAAGATACAAGAAGATATGCCTGAGTACAAGAAACAGGTGGTTGTAGCGGAAGAGGCAAAGCAGCAGGTGGTTATGGAGCTTGAGAGGACAAGGAGTGTTGTTGAAGAGCTAAAACTGGAGCTAGAAAAGGCTGAAAAAGAAGAGCAACAAGCAAAACAAGACTCTGATCTTGCGAAGCTTCGAGTGGAGGAAATGGAGCAAGGGATAGCTGATGAGTCGAGTGTTGCAGCAAAAGCGCAGCTCGAGGTGGCAAGAGCGAGACATATCTCAGCGATTTCTGAGCTAGGATCTTTAAAAGAAGAGATAGGAATAATGTCCAATGAGTATGAAACTCTGTTAAGGGAAAAAGATTCGGCTACGAAAAGAGCCGAGGATTCAGTTTTGGAAGCTAAAGATGTAGAGAGAAAGATGGAAGGTTTTACAATAGAGGTAATTGCCACTAAGGAGTTGTTGGAGTCAGCGCATGCGGCTCATCTTGAAGCGCAAGAAAAGAAATTTGATGCAGCCATGGCTCGAGACCAGGACATTTATAATCAGGAGAAGGAACTCAAAATGGTTGAAGAAGAGATCGAGAGGCTTAGACAAGAGGTTGATGCGGCGGATGATGTGAAAAACAAACTACAGACTGCTTCTGCACTTCAGCGAGATTTGAGGGCCGAAATAGCGGCTTACAAAGAATCAAACATGGGAAAGAGAAACAACAGTGACATACAAGCAGCGGTTGATTCCGCGAGGAAGGAGCTGGAAGAAGTTAAATCCAACATTGCAAAAGCGAATTCCGAGGTGAAAACTTTGAAGATAATTGTCGGATCATTGCAGTCTGAACTCGAAAGAGAGAAGAAAGATCTATCAGAAACAAAACAGAGAAACAGCGAAGAAACAAAAGAGGAGAGATGCACAGAGATAGTCAAGAAGTTGCAAGAAGCGGGCAGGGAGGCAGAGGAGGCAAAGTCACTTGCCATAGCTGCTCGAGAGGAGCTGAGAAAGGCGAAAGAAGAGTCAGATGAAGCGAAAACAGGACTCTCTGTAATAGAAACTCAGATAATCAAGGCGAAAAAGGAAATGGAAGCTGCCAGAGCTTCTGAAAAGTTGGCCTTAGCTGCGATAAAAGCGTTGCAAGAGACTGAATGTGCTAACAAAATCGAAGACATTAGTAGTTCACCAAGAAGCATAATAATTTCCGTGGAGGAATATTATGAGCTAAGCAAGCAAGCACATGAGGTAGAGGAGGCAGCCAACAGAAAACTAGCGGAGATCGTCTCCAAAATCGAGGTGGCTAAGGAAGAGGAATCAAGAATCTTGGAAAATCTTGAGGAAGTGAGAAGAGAAACAGCTATAAAAAAGCTAGAGCTAAAAGAAGCAATGGGGAAAGTCGAGAAGGCTAGAGATGGGAAGGTTGGTATGGATCACGAGTTGCGAAAATGGAGGTCAGATAACGGGAATAGGAGCCCGGAGGGAGGAAATAAGGAGAACTTAAGCAAGTCGAAATCGGCTTTACATAAACCAACATCATTTGCATTTGGTGAGCAAGGGAGCAGTAGTAATGTGGTGACCCCTGAAACAAAAAAGAAAAAGAAGAGATTTTCTTTGCTGCCTAAGGTCTTCATGTTCTTGTCAAGGAAGAAGTCTTCCAACAAGTAAGTTATTTACATGTAGGTTTTATTGTCCTTTCTTCAACATATTCTATTTGTATGTCGTAAAGGAAATGGAAAACAGAGTATCTGAACTGAGAGAGAACAGTGAACTTTTAAGTTTGTTGGTTAGGACAGATTTGTTGTACTCTTAAATGAAATAAAGGTATTGATAAACTTATCGAGTATCGAATTTTCGCTACAAAAGAATGTATCTAAGAAGCAGAGGTGAAAAGGGTTTGAATGATGGTCTTGTGCCATGGATTGGAGAGATGCTCGACAAGGTTATCGATAGGGCCAGTGTGAGTCACAGAAGCTTGAACGAAGAACCCGAGCATTGCTATCATCGCTAGACGACCTGTTAAAAACCAAAAAATTGTCACACACAGAGTTTATAAGGTAGGAAGAAAGCCAACTATATGATCTATTACCGTTCTTGATCTCCTTAAGCTTCCAATCATGAGCATTGTTAATGTCCTTCGCAAGGCCTAATGGGTTCAAAAGCGGTCCTCCGGGATATCCAGGCTCGAGCCCTTCGAGTGCTGCTTCGATTCCAAAGAAGAAAGATCCTTCTTTGGCTTGAGATCCCGGAGAGACAAAATCCATATACCTTTTAGTCTCAGCAAACCTGTGAAGAAAACAAAAGAGAATCATTCTAAGCTTTTGTTGGTTAACAACAAAGATAATGAGTTTGATTCATTACCCCATAAGTAGAAACTGTACAACTATGAGTGTTTTTGTGCTAGCAAAATCAAATTTGACAGCTCCAGCTTCATACCAAACCGGTAAGTCACGAATCCTTGAGGTTCGAAGCAGCTATAAGCCCAAACAAAAAAAGCTCTGATTAGCCCATTTTTGAGGTACTTCAACAGTTTAAAATTGATGGAAGTGATGAAGATTAGTTATTTACATCGGTGAAGAGTATTCCTGCAACACCGAGCATAGCGAAACGGGAGTGAACAAGCTCTGCTTGAACATACCATTTTAAGCTTTCCGGATCCTCACCTAACCCGAGTGGGTCAAACCCGTAATCTCCAGCTAACCTTTATTTCAAGAACATTAAAAGAGTGGTCTTTGGTAAACCAGATTTGAAGCTTTTGTTGCAAATGAAGACAACAAGGAACTAACTCACTTTCCATCAAGATACGGAGGAGGGTCGAGGCCAGGTAGCCACGTGGCACGTTCAACAGCCACCGTTGGGTTGATGCCTCCTCCTGCAGCTCTGACTGATGAGATTCTTCTTGTGATGACGGATGAAGTGTCGCGATGACGGTGAAGAAATCCTCCGGTGATGCCTCCTCCACGTAACACAACGGCCATTTTGCTATGTTATTTTTGCTTACGTTTGTGTTCTGCCAACTTGAAGCTAAGAAAGTAACGTGGTCCACGTAAATTAGTCATTTTGTTAAAATCCGTAGATATATTAAAAAGGGGCTCCTCATTCTCTAAAATTTTAGAATCTGATATCTATCAACGGGTGTAATTTAATATATGCGTGTAAAACCTTATAAATACTTATAAAATAAAGTACAGTAAAACTTTTATAAATTAATAATGTAGGGACTTCAAAATTTATTATACGAGGTTTTAATTTTTTTGATAAATTAATAATTTATTAATTTAGCGATAAATTACTAATTATTAACTAATGATGATAAATTAATTAGTTATTAATAATTTCTTCGTACTATCGTAATTGAATTGAGTCGAGGAAGAAGAGATGATCTATGAAAGATACGAGCTAACCTCAGAAACAGAGTGCAGAACAAAAGTTGCATGACGGCGATTTTGGAGTAGTCGGAGCTGTCGTGAATGAGAGACTCGTCTGTTTCGTTTTGCTCTTCTTTACGCGTCTTAGGCCTCTAAATAATCCTTCTTTTTTTTTTTTTTTTTAATCTCATTCAAATGCTATAACATGTGTGTTGTTTTCAGATATAAATTAAGTATGATAAAATTACGTGAAATTTTTGATTCAGAAGATTGTGTCTTTTTTCTTCTTTAACATTTAATTTCTTCATTAATTTCAAATCGAAATACAAAAGTTAAACACATCCAAAATACATCAACAATTAGCAAATCCAAACATACATCCACACATTTATAACCAAATTTTAAGAAGAACGATGCAAAAGTATATTTCCACGGTGCTTTGAATACGCCTTACTCGTCAATAGGTTAGTAAACCCCGCTTCTTTCTTCTTCCAGAAGCAAATCCCAAATTAATGGGATCGTTGTTCCTGGCTACCATCTCTTGGATGAAACTCTATAACCGTCTAATGTTGTTGATGTTACTCAATATCTCCTCATGTATCAATTCGTCGATTCTCTGTAAATATGTTATACCCGGATCCCAAGTTCCTTGATCAAGACACCATATAACTCTTCAGGATTGAGTCTACAGATCGGAATCTTTGATGTCAACCATCGTAAAGGATCAATACACCCTTCACGGAGATAGCAAATTCGTCTTCAGTGAAATTATCGACACACTCCAATGACGAACCATGAAGATCATTTTTCATATATAACAAGTGCGATTTGTTACTTTAATCCCTTATTGTTAGAAATTTTTTTGAATCCTTTTTCATGTGTTACTCTGCAATTGAGAGATGAAAGATCAAAGCGGTCTTAGAAAAATTAGAGCCATTTAAGTCAGCCAAAAAAAAACTGGAAAAGACTTGGATACCATTCTCTCCTGTGGTTTTTACTTGTTGAATACATAATCTCTTACCTTTTTTTTCTTCTCTTCCTACGAATTTGTGAATCCTTTTTCATGTTACTCTGCAATTGAGAGATAAAAGATCAAACTGTTGGAACTTATTTTAATAAGTTGCATCGAACTACTTTTTCAATTAACTTTTTAAATTAAAGTTCATTTGAATGAGAAATGAACGACCAAAAATTTGTTGCTTATATAGCACAAATTGGACAAATGAGAAATAGTCTCATATTAGAAACATGGAGAAAATCCTCTAATATATAAGGGAGGATGTTTGTATCTAGACTCAAAGTATTGAGACCAAAATATGTTGTAAAGGAGAAAAAACATATCCAAGCAAAACCGGCCTAGGCTTGGGTTTGAGTTTAGGTAAATGAGATAGAGGTTTAATACCTGATATTTTTAGCTCATATTTGTTTTGATATTTGTGTTTGATTTAGTCAACATGAGAAACAAATATCTATTCTTTTCAACATTGCGAATTAATGGCCATAAATCCGGCATTGAATTTACGTCTCCATGAATGCTCATATTAATGGAGCGGTTTTGCTTTTGCAAATAAAAGATAGAAGAAATAGTTTCTTCAATAAGAGAGACAACAAGAAAGACAACAATGGTCAATCTCATTCATTCACAACAAGAAAATCCCCTTCATGTCTCTTCTCTCTGTTTTTTCTGAGTCTTGAGAATACACACAACTCTAGCGTTCGTTAGACTTTTGATTTTGTGTGTTGCAAATCAGAAGATGGTGTGGTTGTATCCTGTGATTCTGATTGCGTTAAACCGTCACACTACGGGCAATTAAAGAATTAAGGAAAGAGTGTCTCGCCTCCGCACAAATCATTCTTGGTTCATAAGATATTGATATCGAGTATTGTAATTTTCAATTTTATATTATCATTATCTATAACAATTTTTCAGTTTGCCATATCGTAGAAATTGAGGTCCTACACAAACTGGTCTTACAAAAACGAGAACCATTTTAGTCAGAAAAAAGATTTTGTGATCTGTGCAATTGAGAGACAAGAATTAAAAGTGATCTTAGAAAAATTATAGCCATTAAGTGATTGCCAAGAGTTTTCGGGCTCTTGTGCACAATTAAACCTATTGTGCTCTAATACCTCAATCCTAAAGGTACGTCGTATGTAGCACTTAAGGTATCGAATCCACAGGGAAGGAAAGATAACACACTAAGAATACAGGAAACTAATCAAGCTAAACGGTTGATGTTTTTGGGTTTTTAAGTTGTAATTGAAAGTAAACAAATAAGAAACTAAATATACGATGATTAACTAAGCGAATAAGAAACACGAAAGCTAAAACAACTTAAACGAAAGACATCAAAATAACAAGAAACATAAAACACAAATGTAATTTCGAATTAAACAAGCAATGCAAAGCAAACTAGCAACTTAAACGGTTGATTTCTAGTGGTAAAAGTATGGACGGTTGGAATGGCAAACGATAAAGAATGAATGATGCTTCAATAAATGACAAATTCAACAAATGATTATGCTTAAACTTATGACATGAATCACTTAAATAGATTAGTCCACTCCCGTGGTACTAATCCTTTTATAAATCGATTAAGAAGCTAGACTTCCGAATGCTCAAAACCGATTCATAAACAATGAACACTAATTCATATTTGTCATCAAATCTTCCTTAAAACTCAACTCCCGTTGGTTAAGGAATAGAAACGCACACATAAATAGGTCAGATCGGTTCTCAACACCTTCCGGGTGAGAATCGATCACAAATCTAGAAAACTCTCTTTCGAAGCTCATTTCTAGCTTTAAGAACAATCTATATGTGAAGATAAACAATAATCAAACACTAAACATCACAAATCAAGCATCAAACACCCTAAATCTACCAAACCATCCATCCAAAAGAAGTCTACTCACACATGCTCAAATGACAAAAATAAACCGTACAAATGATTGAAAATGAAGACATAATTGAGATTATATAAAAATATTTGACAAATCTTCAATACATAAGAGTAGATCTAAGTTTTAAAAGCTTAAAAACATGAAAGCTAGAGAGAAAATGAAAGAGAAGACTCAGGTTGCAGAGAAAAGTCGTCCTCCTTAGTGGTTACATGCTTTTAGGCTTTTATAGTAGTGGGTTCGCAAGTGGAGAAAACAGAGAAAATAGTCAAAAATCGGTTGTGAAAATCGATCATGGAAATCGACCTTGGGTCGATTTTTGCTCCCAGGTGTATTCCTCAGCCATTTTGCCGAACGGTCACGGAAATCGGTTTCGGACCGATTTTTGACATGTCTTCACTAAATCGGGCATAACTTTTGAACCACGTATCCAAATGCTCTGACATTACTTCCATTGGAAAGCTAACTCAATTTCCCATCTTTTTTATGAAGAGCGTTGAAGCTAAATCGCAGTGGAAAACGTTCATCTGAGTCGATCTTTGAGATACTTGGGGCCAGTTCTGCATCATTGTTTTCTCCTTTTCCATCTAAAAGTGCATCTCCCATTATTACAACCTGAAAACATTCAAAACACACAAAACACACACCAAATACACACAAAAACACAAAAGAACTTCTAAAATGCAAAAATACTTATTTAGACACTAAATGCATCAAAACACAAAGAAAAAGCTAATAAAACACAATAAAATGGATATTTACAACTATGATAAAGTGATAAAATGTATAGTTATCATTAAGTAAGCAAAAAAAGAAAAGAAAAAAAAGAAAGTGATTTTCTAAGGGCATAATGGGAGAAAAACTATTTCATTTAATCTAACAAGGTAAGAGATTTTCTCAAACTAACATTTTCTTTAACAATTGGCTAAAACGTGAGACCCTGTATTTAATAACCAGAAGTAGGCCTAACCAGAATTGCTAGATAATCAGAAGAGAAGTTCACCAAAAGTAATCTGGCAACAGCTGCAAAACTATTCTTCTATCTTTGCCTTCATACGGGCCAAACACCGTTCTTTAGCAGCAGCAATTTTATCCTTGCTTTTCATGTGTTGGTAAGTGGCTCTCGGCGCATCTTTTGCTGCCATTGATGAGTCTCTCTCTTTTGTGGCATCTGAACCCATCTGCCACTTTTCCTACAACTTGATCCCATATCTCCGGATTCAGGCAATACTAGTGAATCTGTTTTCTTCTCTTCCCTTGTCTCTTCTTTCCCAGCTCCTCTTGTCTTTGTTCCTTGAACCTCTTTGCCTCTCTAGCTTTGATCTCTAGAGCTCCAAATAGTTCCAATGTTGAAATAGAAATCACTCAAGTCTATCTTCTTTGTAACCTAGTAGAAGATGAAAACAAAGGTAGTTTAACATCCTTTGTGATGAGCGAATAGTGATATACATTTTATGAAAGTTATGACATTAAACAATTACAACATTAAGACAGTTCAAAGACAGTAATTGTAGTCATAACAATTACTACTATAGTTGTAAACTTCTTTGTTCCATTTTATTAACTCAAGAATCAGTTGTAAACATTCATGAATTTAAAACGGGTCTAAACATACGATCTATATGGATATTTGAATATTAAATAGTACGAAACAAATAAAACGTCATCGATTGTCCCTTTCCACTTTTCATCAACACAGGGGAAGAATTAAAATAAATATAGTTAACATAACAAAGTATCTATGTGAAAATACAGTAAAACGTTCATAAATTAATATTTAATAAATTATTAATCACAATAAATTAATAAATTTTTAGGTTCTGAGTTATGCCAATGTAAAATTTAACACAATTCGATAACATAATAAGGTAATATTTTTTTTTTGAAAAAATTATGTAAATTTATGGTTTTATTAATATCATAAACTTATCAACTTGTTGGCTAATCAACTTGTTGTATTACCCTTTTACAATTTAATTCAAAGTTTTAGGTGTTAAAAAATAAAAAAACTTATCAATATATATATATGCAATTAGTAAAATATAATTCTTGGGCTTTTTTGTTTTCTCTTATATTTATTTTTTTTGTTTGAGTTCAACTATAAATTTTTTTTTAATGCATCAAAAAATTTGAATGTTACCATCTAGAATTGTATCAAATTTTTTAAAAAAATTCTAAACGTAATAATTGTCAAAATGTAATGATAGAATGTGGGTGCAAACACAAGCTGTGTGCTTTGTGGTGAATCAATGAAACAAGAGAGTATCTTTTCTTCTCATGTGTTTACACATCTCAGGTGTGGAGATCACTATCTCAGGGCCTTCTCCGAGAAAGATTCACAAGTCGATGGGATCAATTGCTCCTCATTCTAGCGGACTCTTCCTGACCAAGGTTGAGCCAATTTGTCATTCGCTACACTTTCCAAGCTTCACTCTATGGAGAGAATAAAATGGTCGTAGACACGGGGAACCCCCTCTCCCAGCACATCGCTTAACTCGGCTAATCGACAAAGACATTCGCAACAAGCTCATCACTCTAAGACATTGTGACGGATTCGAAAAAGGGATTCGGTTTCAAACTCACTAAACTATATTATGATTTAGTTTATCTTCCTTTAAAAACATTCAGCTCAAATGAAGCATTTATTGTAACAAAGTTTTTTGTTTGAATAAAATTTTACATTCTTTAAAAAAAAGAAGTAATAATTGTCTTCTTACATATAATCGGTTTTATAAGAATATGAATTATAGCGAAAAATATTTTATATGTAAACAACTTAAAAAAATTAGAAAATATATTTATAAATTAATAATTATTAAATTATCAATAAATTAATATTTTTATAAATTAATAAAATATTATAGTCCAGACATTATTAATTCATAGATATTTTACTGTATTATATTGACATGATTCTTTTTGAAGAAGAAAATAATACAAAAAGAAAGAATACAGTTTCACATGAAGACATGCCCAGTACCAGGCCCATCAAATATTCATATCATTAAGGTTTAATAAACCATTTGCTAAATGGAAGCCAAACAGTCAGATGAAAGACTGGTGAGTTATCGACGGCAAGAACGAAGCTCGATGGAGACGACAAAGTTTTGCGATTCCACCTGAGTCTTTACAGGAAAAACTCATCACCTGAAATTTCCAGTTTTTTGTTTTGTTCCTATGTTGTACTTTGTCTTCACTTGTTACTAATTTGTTTGGCTGGATTTAGACAAACATTTTAGTCTAATCAGATTTTTTTTCCAGGGTCGGAAAACCCCAAGTAGTTCCCTGTCGACTATAATAGTATCCAGAGTTTGTAAAGTGATATGGCTACAATCAATGATTTGTCTGATGACTTGCTGGTGAAGATATTATCGTTTCTTCCAACACAAGTTGATCTATCAACTAGCATTTTGTCGAAACAATGGAATTTTCTTTGGATGTGGTTGACTTAACTCAAGATCCACTCGACTCGTTTTGAATCTGCATGCATGACGGATATTATTACCAAGAATCTGCCATTACACATTGTTGGAGTTTATTTAAATCTACATGATTTAATTAAGTTAAACTTAAGCTTGTAGAAGAATATGTATTGTGTCCTTTAAGGAAGAGGCACCTCCACATATGTATGTGTCCTTTAAGGAAGAGGCACCTCTACATATGTATGTGTCCTATGGGAAGAGACACCTTTATAAAATGTTGTGATTATGCACCACTTCAAAAAGCACCACTTCAAAAAGCATCACTTGGGCCATTATATAAAGGAGATCACAACATTGAGGGAAGGATAATAATTTTTCTGATATTTTTCTTCTCCCAAAATAATTTCTGAAAAACTCAAAAGTAGAGTGTGCTAGGGTCTCTGTACGGTGTCAATACAGAGATCGATAGTTGTATCCTGCAAGATAGACATCCACAAAACTACACACACCAACGTAGGGGCAAAATTCTGTCTTAGGAGATTGGTCAAGCAAGCCTCTATCATTCTACAATCTATTCAAATAAACAAGAAGAAGAAGAAATCATAAAGTTAATTTCTGAATTTTGTACACTATTGTAGTCTCTTGTTTTCTATAAAAGAAAGTAAACGTATTGAATACGTGAGACTGATTTGCATCTATAATTGCAACAACACAGATAGCTCATATCATTGAAAGCATGTGCCTAAGATTTTCTCTTGGGTCACTTCAAGCTGAGGATTTAAAATTGTGGGTTGGAATTGTAGTTTCTCGCTGTGTGCGTGAGCTAAATATTTATATATCTCCTTACGAAATGGATCACACTATATCATTTCCTAGTAGTTTGTATACTTGCAAATCGCTTGTGACTTTGAAACTTACAGGCCACAAGATTATTGTGGATCTTCCTCGAACGGTTTGTCTCCCTTCCTAGAAAACTTTGCGACTTGGATGGGTAACCTACTTAAACGACGGATCTCTTCGACTGCTTCTATCCTATTGCCCTATTCTTTGTTGACCGAGGGTATTATAACAATCTGAGAAAGTTAGTTATTATTGTCCCATCCTTGCAACGTTTTCTTCTAACGGGTATGTGATAGTTACCTCTTCTTTGAAGTATTTCAATGTTCATGATTATAGATGTGAAAGGTCCAGTTTGATTGAGCATATGCCAGATCTGGAAAAGGCATATATCAATTTACTTGGAGATAATGACAAAGATATTGAAAGGCTCCTCAAATCAATCACAACTGTCAAACGTCTAACATTAAGCATAACATGTGAAAGCATGAAGGTGTGATATGAAGAGTACGACCTGTGGAACATAAGGCAGTGCTGAACACATGAACCCGGTCAGACAACAAACATGACGTACACAAGATATGGAGAATATTCTCAAGTCATAAAAGAAAAGATTTACGAGATCAAAGAGATCGTGGGATTCCATAACTGGACGATTTGAAGATCGCAGAGATTGAGGAAGAGAGGATATGAGTCGTTATCTATATATACTCTCTCTAAGCCTTAGGTTTGAGGTTAGAACTTTAGAGCATTATTAGGGATCGATTGTTATTAGAAATAGAGATCGAGTTGCCTTGGTGTGTGAACAAACGAGAGTTGCATAGCTGTTGTTGTGCTGGTAAGTTTGGGTAGATTAAGAATTGGTCACTGAGAATTCTTGCAAGATTGTGTATAAATCTGATTAAACAGATCTGTTGTAGATTGTTTTAGTGATTCTTAATAAAGAGAAAAATGTTCTTTTCATTGTGCTTGCATTCTAGTTATTACATTTGGTATTAGAGTAGGTGACTGACAAGAGTGTAGACTCAATGCAGGTTGAGATCCTGAGGAAAGAAGGCAAGGAAGCACAAGATGGTGTTGCTTCAAAAACCTGTGATGTTGGATGAACATGAGTATGGAAAATGGAAGGTTCGAATAATGCAACTGATCTGAGGTCAGGGTGAGGATGCGTGGATAGTTGTTGAAGACGGGTGGGAGGCTCCCTATGATACGATATAAATATGTGATAAGATCACAAAACCGAAGGCTCGTTGGACAACAGATGAGAAGAATCTGTCTAAGTTTAATGCACGTGCTCTAAACGCTATCTTTGGTGCTATTGATAATGATGAGTTCAAGCTTGTTCATGGATATGAATCTGCTAAACATGCCTGGGAGATCCTGTAGAAAGCACACAAAGGTAATTCATGTGTTAAGAGAACAAGGTTGTATCAATTAGCATTTGAGTTTGAAATGTTACAGATGGATCCTGATATCGGTGTCACAATTCAGTGGAAACTCCAAAAAGCTTTCTGCTTCAGCGGTTGATGTCTTGGTAGAGGCTATGATTTTTTGAAAATCCTTTATGGAAAAAAATGATTTGCTGAGAGGGAAATAACCTCTCTCCCCAGGGATCTTAGGAGGCATGTAGAGCAGGTCTGGGCAGTGCAGTCGCCAGTGAAGCCAAAACTCTTGGAAAAACCTACAAAGACAAGAAACTGGTGACTAAAAGCTAATAAGATGTCTGCCTATGATGTACGCTGTACACAAAGGTTGTTATAAGAGTTTCTGGTAACACAGACACACAAACACACTGAAGTTTGAAGATTTGATTAGAATGTTGAAATCATAGGAGAATGAAGTTGCTGAAGATCTCAGAATTCATGGCAAAGGTGTGGCATTTAAGGCTGATGAAACACAAGATCAACTTTAAGAAATTCGAGAAAACCTTGTCGTGATGGCCAATAATTTTGGGAAGGCTCAGAAACGTGTGGAGAAGTGATACGATCTTGGTAAGATCTCCCACGGAACACATTCTTGTTCGGTATCAGATATGGATAGATCCTTGAATGAATCAAGGCGGGAAGTGTATGGCTGCGTCGAGAGCTATGGACTGCACTCGGTAAACCGGATCAGTAGGCTATCCACCTAAGGATCAATGCAACTCTTCGGTTAACCACCTTGGAGTTAGCGTGAACACAAGGCTAACCACCTAGTGATCGGAGGTGATCAGAGAGAGAGCTAACCACCCTAAGACCAAAAATGATTTCTTGGCTAACCACCAAAGAGATCGAAAAAGTTCACAAAGGAACAAAGAGAAACTTCTTTAAGAATTGATATATAAAAAATTGGATAATTATTCTCAAAGAGATTACATAGTTTATATAGGACTAGAATGTTAAGAGGTTTTTTTGTTTTTTGTAGAAAAGACTAAAAACAATGCAAGGAAAATAACAAAGTCTAATTAAATCCAAAGACCATTGAATCTTGAAATAAAAGAAGGTTGAATGGTTGAATGCCCCTTAGCCTTCCATGCGAAAATGCCCCTTGGTGTGTGTGGCCTTGATTTCCGTTTGTTTAGGTGTATAATTCCAGCCATGGACCGACCTAAATATATATGTAAGTCTCTCTGAGTTTGTACCGACCGAAATGTAAGCATAAATCATTGCCTCGTTAAAACCTCTACTCAAAAACCCATTGGGACAAAACCGAGTAAAGGAAAAAGAGTACAACGACTTAGCTTGCGGTCAACCTCAAGAAGAACTCACAAATGATATTGAGGTAAAGAAGCAAGGTGTAAGTCGGTCTTTCTTCCTTGATATGAACAGCTTCAAGTATCTTCCGAACAGTTCCAACAAGCTTCCGTGCCCTTGAACGCGTAATGGGACCTTCGGGAATGATCAATGCTTCTTCCGGAACTTCGTCCAAGGCTTGCGTACCCATGATCATATCATCCCCCTCCTCTTGAAAAGGACTTGTCCTCAAGTCTGCTTCATCTGTCACAAAAGGAAGAATATCAGTGATGTTAAAACTAGAATTCACGGAATACTTACCTTGGAGATCAATTTTGTAAGCATTGTCATTGATTTTCTCTAAAATTGTGAATGGTCCGTCAACTCGAGGCAAAAGTTTGGATTTCCTTTCTTCCGGGAACCTATCCTTCCTTAAATAGATCCAAACTTGGTCGCCAGATTCAAACGTTCTCTTGGTCCGCCCTTTGTTAGCATTCTTGCGATATTGTTCCGTCTTATGCTCAACATTTTGCTTCGCCTTTTCATGCATTTTCTTGACCAGCTCAGCCTTTTTCTGTCCGTCCATACTTACACGCTCACTCAAAGGTAAAGGAGTAGATCAAGAGGTGTAAGCGGATTAAATCCATAAACAAGCTGAAAAGGAAGAAAAAGATGTAGTAGAATGCACGACATGATTATATGCAAATTCTACATGAGGTAAGCAATCCTCCCAAGACTTAAGATTCTTCTTAATCACAGCCCGCAAAAGAGTTCTTAAGGTCCTATTGCCTACCTCGGTTTGTCCATCGGTTTGCGGATGACAAGTCGTAGAGAAAACAAAGTTTAGTTCCTAGCTTAGACCACAAGGTCTTCCAAAAATAACTCAAAAACTTTGTATCCTATCCGAGACTATAGTCCTAGGCATCCCATGCAAGCGCACAATCTCCCTAAAGAACAAGTCGGCGATGTTAGATGCATTATCGGTCTGATGGCAAGGTATGAAATGAGCTATTTTAGAAAACCTATCAACACTACAAAGACCGAATCACGTCCTTTTCTAGTCCTAGAGCAAACCTAACACAAAGTCCATCGAAATGTCGGTCCATGGTGCGCTAGAATCGGTAAAGGAGTGTACATACCTTGGCCCTGGCTTTTGGATTTTGAGAACTTACAAGTGGTGCATCGGCTGCAAATTCTCTCCACATCACGTTTCATGTGCGGCCAAAAAAATGGTCTTGTACAATAGAAAGTGTTTTGGCTACGCCAAAATGTCCATCAAGCCGCCACCATGTGCCTCCCTAACAAGAGATCTCGCAAAGAAGAGTTAGGATGCAAAAGTCGATTCTCGTAAAACAAGAAACCATCACTTCTAAAATATTTTCCCGAAGCAAATTTTTCACAAGATAGAAATTACTTCCTGGAAATCAGAATCAGTTGCGTAGGCTGCTTTGATTATTTCAAATCCGAGAATCTTGGCATCTAAAGTCGAGATCAAAGTGTATCTCCGAGATAATGCATCGGCCACGATATTTTCTTGGCCTTGCTGTATTGAATCACGTATGGAATGTCTCCATGAACTCCATCCACCGCGTATGCCTCTTGTTCAACTTGTGTTGGCTTTTCAAATGTTTGAGTGATTGATGATCGGTTGTGAATCACGAATTCTTTCGGCCAAAGGTAGTGTTGCCATGTTTGGAGTGCACGAACTAAGACATAAGCTCTTTTGTCGTAAGTCGGGTAGTTGAGGTTGCTCCTCCGAGTTTCTCACTAAAGAAGGCGATTGGCTTCTTCTCTTGCATTAGGACAACTCCAATACCTATACCAGAAGCATCGCATTCAATCTCAAAAAGTTTTCAAGAAATCGGGTAAAACAAGAAGAGGGGCGTGAGTAAGTTTGTGTTTTAGGAGCTGGAAAGCGTCTTCTTGTGCTTGCTCCCACTTAAAGCCCACGTCCTTCTTAATCACTTTGGTTAGTGGTGCGGCAATAGTGCTGAAGTCCCGAACGAACGTCGGTAAAATCCCACTAAGCCGTGAAAGCTACGGACTTTTCCTACTGTCTTAGGACTCGGCCAATCTCGAATGGCTTTGATCTTCTCCTCGTCAACCTGTATGCCCTGTGAACTTGCCACAAAACCTAGAAAGACCACGTTATCTTGAACAAAAGAACACTTTTTCAATTGACCAAAAAGATGTTCCATCCTAAGCACTCTAACACCTTACACAAATGACCTACATGCTCGTTCAAAGTCTTACTATAAATCAAGATATCATCGAAGTAAACAACAACGAAGACTCCTATAAAAGACCTAAGGACATGATTCATGAGATGCATAAAAGTACTTGGTGCGTTAGTGAGACCAAACGGCATAACAAGCCATTCGTATAATCCATGCTTGGTTTTGAAAGCGGTTTTCCACTCATCACCTTCCTTCATCCGGATTGGTGATAACCACTTTTTAAATCAATTTTAGAGAAGACACTAGACCCATGAAGCTCGTCTAGCATGTCATCTAACCAGAGAATTGGATGGCAGTACTTAACCGTAATATTGTGTTATGGCTCGACAATCGACGCATATCCTCCAAGATCCGTCTTTCTTAGTACAAGTAACACCGGAACGCACACGACTCATACTCTCTCGGATAAGACCCTTCTCCATAAGTTCACCGACTTGCCGTTGAGTTCCTTGTTTCGACCGGATTGGTTCGATAAGCTGGCCAGTTTGGTAGTGTGCTCCAGGAACGAAATCGATTTGATGCTCAATCCCGCGAATGGGAGGTAAACCACTGGGCTATCTTCGGGAAGACATCACAAAATTCCTGCAAAAGAGAAGACACACTGCTCGGAATATCCGGCTCGAGATTAGTCATGCTTGTAAAAGCATCCTTAAAATAATCAAAACCAATGGTTGCTGTGGTAGCAAGCGCAAATTTATCTCACTCGGCTTTACGAAAAGATTTCACATCTCACGGGTTTAATCTAAAGACCTTTGTATCGGTTTTTCTCAAAGAACTCTCACACTCATTTTTTGGTAGATAAAGTGTTTTGGGGTTCACTCACATTGCTCTTGCCTTTGTTTTTGCTCAAGTTTGAGCTGATCGAGATATACTTCATGCGGTGACAAAGAACGAGAGTGATCTTCCGGCCTTTGTGTTCAAAAGAATGTTTGTTGGTGTAACCATCATGAACGGTTTCTACGATCGTACTGCCATGGTTGTCCAAGTAAGATATGACCAGCCTCCATAGGTAGCACGTCACACACTATCTCATCTTCATATCTCCCAATTGCCAAGGGAACGGTGACTTGCGTGTGATTTTGAGGGGCCTTTGTTATTCAACCACCTTAGGCTGTATGGTTGCGGATGTCTCCTAGTCTCCAGGCCTAACTTCTCCACCAAAGTTATACTAGCCATGTTCTTGCAACTGCCTCCATCAATGATTAAGCTACACACCTTGCTCTTAACAATGCATCGAGTGTGGAACAAGTTCTCCCTTTGCTCGTCTTAAACGACCTTCTCTTGGGAAATAAGAACACGCCTAGCTACAAGTAGCTCTCCATCAGCCGCATTTTCCTCTCCTTCATCGTCGTAGATAGGTGCTGAATCAAACTCCTTCTCGTCTTCAGTTACAATCTCACCGTCGTCCATTATCATCATGGTTCGTTGGTTCAGACATTTGTTCGCATAATGACCTTTGCCCCTATATTTGAAACACTCAATGCACGATTACGAACAATAGAAGTAGCCTCAGCCTTACCCTTGTAGTCATGCCCGGATGAACTCGGTTTGAATTCCGCTTGGGCTTGGAATCGGTACGGAACAGGTAGCTTGGCTTCTCGGTTTTGGCATAGCTCGCTTAGAGGTGTAAGATGGCCGTGAGATACCCTTCCTCTTGAGTTGTTGCTCCACAATAATGGCCTTATGCAACATCTCCTCCACGATTTCATACGATTGCATTTCCATCCGATCTTGCAATTCTCGGTTCATTCCACTTAGGAATCTTGCCATAGTCGCATCACGCGGGCTCATCTATGTCAGCCTTGAGCATGAGCTTCTCCATTTCCTGGAAGTAATCCTCGACTCCTCTAGTTCCTTGTGACAACCTCCTCAATTTTTGATGGAGTTCTCGAAGGTAGTGAGTCGGAACAAAACGCTTCCTCATAATCAAAGACATCTCTTCCACGTCTCAATGGGTTCTCTCCCTTGCGTCTCCTGCTAGTCACCAATTGATCCCACCAGTCAATAGCATAATTATAGAACTCTGTAGCGGCTAACCTGACCTTCTTTCGTTCGGAGAGGTGTTGGCAACCAAAAACTAAGTCGTTTTCTTTTCCCCACTCTAGGAATGCGTCCGGATCGTTGGTTCCGTAGAAGGGTGGAATGCGAAGTTTTATACCGCCAAGATCATTGTCATTTCTTCTGGCCGTTGTTGTCTAGCTCGTCCTTCTCGGATGAGTAATCTTGCTCATAGGACGGATTGACTAGATGTTTTGCCTTGCCGTTTTGATGATTTGCCGATAGAGTTGGTTTTGTTGTTCTCGCCGATGTTGTTATTGGTTTCTTTGGTCTCGCCTTTGCCTTGGTGGCACGCGTGGTTGTCTTTGTCCTACACTGTGGTCGGATCCGTGATCGTCCATGTTCTTCTCATGTGCAATGCCAACGTTGGACCCTTGCTCGGCTGCTCCTCTAGTCGGACCAAACGGTCGGTTACCAAATTCATCGTCCGAGTAAATTCTCTCATCATGGCTCTCATGTTATCGTCGGATTCATGATTTTGTGACATTGTACTCGCAAAATAAAACAAACACGTTAGTAAATAAACTCAAGTGTTTCTCTCGGTGTTTCTCAAGGTAGAAAAAGAATTGATGAACCAGATTTTTTCTTCCTTTTTTTTTTTTTTTTTTTTTTGTTTTGTTTGAAACTGGTTTAATATAGATAGAAAAGAAAAGAAATTATTTAGAAGATGAAGAGGTAGAAAATGGATAGAAAATACCGGATTTAATCAGAGCGTGGCTCTGATACCACTTGATACGATCTTGGTAAGATCTCCCACGGAACACATTCTTGTTCGGTATCAGATATGGATAGATCCTTGAATGAATCAAGGCGGGAAGTGTATGGCTGCGTCGAGAGCTATGGACTGCACTCGGTAAACCGGATCAGTAGGCTATCCACCTAAGGATCAATGCAACTCTTCGGTTAACCACCTTGGAGTTAGCGTGAACACAAGGCTAACCACCTAGTGATCGGAGGTGATCAGAGAGAGAGCTAACCACCCTAAGACCAAAAATGATTTCTTGGCTAACCACCAAAGAGATCGAAAAAGTTCACAAAGGAACAAAGAGAAACTTCTTTAAGAAATGATATATAAAAAATTGGATAATTATTCTCAAAGAGATTACATAGTTTATATAGGACTAGAATGTTAAGAGGTTTTTTTGTTTTTTGTAGAAAAGACTAAAAACAATGCAAGGAAAATAACAAAGTCTAATTAAATCCAAAGACCATTGAATCTTGAAATAAAAGAAGGTTGAATGGTTGAATGCCCCTTAGCCTTCCATGCGAAAATGCCCCTTGGTGTGTGTGGCCTTGATTTCCGTTTTAGGTGTATAATTCTAGCCATGGACCGACCAAAATATATATGTAAGTCTCTTGAGTTTGTACCGACCGAAATGTAAGCATAAATCATTGCCTCGTTAAAACCTCTACTCGAAAAACCCATTGGGACAAAACCGAGTAAAGGAAAAAGAGTACAACGACTTAGCTTGCGGTCAACCTCAAGAAGAACTCACAAATGATATTGAGGTAAAGAAGCAAGGTGTAAGTCGGTCTTTTTCCTTGATATGAACAGCTCCAAGTATCTTCCGAACAGTTCCAACAAGCTTCCGTGCCCTTGAACGCGTAATGGGACCTTCGGGAATGATCAATGCTTCTTCCGGAACTTCGTCCAAGGCTTGCGTACCCATGATCATATCAAGAAGGGGAAAAGCAGAGAAACAAATCAGTGGAACAGAGGTGACACAGAGAAGTCTAGAAACATGGTTTTTTGGAACAAAGGCAACACAAAAAAGTCAGGAAACATATTTCACAGAAATCAACATGACAAGGCAGACAAAAGACGCGATGTAAAATGCTTTGAGTGTAACGGATATGGACACATCAAGACGGGATGTCATGTTGCTAAGCGTAGGGAGATGACATGCACTGAGTGCAAGGGCATGGGGCACTTGAGATCCGAATGCCCGAATCTTCAAAAAGGGAAGGGAAGAGACCTTCTAAGCCTCAGTGATTCAGAGTCATCTGAATCTGAGAGTGAAGAAGAAAACCTGCTGAATTTTGTGGCATACACTGCAAAGAATTATAACAGCTTAAACAGCTCCGAATCGGAAACTGACGAAGAAGAAAAACTTGATCCTAAGGATGACTATCGCATCATGTATGACTATCACATCATGTATGACAACTGGGTATAGTTAAGCAGTGATAAGCTGCAACTTACCAAAGAGAAACTCATGCTTGAAACGAAGATCAGTCTGTTGGAGGAAGTAAACAAGGAGGAACTAATTGGGGAGAAACTTCTGGCATTTAAGAAGGAATGGTTCAACAAGAGACTGACAACATAATTGAGGAGTATGTGAAAGAAAAGGAGATAGCTACAATGTTGCAAAAAGAGCTAAATAAAAATCATAAGAAAATCAAGATGTTAAACAATGGTAGAAAAAACTTGGATGAAATTCTGTCAATGGGAATAATTGGTTCACATCACTATGTGCTTGGTTATCAACATCGTGGACAGATATCAAGACATGTGTATGACAAGGCTCTTAACTTTGTCAAGAGCGCGGTCAATCATGAAACAGAGGTTGTAAAGCTAGTAACTTGTGAACAGTTCTCAGGAAAGATATATGACAAGACTGTAAATGTTAGCAAGAGCGCAGTCAACCATGAAGCAGAGGACATACATCTGTCATGCAGAAACCCGTGTTGCAGAATGTTAAACAGCATACAAATGTTGCTTCTAAGTCAGGATATTGATATGCTCAAATATAATACCCTAAAGTATCTAAGCAGTAGCTGTAATATTCTAGGGGTTGAACCACAAAGACTCAAGAATTCACTCAATAGATATTAAGACTCGAATTAAGCTAAGCGAACAAAGTAATGCAGGAAATAAACAGCAGAATATAAAAGTTATGAAATTCAATAGAGGAAAAGCGCTAAGCCTAGGGAAATTCTCCGGTAAATCAGAATTGCAGATCAAACAGATGCCAGGAGGATATTAAGCATTGTTCTTGAACTTGAAACACAAATGTAAAATCAACCAATCGTCGCTGCGAAGATTATCTATGTCTAAACCTAGAATTCCAAATTTCTTTGCAAATCCTATGAATTCAAACAAGCATTAATGATCAGGTTCAATTGTTCACAAAATCCTAAACCAAATTTCTTTGCGAATAGGTCTTTTGCTCATCTAACACTAGTTCAGACAATCAATCACACTTTCGTGCCAATCAAACAACCTAAGATCAGATTCTAGGTCATGAAGCTAGAATAAGCAGTAATCACAAGTCTAGATGAAGAACCTAAAAATTCATCAAACACCTTTGAATAACCCTAAACCTAACAAGGAATCTACTCAGACATGGTGAATGAAGCAAACATCATGAATAAAATAGATTGCATAAAATAAATCAAGTCTAGACCGCCCTCTAAAAGTGGCTGAAAACCCTAAATATAATGCTAAAACACGTTCTGGGCTTAATTGTAAATAATAGAATCTTCTGGGCTAAGTTGCAGACTCTTCAGACTTGTAAAATCACGTGTTTTCCTTTCCTGCAGTCGGTATCGATCGATACTAGGTTGGTGTCGGTCGATACCAGGACTCTGTGCTCGCCAGACTGGACTGTCTTCACGAAAACTGGCATAACTTTTGATCGCACCGTTAGAATGGCTTCAAACCACTTCCAAATGAAAGCTAATCCAAAGATCTGTCTTGTATCCAAATTTGAGCTCAATCCAACGGTGGTAAGTTATTCAACGAATGCCAAAAAGCTCCAGAAGGCTCCAATATCTCCAATCATGCTCCAAACGTGCCATAACCTGAAAAGACTCAAAAAGACTACAAAAACACTAGAAGGACTCTGGAAACAAGACCTATATCATAGCTAAAAATGGGTAAAAACCATGATATATCAGATATGCAACTACAAATAAAGTGTTGACTGAATATAAGAGAGGTAGGAAGACATTTAGTTGCTTTCATATTGGTAAGGTATGTAATACGCGACCATTCTGTTTTAAGTTCAGAGAAAAGGTAAAAGAGTTGTGGAAGGCAAGCAAGTGCTTTGTTGAACCTACTAAATTATGTAAAGTCTGGATTGCCAAACAAGACCTATATGATTGGAAGTGTAGGGTGAGCCAGAAGGTTAACAAACAGTTGTGTGATGAAACAGCAGAAATAAATCTTTGCTGTAATTTGTCAATCGTTCGGATTGAAGACGAAGATGACACTGCAGATGTTGCTTACACATCTGCTACCGATGATGGTACCAACCCCTGGTACTTTGACTGTGGGTGCTCCCTACACATGAAAGGTGACCCAAAGTTTCTGTCAGGATACACAAATGTAACAGCAGGAAGGGTGACTTTTGGAGATGGTGCCAAAAAAGAGCAATCAAAGGAAAAGAATGTTTAGAACGGGATGATCAACCCTCATTAGTGAATGTCTATTATGTTGAAGGGTTAAATGCTTATCTAATTAGCATAAGCCAACTCTGTGATGATGGATTGAAAGTTATTTTCACAAAAACCGAATGTCAAGTAGTTGATGACAACAATAATTCAATTCTGTTTGGATTCAGATCTGGGAATAACTGTTACATGTAGAAGGCATCTGAGACATGTCTGTCGGTGGTTGCTATAGATTTGGAGTTGGGGCACAGATGCTTGGGTCATATGAACATTCAAAGTCTGGTGAAGATTGTAAGAGCTGGTGTTATATGTGGTGTACCAATGATGAGTGATAAGACATGCTTAGTATGTGTAGAATGTAATAAGGGAAAGCAAATCAAGGTAAACAATAAAAAGGTGGCTGATATCGGATCTAAAAATATACTAGAGTTAGTTCACATGGATCTCATGGGCCCTATACAAGTGAAGAGCACCATCAGAAAAAGTATATCTTTGTGTTGGTTGATGAATTTTCAAGACATACTTAGGTTCAGTTCTTAAGAGAGAAGTCTGATGCAGTTGAAAGATTCAAGATTCTATCCCTGCAGCTTCAAGCTGAGAAAGGTGGTATTATTCAAATTCGGAGTGATCATGGTAGAGAACTTCAGAATGAGGAGTTTGAAAAGTTCTGTCAAAAATAGGGGATAAGACATTAGTACTCAGCACCAAGGACACCTCAATAGAACGAAGTTATTGAACAAAAAAATAGAACCTTACATGAGATGGCACGGGCTATGCTACATGGAAATGGTGTAGCACAGAGGTTCTGGGCAGAAGCAGTCAACATGATATTCCTGTAAATTATCGATATTTTGTACAATATTTTCGTACTTATATATGTATATATATTAGTGATTTTGTAACATATGCATGTTATTTAAGAGTTTATTATGTAATTTAGCATTTCACGTGTTCTATTTGTGTTTTGTATAATATAAGATGTTTGTAGCATATTCTATTGAGTTTTTGTGTTTATTTCAGGGTTGCAAGGCTTTGACGGGAAGCGGAGCCGTTAATGGACGAATGCTAAGAAGGAAGTCAGAAAATCGACCCAAGGTCGAATTCCGTGATCGGTTTTTCCTCAAAAATTGACCCACGGTCGATTCCCATGACCACTCGGCAATTTGGCTGAAGAACTCACTTAGAGCAAAAATCGACCCAAGGTCGATTTCCACGATCGATTTCCACGATCGATTTTCTTCAAAAATCGACCCATGGTCGATTTTCACAACCGATTTTTGACTATTTTCTCTGTTTCCTCCACTTGCGAACCCACTCACCTATAAAAGCCTAAAAACATGTAACCACTAAGGGGGACGACTTTTCTCTGCAACCTGAGTCTTCTCTTTCATTTTCTCTCTAGCTTTCATGTTTTTAAGCTTTTAAAACTTAGATCTACTCTTATGTATTGAAGATTTGTCAAATATTTTTATATAATCTCAATTATGTCTTCATTTTCAATCATTTGTACGGTTTATTTTTGTCATTTGAGCATGTGTGAGTAGACTTCTTTTGGATGGATGGTTTGGTAGATTTAGGGTGTTTGATGCTTGATTTGTGATGTTTAGTGTTTGATTATTGTTTATCTTCACATATAGATTGTTCTTAAAGCTAGAAATGAGCTTCGAAAGAGAGTTTTCTAGATTTGTGATCGATTCTCACCCGGAAGGTGTTGAGAACCGATCTGACCTATTTATGTGTGCGTTTCTATTCCTTAACCAACGGGAGTTGAGTTTTAAGGAAGATTTGATGACAAATATGAATTAGTGTTCATTGTTTATGAATCGGTTTTGAGCATTCGGAAGTCTAGCTTCTTAATCGATTTATAAAAGGATTAGTACCACGGGAGTGGACTAATCTATTTAAGTGATTCATGTCATAAGTTTAAGCATAATCATTTGTTGAATTTGTCATTTATTGAAGCATCATTCATTCTTTATCGTTTGCCATTCCAACCGTCCATACTTTTACCACTAGAAATCAACCGTTTAAGTTGCTAGTTTGCTTTGCATTGCTTGTTTAATTCGAA
>SMJT01000012.1:724623-783011 GCA_004349715.1 Crucihimalaya himalaica | reverse complement strand
TTACATACTTGTGATTTTTATGTTCTTGTTATTTTGATGTTTTCGTTTAAGTTGTTTTAGCTTTCGTGTTTCTTATTCGCTTAGTTAATCATCGTATATTAGTTTCTTATTTGTTTACTTCCAATTACAACTTAACCCCAAAAACAATCACCGTTAGCTTGATTAGTTTCTGTATTCTTAGTGTGTTATCTTCCTTCCCTGTGGATTCGATACGCTTAAGTGCTACATACGACGTACCTTAGGATTGAGGTATTAGAGCACAATAGGTTTAATTGTGCACGAAAGCCCGAAAACTCTTGGCAATCAATTTGGCGCCGTTGCCGGGGAAGGCAATAGAATAGCCATTAGGATTTGGATTCTAACGAGTCTAAATTTCTTTTTAATTTTTCGTACCATCTAAAACGTGTTCCATTCTTTCTCTTTCTTGGAGGTGTATGAACCTAAGACGCCAAGGACAACAAAACTTGGTCGAGGTTGGTTCCTGACATACGAAGATTAGAAAGAGTCAACACTCGGGCTAGAGAGAGACTAACACGACAGCTTGGTGACAAGATTTCCCAAACGAAGAAGAAGAAATTCAAGGAGCGGGGATTCATATGAACCGCCTATCCACGCAGCCAGACCACCGAGGGTAATAGGGGCGTATGACGCACCTCAAGCACACGGCAACCGTAGTGGTATTCATGCACCACCGGTTGAGACACAGCAAGATTCGAGATAAAAGGCTAGCCTGATCAACATGGTTCAGGGAACAAATTTCATGGGCTAGCAGTTGAAGATCCTCTAGATCATCTAGACAACTTCAATGACGTGTGCGGGCTGAACGAAGAAAAACGGCATCTCTGAAGATGCGTTCAAAGCTAAGGTTATTCCCTTTCTCTTTGGGGATAAGGCTAGAGCATGGGAGAAGAGCTTACCCCTGGATCCATACCTACATGGGATGACTGCAAAAGGAAGTTCTTAGTAGAAGTTCTTCTCAAAATCACGGACAGCCAAGCTTAGAAACGACATTTTCTAGCTTTGCTCAAGAAGACAACGAAAAGCTTCAGGCGAAACTTGGGATACGCTTTAAAGGGTACACGAACAAGTGCCCTCATCATGGTTTTTCGAACGAATCTCTAACTAAGCAACTTTATCGAGGAGTTGTCCCAGGATAAGGATGTTACATTGACACAGCAAGTAAGGGAATTTCCTAGGAAAAACGTCGACGAAGGAATGCAGCTCATTGAGAATTGGCTCGGGAGAGCGAATGGATACGGTGAGGATTATGATAGAGCTCCGACGACGGGAGTGGAGAAGATCAACGAAGTAAAGAGATCAAGCCCTTCATGAAAAATGGATAAGGTGGTGCAGGCCACGGAGCGATCTGTCAACTTCGTAGAGAACTCGATGGAAGACAAACTTGTCAAGAAAAGTTATGTTGAAGCTCAAGAAGAGATCAACTTTGTGGGTAACCAAGGAGGTTATCAAGGAGGATACAACAGGAATTACAACACAAACTACACCACGACCTTTTGTGCCATCGAACAACCAAGGGCAAAACTTCAACACAACCCAAGATTCATACCAAACCCGCAATTCAAGGCCAACAAAGCGGATTTCAAAACAACCAAGGAGGCTTTCAGAATAAGGCACCCTTCATTCCTAACAACAAAACAAAGGGCTACAGACCTCAGGGCAACCATTGGCACCCAACCACAAGATCAAGATATGAAGAGTTTGCTACAACAACTATTAGTCGGACAAACTAATAGTGCGATGAAATCACCAACGAAGATAGGTGAGATTACACACAAGGTCGGATGGAGCATACAAGGATTAACTCCAAATTTGAACAGCTGAGTAACAATGTAAGGGCTAGAGAATCAGGTTGCTCAAGTAGCTCTACTTCACAAGGTCTGAAGGAGTTTTACACCGGAAAAGCAGTTGATAACCAAAAGAGTATTGCTTGGCGATACTACTAAGGAGTGAAAACATTGCCCCCTCTAGGGGAGAAGTTGTTGTAGAGGTTAAGTGATGAAGGAAAAGATGTTGAACGAAACACATTGAGGACACGAAGAAGAAGAAGACAGCTTATGGCAATTCCATATAATCCGAGCAAGCACCTCGATCTTCCGGGATGCGAGTTTACCTCATATAACATCGACGTCCAAGGAATCGACCCCAAACCGAATCCTTTAGACTGATCAGAAATCTAATCCCAGAAGCGAAGACAACAAATACGAAGTCGTTGTCCGATTTTCAACGTATCTGAATTATTTGAAAAATCGATCCAAGATCGATTTCCAGCGCCCGGTTTAGAAATCTGACTTTCTATAAACTCAACATAAAAGGTGATTCTCCGAGAGACCAACCAAAGCGTAAGAAGAATGTGGATTCTTTTGTGCTTCCCAGCCCTTTGACCAAGGGCTTCATTTCCTGGGAGATCAAGAATCAAAATCATGGACGATGAGTTTCAAGAAGTTTTTAAAAAGATCTGGAATCCGAATTCAGATCGCTCTAAAACCACCCTTTTGCTGAATTCTTTATGATCCGAATGCTCTGATCTATCAACAAACTTCTCAAGGCACGTTCTACTAGAAGAGGCAGGTTTCGAAGATAGCCATGGGTGTGTGTAAATCATTTGTAGGCGATTATCACAAAATAAATTGCCAAAAAGCGTTAAGGATCCTGGGTACATGCTTTCACATATGCCTTGTGCAATTTAGCGCGACTTTTGTCCTTTGGTGAGATGCCTTAGTCGACTTGGAGGCGAGCGGTGATGCCTAATGCCATTGACAGTGTCATAGAAACTTGGCTTGACAACTTCAAAGAGAACGAGTGATTTCAACTTGGTTTTACGCGGTAAGACACACGGTTTCCGATTGGATTCTAGAAGACTTACCATTTGAAGGTTGGAGATCCTTGCATTCATACCACTGAATTTTGTGGTACTTGAGATGGGAGGATTCGAAAGATGCCTATCATTCGCTAAGGAAGACATTTCTCTACGCTGACCGCATGGAGCTATAAATCGACTGTGAAGAAAGGCATCATCAACCTTCAACTTTGGACAATCACATAAGGTTCGAGTATTCTCCAGACGTGATGAAAAAGCCCACATTTGATGGGAATGTGTCTTATCTACATCGAACTCTAGAGGAGACTGGTTGATGACATATCTGAGGAGTTGACGTGAGATGCATTGCATTATAGCCTAACAACCAACCAAATGACAAAGATGTGGTTTGTGAGATGAGGAGGCTTTGCTATGAGAAGTATTTGATCTCAATTGCCAATGGAAAGAAGTACATCCTTCTTGCACTCGAAGAGATTACCAACGTGAACTCGAGGGAAGAACTTTCACCACGAATTGACGCATCTCAAATGCTCCCCAACTCGAACTCAAAACCTTACCAAAGAGGTCTAAGAGTACGCGTTTCTTGGACTAAACTCGACATACCTGTGATAAATACATGAATAACGTGAATGATGAGGGACTTTCTAATGTTTTTGCATGAACTAAAAGTATAGAAGGCCTTAGGATATAAACTGAAAAGATTTAAGGGGAATTTATGACCATCTTTGTGCATGCATAGAATATCCAATTTAGAATGAAAGTAATCATATTCACATCAATGAAGGCTTAACCGGAACTTGTAAGGAAGGGTTAAGAAAGAAATTTTTGAAACTACTGACGTCGGTGTGATCTATCCTATCTCTCGATAGTACTTGTCTCAACCGTGCAATGGTTGTGCTAAAGGAGGAATACGGTTATAGGAACGGAAAATATGACTTGATTCCACAGAAACTATACAAAACCGGACTAGAGTAATGCATCGATTATATAGGAAGTTAAATTCAGCCATCGTAAGGATCATTTTTCTTTACATTTTGATCAAATGCTTGAGAGATTGGCTAATCATTCATATTATTTGCTTCCTAGATGTTACTCTGGTTTCTTTAATATTCAATTCATCCTAGTGCAGGAAAAACGACAATTTAAATGTCTTACGGCACGTTTGCTTATCGAAGAATGCCGTTTGGTTTTGTATTGCGACCTGGCGACCTTTCAAAGGTGCATGATGTCGCTTTTTTCGGATTTAATTGAGACATTATGGAAGTCTTTATGCGATGATTTCTCGTCAGTCTGGCTCTTCGTTTCGTTCTGTTTGCTGAATTTGTGGCAGGGTACTCAACGCTGCGAAGAAACGCACGCTCGTACTCAACTTGGGAGAATTGCCATTTTCATGGTGAAAGGGGTATCGTTTCCTGGTCATCAAAGATTTCTGACGAATGGTATGAGGTAGACAAAGCAAAGATAGAGGTATGGTAAGTTGGCACTCCAAAGACGGTTAGAGAATAAGAAGTTTCTTGGGACACACGCGGTTTTTACCGAGATTTGGTCAGGACTTTGCCAAAAATTGCAAGACCTTTGATAAGGCTTCTATGCAAGGAAGCTGAATTCGTGTTTTGATGAAGGAATGACAGATGAGGCCTTTTGAGAGATTGAACAACGAGAGTGCCTAATGCACCCATTGTTGCACCACCGGATTGGAATCTACCTTTTGAGGTATCGTGATGACGCCAGTGAACTACGCAGTTGGAAGCTGTGCTGGGTCAGAGAAAGGATAAGAAACTGCACGTCATCTATTCGCTAGCGCGCAACGCTAGTGACACCAAGTGAAGTACACAACAACGGAGAAAGAGTTATTCGCGATCTGTGTATGCTTTGAAAATTTCCGTTCTTACTTGGTAGGGTCGAAGTGATTGTACATACCGACCATCTTGAGCATTGCGGTCAAGTCTCTTGGCTAAGAAGACGCAAAGCCGCAGATTGGTTTGCGATGGGTTCTGCTTCTGCCAAGAATTCGATCGTAGAAGATAAGAGACAAAAGGGGTTAGAGAATGGTGTAGCGATCATCTTTAAGGATGAAGATCGAGGAGGACATACCGATCGATGATTCCTTACTGAGAACAAGTGAATAGTTCCGTGCTCTACATAGAGCTGACTTTGTGCTGGAAGAGTCGTTAGCAGTGAACACGTGAAATATGTTTTGATATTGAATATCATTATGCTTTGAATGTTCATGATCTCGAGTGTAAGTTTTCAATGCTTGAAATATCTAGACCTCTTCTTGAAGATTCTCACCTAGGAGTTGTGATTGATATTGATAAAATTTTACATGATATTGAAGATCAAGAAGTTGATTATATGGATGGAGATATTGTGTTATATGAGATTAATGGGGATGAAGTAGATTATTTTGTTAAAACCTCGTTTAAACAAGAAATTGACTTTATCTTTCCTCCAAATGCATTTGAACCTCATGAGCATTCAACCATTAAGGAATATTTCAAAGCATATGCTACATTTGTAGTAATTTTCCTTAATGTGAATTTTATCTACTTACCATGGACAATTGTGTGTTACTTGGTACGTATCATTTTTTGTGCTAACAAGAGAAGGACAAAAGGTCCATTGGCTCAACCTTATGATTCTTATGATTAATATTGTGTTGAGTGGTCAAGCTATAGACCTTAACCAAGCGCTTTGTGGGAGGCAACCCACCAGGTATTTCTATTTAATAATTTTGCTTTCTTTTAGTTTGTCCAGCATCTTCTTTTGGATTTGTTCTCACACCGAGATGGTGTGAAGCAAGTCTGGGGGAGGGGCTTTTGTTTTGATTTTTGTTTTATATTTTGAGTTGTGTGTTTTGATAGCATTGTGATTTTATGTCTTTAAAATATATATATATATATATATATATATATAATAATTTCATTATGATGCCCTCGATGATGGTTTTACATTGCTTGAACGATTTCGAAAGACTTGAAAACTTCGCACTTTGATCTTTAAACTTGAAATCCATACATATTATGTATGCTTAATTTGATATCAACTCCATCTTTATTAGGCATAATCAAACTTAATTCATCTTGCTTATGGGCTTTAGATCTTAACCATGGTTTTACATGAACATTCGAGTGATCTTATCCTTTTGTACCAAACTTGTTAACTCGAATGGCCATCTTCCTCTTTAAGATGGTTCCACACCCAAAACCCTAAACCTTTCTTTAAAACCAATGTGTATATTGTTGAGTGAGGTCTTTTCTATACGCATTCATGTACAAAATCTTTCGAGATAGAAACGACAAGCTCTTTCTTCTAATTGTTAGGTTTTGTGAAGGTTATTGGTTGGGATTGATGGGATTGGTTTGAAAAGAATAATGAGATTGAAAAAGAGGTAGAAAAACCATGTTGTACTAAAAAGTTCTAGGGAATAGAGAGTTAAAACGAAAAATGCTCTTGCGAAAAGCATCAAAAGAGAATAAAAGGAAAGAAAAAAAACAAGAGATGAGAAGAGTATTTCCTAGTAGCTAAGGTGTTGAAAGGATTGTGGATTGATAATATTGGTGGGTTGAGTTTAGAAGAATTTGTGGTTAAGAAAAGTTTCGAAAAGGAAAATACAATTGCTAGTCAAGTTTGAAAATTAGACGAAAAGCTTTAGGATGGGTAGAACAATGGAAGAACATCTTGTATGCATAAATTGTTTCTCATTCTCTATTGCTTTTGTATAATGACTTGCGTTTGATTTTGAGAGTAACCACAAATACATAAACCGCCGCTTATACATAACAACCTTTTTCCACCAAGCCAATTGGAGTATATCTATTGCCCATAAATAAGAATTCATGCTTGAATAAAAACTGAATGTAGGGAGTTGATTGACGAGAAGGCATGCATGTATTTGTTTTGGATCTAGAGTCGTGATAAGTCTTGAGAAGTTAGAGTCACATTGAGATACGTTTAAGCAATGTCGTGGCATTCTGTTGGGCTATCATATTGAATGCATCGAACCATTCTCGGTTTGTCGATTCTTGTTTGCTTGAGGACAAGCAAAAGGCAAGTCTGGGGGTGTGATAACTATACATTTTATCACTTTATCATAGTTGTAAATATCCATTTTATTGTGTTTTATTAGCTTTTTCTTTGTGTTTTGATGCATTTAGTGTCTAAATAAGTATTTTTGCATTTTAGAAGTTCTTTTGTGTTTTTGTGTGTATTTGGTGTGTGTTTTGTGTGTTTTGAATGTTTTCAGGTTGTAATAATGGGAGATGCACTTTTAGATGGAAAAGGAGAAAACAATGATGCAGAACTGGCCCCAAGTATCTCAAAGATCGACTCAGATGAACGTTTTCCACTGCGATTTAGCTTCAACGCTCTTCATAAAAAAGATGGGAAATTGAGTTAGCTTTCCAATGGAAGTAATGTCAGAGCATTTGGATACGTGGTTCAAAAGTTATGCCCGATTTAGTGAAGACATGTCAAAAATCGGTCCGAAACCGATTTCCGTGACCGTTCGGCAAAATGGCTGAGGAATACACCTGGGAGCAAAAATCGACCCAAGGTCGATTTCCATGATCGATTTTCACAACCGATTTTTGACTATTTTCTCTGTTTTCTCCACTTGCGAACCCTCTACTATAAAAGCCTAAAAGCATGTAACCACTAGGAAGGACGACTTTTCTGGAAGAACCTGAGTCTTCTCTTTCATTTTCTCTCTAGTTTTCATATTTTTAAGCTTTTAAAACTTAGATCTACTCTTATGTATTGAAGATTTGTCAAATATTTTTATATAATCTCAATTATGTCTTCGTTTTCTATCATTTGTACGGTTTATTTTTGTCATTTGATTATGTGTGAGTAGACTTGTTTTGGATGGTTGGTTTGGAAGATTTAGGATGGTTGATGCTTGATTTGTGATGTTTGGTGTTTGATTATTGTTTATCTTCACATATAGATTGTTCTTAAAGCTAGAAATGAGCTTCGAAAGAGAGTTTTCTAGATTTATGATTGATTCTCACCCGGAAGGTGTTGAGAATCAATCCGCCCTATCTATGTGTGCGTATCCATTCCTTAACCAACGGGAGTTGAGTTTTAAGGAGGATTTGATGGCTAATATGAGTTTGTGTTCATTGTTTATGAATCGGTTTTGAGCATTCGGAAGTCTAGCTTCTTAATCGATTTATAAAAGGATTAGTACCACGGGAGTGGACTAATCTAGTTAAGTGATTCATGCCATAAGTTGAAACATAATCATTTGTTGAATTTGTCATTCATTGAAGCATCATTCATTCTTTATCGTTTGCCATTCCAACCGTCCATACTTTTACCACTAGAAATCAACCGTTTAAGTTGCTAGTTTGCTTTGTATTGCTTGTTTAATTCGAAATTACGTTTGTGTTTTATGTTTCTTGTTATTTTGATGTCTTTCGTTTAAGTTGTTTAGCTTTCGTGTATTTTATTCGCTTAGTTAATCATCGTATATTTAGTTTCTTATTTATTTACTTTCAGTTTCAACATAAAAACCCAAAAACATTAATCGTTTAGCTTGATTAGTTTCCTGTATTCTTAGTGTGTTATCTTTCCTTCCCTGTGGATTCGATACCTAAAGTGCTACATACGACATACCTTTAGGATTGAGGTATTAGAGCACAATAGGTTTAATTGTGCACAAGAGCCCGAAAACTCTTGGCAATCACAACACAACCTATTACATCATAAATCGAGTATATGTGAAACCATGTACACACACTACACCGTATGAAATATGGAAAGGAAAGGTATCAAGTCTAAGATACTTTCACGTATTTGGATGTGTGTGCTATATACTCAATGAAAAAGATCATTTCGGGAACTTTGATGGTCGTAGTGATGAAGGGATGTTTCTGGGTTACTCTACTAACAGTATAGCTTACAGAGTGTATAACAAGAGAACCATAATGATTGTTGATTCAGTGAATGTGGTGTTTGATGACAAGTCAAACAACAGTTATTCCTGTGATAGAGGAGATTGCAGACACATCGGTAGAGAGTAATCTTGAACCTGTTAAAAGACAGACAGAGAGTCCTACAAGAAATAGTGCCACTAGAGTGATGGCACTAACTCCATCTGCTCCCAAGAAAGTACAAGTGCACATAAATCACTCGTCTACGAATGTGATTGGAGATCTCAATGAGAGAACAAAAAGGGGTGTGCAACTCAACTTTCAAGAAATGCTTCAACACTCTTGCTTTGTATCCTGCTTCAACACTGACATATGAGTTCTGGTACGGTTGTCATGAAGAGCTCGAACAGTTCACCCGAAATGATGTATGAGATTTGGTTCCAAAATGAGAACATGTGAACGTTGTGGGAAATAAGTGGATCTTCAAGAACAAGATTGATGATGAAGAAAATGCAACAAGAAACAAAGCTAGACTTGTTGCTCAAGGGTAAACAAGTTGAAGGTGTTGACTTTGATGAGATATTTGCGCCGGTTGCTCGTTTGGAATCAATCAGGCAGTTCCTTGGGATGGCATGTGTACTCAACATAAGAGTGTATCAAATGGATGTGAAGAGTGCTTTCCTGAATGGCTTCCTACAAGAGGAAGTGTATGTAACACAACTAAAGGGCTTTTGATATGCTCAAATCTAATACCCTAAAGTATCTAAGCAGTCGCTATAGTATTCTAGGGGTCAATGCACAAGGACTCAAGATGACACTCAATAGATTATGGAATATGAATTAAGCTAAGCAGAATAAATGAAATTAAAGACAGCAAAACAATTTAAACAAGTAGTTATTCAGTGGAGGAAAACGCTAGGCCAAGGGAAACTTGTAGGCAAATCAGAATTATCAAATCAAATCAATTGTCAGGAATAAATTAAGCTCCGCTTTCAAACTTGAATCACAGATGTAAAGTAAACCAACTGTCGTTGCGAAAACTATCTATGCCTAAACCTAGAATTCCAAATTTCTTTGCAAATTCTATGAATTTAAACAAGCATTAACGATCAAGTTCAATTTTACAAAATCCCTAAACCAAATTTCTTTGCGAATAGGGCTTTTGCTCACCAAACACTAGATCAGGCAATTAATCACACTTTCGTGCCAATCAAACAACCTAACATCAGATGCTAGTTTGGGAGGCTAGAATAAGCATTAATCTCAAGTCTAGGTGAAAAGCTCTATAGATTATTCCCTAACAATTAATTCAGATCTAATAATTCATCAAATACCTTTAAGTAACCCTAATCCTAACAGGGAATCTACTCAGACATGGTGAATGCAATAAACATCATGAATAGAATAGATATCATATAATAAAATGAAGTAGAGTAAGAAATACAAAGAGGTTCAATATTTCTTCTCCCAAAAACTCAATTGCAGAAAAAACTCTATCTCCTCTAAAAACCAGTATGTCCTCTAAGAGGCTCAAAAACCTAATTATATAGTTAATCAAAACGTTTTGGAGTTATCTCGAAAAATAAGGAAAGCTTCTGGTTTATCTTCGGGTTTGTTTCGCGTTCTGGTCACTGGCATCGACCGATACTGTAAATGGTATCGATCGATGCTAGGTTCTTTGGTCGTGTCTCTCCAAAAGGGGTGGTGTCGATCGATGCTTCTCAGGTGTCGATCGATGCTTGGCTTGTTCCCGAACTGCTTCAACTCCAGATTGCTTCAAAAGCTTCCAATATTCCAATTTAGCTCCATATGCGCCTATAGCTTGAAAAGAACCTGAAAGACTCTAAAACTAAAGAAAAGACTCAACAAAAAGGACTTATATCATGGTTAAAAGTGGGTAAAAACCATGATATATCAACTCCCCCAGACTTAGTCTTTGCTTGCCCTCAAGCAAACAGAAAACTAAACAGAGAAAGAGGTTTGAAAACATGGAGACTCACCTTTTTCTTGAGACATAGTAATGACCCTTTTTCCAAGCTCCCAGTTGTCACCTAAACAGTTTCAGATCGGACCACCATGTACTTCTCCTTAGACCATTGCAGTTTCCCATTATCCACTCATTATCTCACAGCATCAATCATACTAAATCCTTCATTGCCGTTTCATCACTGATGTTGATATTCAAGAACCTTCTAGATTCTTCCTCATGCGATATCATGACTAAGGAACCACCCAGATTTTATACTTTGGTATTGATTTCCTCTCCCCCAGACTTATCTCTTTTTATGTTTCTGATTTTAAATTAAGCTTCGCATACACAAATCAAGGTTCGAGACGCGAGTATTGATGGTGATGGCCACCTAATCCCCGGTTCTCCCCTCTCAAAGTGTCAAAAGTCTTAGGCGAATAATGGGGTCTCAGGAAATGTTCCTACCCCTCGCTTCAGACTTTTGTGTGATCATTCCTTATCCAAGTAGAACAATGGGATCACAGGAAGTATTCCTAGCCCTCTACTCGGCGGAAATCATCTCATCTTTTATGCAATGTATGTATCATTATGTGTTAGGGGAGAGGTCTACCATATTTATCAAACGCATGGGTTCCTTTGCCAGATATGAATGATGAATCAAGTTCAGTGAATACCAACCTCAGGAGTGAAGTGCAAAATTGGCTCAGGATTTAGTAGAAATTTGCTGGAGACATGGGTGTTTCCTGGTTAACTGGTTAGCCTTTGGATTTTTCATTAGTCGATCTTAGGGCTGGTTCTGTGACAATGGGTACTTAAAAACAAAGTCAGGACACTGACATCAAGCAAAGGTTCATAATCTCCAACAAGTTTGACTCAATAAAACAAAAATTTGACTCAAAAAGACTCAAAAAATGGACTGACTCTAAGAAAAACGAACACAATGTCAGTAATCACCTCCCCCAGACTTGAACAACACTGTCCCCAGTGTTATTTAGCCTAGAGGAAGCAAAATACAGCATAGAAACAAAATGGCTTAAAAAGGTCAAAGGTACCGTGGGAAATGGTGGGTATCGATCGATACTATAGACCGGCATCGATCGATACTGATGGAGTATCGACCGATGCTTGCCAAGTATCGATCGATACCGAGGTCCTTTGTTGCGATTCTGAAACTTGAAACCGTGTCCTACTGAAGTCAAAGGTTAGGCGAAGTAACTGTCAGATCAGAGAGCACATTTAGAAGCAACAAAATCCATATATAGCCATAAGTTCAACAGAGACTGACAAAGATAAAGATGAGTTCAGAAAAGCAGACACAACAATAGAAAAAAAAAGAAAGGGAAATGTTAAACCCAGGAACAAAAACTAGTCTGAATCCTCATCATCATCTGACTCCGAAACAGGGTAGCACGAAGGACCGGGAACGGAGTCATCGGCGTCAGTGGACGACATGCAGCCGCAGCGAGAAACAGCAGACCAGATGCTCTGAAGACTCTCCACCACGTACCTCTGAAAGGTAGCTGTCTCCATGGGTAACTCTGGTGGTGGAGGAAATGAAGGAGCAGGAGCAGATGTCTGGCGGCGCTGTGAACGGTGAGGCTGACTCCCAGCAGAGTCAGCGGCTGGTGTCTCGGCTGCAGCGACAGGAGCGGACGGAAGCTGGCGTGGTGCGCGGACACGAGCAGAAGGTGCGACCGAAAGCAAACTCGGGTCTGAATCGAAGTGCAACCGAGAAGGGTGAGTGCCAATGGAGGTGAGAGCGTGGTTGGGGAGCTGCACAAAGAGCTCTCCATCTGTCGTAGGCAGGCACCAGCGGCGAGTGGCCTTCAACCAACACATATGCTGCATGTGCTGCTCATCCATGAGCGAGCGAGTAGTCACTATCGAGCATGCTGCAGTGGAGATGCCAAAGTGCTCGAAGATAGGGGTAAGGAGGCTGCCAACTGACTCAGTCTTCCGCGCTGTGGCATAGTTGCATCCAGAAAAGGGCTTGGTTACCGCGAGGTTCAACTCGGGCCACTCAAACCTATCCTCAGGGATTATGTCACCAACTGCCTTGTATATCAACATCAGCTATGAGATCCTCAACTTGTTCGGCTCCATCTTGCAGAGGAGAGTGGTGCTCAGAATCCGGGCAATGCAACGCAGAGACGGGTGGCGGATATCTATTTGGGTAGATGTCTTGGAACTGTAGGCGCCAAGATCAATGTGTCGCCAAAAGTTCTGCAGATCCTGAAACTGAGAAGGGAGAGCAATCTGCTGAGGGTAAGGATCAAACCCGTAGATGGCGCAGAGGTCAGGGATAGGTAATCTGTAGCAAATCCCTCTGATCAGGAAAGTCAGGGTCCCCTCAGAACCAGTGCGGTGGACCTCGTCTCTGTAATACACTCGAGCTGTGGCGAGGAACTGACGCACGAGGTCTGGGTAGAGATCATACTGCCATGAGTAAAGAGTGCCCAATCCAATCTTGTCGAGCATGGCAGAAAGATCAAGGTCGATGCCTAGACGACGCATGGTGTGAGGATCGACGAAACGTGTAGGCAGGATGACAACGCATAGCCACTCGTTGTAGAACAGAGTGTCATAGTCATCCCACTCCTCAGCTATGGGCCTGTAAACGCAAGCCTCACTCTCAGTCACATCCTTGGGCAACTCTTCCCAAACACGTCGTGGAACAATTCTCTTCCCCTCTAACTTAGGCCAGAGAGGCCTAGCAACAGGGGCAGGGGCAGATGGAGAAGGAGAACGTCGTGGCGCAGCTCGCAAGTCACTGATGTGTGTCTCAATGAAGCTCTGACGACCAGTGTCCTCGGTGAAACCTCCCTTCAGGACCCTGTAGCGATCGCCGGTAAGAATGGCAGTGATGACTCCGGCGTGCCACTGTGAGTCATAGAATGCCTCCACCTCTTCTTGGAGATCAAAGTTACGGCGTGGAGGGTTAGAACCGGAAGCATCATCTTGTCGTGTCCTCTTGCGGGGAGCCATCTGAGAAAATTCAAAACGAAAACAGAAGTTAGAATAGCTCCTACGTCTAGTGAGTGCAGGCATCGATCGATACCAAGGGGTATCGATCGATGCTCGAAAATGAGGCACAAAGTCACGACAGAGTGCATCGTAAAATCCAGTCTGCTAAAGGTCGGGTATCGATCGATACCAAGGGGTATCGATCGATGCTCGAGACAAAATCGCAAAGTTCAGCACAGATATCACCCAGTTTCCAATCTATCACCCTAAATCCGAATCCCTAAGTCTACTCCATCCCTATCATATCTATTCTCATCCTAATGTGGCAATTTCATTCACCTATAGCTAATGTTGACAAGAAACAGAGCCAAAGCTTCACAACAAAGGAAACCCCAAATCGAATCTGCCAACACATCTAAAAGGATGAAATCGAGTACAATACCTGGTAGATCGAAGGAGTGAATGAAAGAATGACAATGTACTCAAAAATCTGAGTGGAATAGGACTTGAAATCAAAGAAAATGATGAAGAACTGAGAAAGATGTGAGAGGGTGAGAGGAAAAAGGAGGCGTCGAGCGATAAGAGAGAGTGAGATATGTTAGCAACAGACCCGAGGGTTTTATAGAAAAACTTACTTGGGTGCTGAGTATCGATCGATACCGTAAGTGGCATCGATCGATGCTCAGCGTATAGAACAACTCTATTTCAGCTAATGAAATCGATCGATACCAAGGGGTATCGATCGATGCTCGTCGTCTGGACCTGGTTCCACGTGAAAACACAACACAAAAAAAAAACTAACAAATCAAAATAAAGACTATGTACAGACTCACTAGTGGGTTGCCTCCCACCAAGCGCTTGTTTAATGTCATTAGAGGCAAAATGTGCCCATCTAGAATGGTGGCTTTCGCCCAATAGTGTTTCACCCTCTGCCCATTGACAGTGAACTCCTTCCCTTCAGCACGCAGCAACACTACATCACCATGGGGGCGGACCTCTTTGATCGTGAAGGGACCTGACCAACGAGAATTCAATTTTCCTGGAAACAATTGCAAACTAGAGTTGTACAGAATTACCTGGTCATTTGGTTCAAAGTGGCGGGAAAGGATCTTCTTGTCATGATAAGCTTTGGTCCTTTCCTTATACAGCTTGGAATTCTCATAGGCGAAGTGTCTGATCTCATCTAACTCATTCAACTGAACCAGTCGTCTTTGTGCAGCAGACTTGATGTCGAAATTCAGTAGTTTTGTAGTCCAGGCTGCTTTGTGCTCTATCTCAACAGGAAGATGGCAAGCTTTTCTATACAGCGAATAGAACGGCGTTGTACCGAGTGGCGTCTTGAACGCTGTTCTGTAGGCCCAAAGAGCGTCGTCTAGTTTCAGCGCCCAANCTCTCAAAAAGGAATGCTATATGTTATGCAAATGCTATCGTAAAATGCATTTACGACGATCCAAAATCTGTCAATTCTAAATCGTCGAAACTTCGTTGGATATTTTCAACGGATTACCGACGACAAATTTTCAAGAACTTGTCGGAATATTGTTGACAATATTTATGACCATTTTGTGGAAATTATTTTCTGACAAATATTTCTGACCATTTTCCGACAATTCTTTGATTTCCAAAAATTTTATCGTCAGTAATCCCTCTGAAATTTCCAACGAATTTCTGATAGATTTTGGATTTTGGATCATCAAAAACCCGTCGAGAATCGTGTTTTCTGACGCCCGACGAATTCTACCGTCGGAAACTGGCTATTTTCCGGCCATTCTCCGATTTTTTGAAAGTTTTGTCGTCGGTAATCCGTCAGAAATTTTAAACACATTTCTGATGGATTTTGGATTTCCGATAATTTAGAACTGATTAATTTTGGATCGTTGGAAATCCGTTGAGAATCGGGGTTTCCGATGGGTTTCCGACGAATTTTACCGTTGGAAACTCGCAATTTTCTGACCATTTTTGCGATTTTTTAGAAATTTTGTCGCCGATAGTCTGTCAGAAATTTCCAGCAAATTTTCGTCGGATTTTGGATTTTCGGAAACTGATTATTTTTTTGTAGAGAATATTTAATATTCATAATATTTATAATTGAATTAAAATATAGAACTAACTTTTTTGAGGCCTCAGATTATGAATTCTTTTTTTGTTACAAAAGAAAACAGAGTGACTAAGATATATTAAAATCTCTTCTTTATAATATAAAACTAGGGAGATACTCTGCACCATGTGCGGATAAAAAAATAGTAATAGTTGATATTTTTGTTTCTGATGGTAGTGAATATGATATCTTACGTTTTTAAATTTATTTTATTGTTGACTATTCATTCGTAATTGATAAAGTATTAAGAAATCTTCGCAATTGTTTATTAATTCAAATTCTTGTGTGTTATGTTTAGTTTTAGTATAACAATTGATGTTCAAAATCCTTTATATATGGTATAAACCTTATTGGATATTTTTATATGTTATCATCTTAACATTTTTAAATCTATTATAAATGAAAGATAACGACAACTATACACTACAATTATCTCTACACAATAGTAATATTTCATAAATTTTAATATATCTTAATTTGTTCATTATATCAATATATATATATATATATTATACAATTATAAGTCTTGGTAAAACATCAGACTATTTTAAAAAAATTATATCACAAAATTATATTTTTCCCTATTTTGTTTTTTTTGTAGAAATATAAATTTTTAATTTCTTTAAATTTCCTAATCCTTACAATAAAGTTAAATTATTTTAAAAAGCAATATATCTATTTTTCGAATATTTTTAAAAGCATTATTTCCTAATCCTTATATAATTCAAAATATTTTTCGAATTAGTTTTTTATAAATATATTTTTTTCTTAATATATTCGAGTTTTTTAAATATAATTTTTATAGTAAACTAAATTTTATTTGGATAAATATATTTTGTAAATCTTAGTAGTAAAATATTTAAATATGTAGATTTATTAAGGGTAGACCGGTAATCAACCATTATGAGAATGAATGCGAGCACGTTGTACTTTTCTTTTAATATATAAGATATTAATGTGTCCTAGTATTTAATGTGTTTTCCCATCAAGGTTCTCCATCCAGGATCGAGCCATACTTTCTACAAATTTTTTAGGGTTTTATTTATCACGTCAGCTGCACAGTGGCGCCTTGTCAACCAAAAAGTCAACGAAATGGAGTTTTACATCAATTCAAACTTTTGGTAGGGTTACAACTCAAGATGATACTTTATATGGGGCTACACATCCGTTTAGTAAACCGGGTGGTTGCAGACTTAACGCAAAGTTTTTAGGGGTTACACCCAATGACCGTCTAAGAAACTACTTATATTCGAGCAAGTAAAAAAAAAATTTGTTCAATAAATCTTCTTCACACTTGTCTATCAACGTGTTTTTATGGTTTTTCCCTATTAAAATTGCCAAAATTTTAATAACAATTTAGTAATTAAAGTATAGATGGGCAAATCTTTGAGTAGGCATCGTTTATTTTCAATTGTCTCTAAATTTTACCGAGATAAAAAAATGATTATGACTGCAAATGGTTGACACAAATTAATGAGTTTGAAATTCATATTTCATATTTTTTTACCAAAAAGTCACCATTTAACTTAAATTTCTTTTCAACCAAGTTTTAATGGGATCTACCGAAAAATTAGAAAATACTACTTTTCAGCTAAAATTTGTTCAATCCCAAAATAAAAGAGAAACAAAGTTGAACGACTTATTCATCTTATTTCCATTATTCTACTTTCTTTTATTTAATTTACTAATATCTAGTTTATTCAACTTATTTATTTTGAAAACCATCGTTTGGACCTATATCATGCACAAGCATATTTGTCCCATACTATTTACGAGACAAAATCTATTGTTTCTCTAAAAGTATCAAACTGATTATAAGAAAGTTTAATATTTTTCACATAAATTATTCGATTTGCATCCAGCCTCCGTGCTTATCTAGTTAGTCAAAGCTCTTCGTCCGTTGTTGACAAGAAAAAAAAAAACAAGTTGAAATCGAGAGAGAAAAAGAATTGATAAAAATCTTCATTCAAGTTAAAATATGATACAAGATTAAGATTTAATACAAAGCAAACTAAACCAAATATACTAACCAAACTAAACCAATAATAAACCAGCTATATACCTCTAATAGTTTCTCAATATTCCAAGTCCTAGTTTCGGATAGAGCCAAGTTTTGGGAGCGTCCAGGTCATTATTACGTATCCAATAGATTTATCCTTCATGATTTCCTTTAAACTTTTTTTAATATGTATGAGATTTGCAAATATGAACCTTTTGAAATTATATCATATATCAAAACTGTTTTCAACCATACGCAGTTTTATTATATAGTATATAATTATATATAAATATTTATAGTTTTCAGCCACATATTAAGACAAGCCCAATGGTATATGTTATCATCTTCTTCTTCACCCGCCAAGAACTTCTGTGGCTGCAATAGCGAGACCAATGAACTTCTCCATTTTCCTTGTCATCTCAATGAGAGTCTTCGAAGCCACGTCTTGGTTTTTACCGATCAAATCCATCACTTTGGTAGTTTGGTCGAGGCAAACCATAACATCATAGTTTGCGGTTTCTAGATCTTCCGTGAGTTCTTTAAGAGCACTAATGAGACTTTTTTCAATACTTACAAAGGCATCTTGACACGTCTTGAACTGTGTCTTTAAACTTGGCTCTTTTGTTGCTGCTCCTTCTGCGAAACTCGCCGACTTCTGGGCTTGGGCTAGGACAATGCCGCGGATCACGGCTGTCGCAAGTGGGAGCTGTAGATTAAAAGATAAATCTTTGAAACTACGATGTACATATTATTTCTAAAACATTTGCATTATGAATGAGTCACAAAACGTAGTTGCACCTGATAAAAAGATGAATATATGGTTTTTTTTTTTATGTTTTGAAATGTTCCCAACATCAATCACCTATTTTGTTATTTCCATATATATACTAGTATATATTTATCTGATGATTTAAACCTTTTTGTAAGAAAGCATAGATGATGATTAAAAAGTAGTTTCAAAAATTCAAATAAAAACTCTTAATTACATGTCAACATTTGATTACAGTATGCAATTCAAAAACTAATCTGATTGGATATATGGGTTATATATATAATAATTACCAAGCCTTTGGCAGAAGCAGCAGGAGGATAGGCACTCAACGTTTGCAAACAGAAGGGTTTGTTGTCGATGAATGACATCTGACATAATTTATCGATGTATTTGGCGGATGTTAAGGTTAAGGCTGAAGCAGGGGCTACAAGAAATTGTAACAAAAGTGCCACTGAAACGACACAGAAACAAAGAGAGGAATACGCCATTTCTACTGTAAAGATTCAACTTTTTGATGTTGTGGTTATAATCTATACCTTTCAAGTATATATACACATTTACTCATGATTTTGTTGCCATCTTTAGTCAAAACAAAATCTGATCAGAATATTTTTTCTTTCATTTTCATTGTATGCAAAAATCTGAATGATTTGTTAAAAATTATTACACTTTCCTTATTTTTCATCTTATTATACGATTTGTGACTAGGTTTATCTACTTGTATTATTTTTGGTCAAGAATTATTTTGGTAACTCCATAATCTATATTTTATCTGATATAAAAGGTTTTAAATCTAAAATTATTTAAGTCTATTTTTGCCATAATCAAAAAGCTGTTAAAATTAAAGAATTATTCATTTTTAAGTGCATGTATAATAAGACAAACAGTTTTTAGGGCCAAATTAATTAACACCTTCTAGATACTGAATGAGAATTATAACGGAAAGAGGATAAGAATAGGATCGGTTGCTCTTTCGACACAGGACCAGTCTGAAGTTATTTGATGCTAATTTGATGCCCCATTCACAAGTTTCTTTAAAATTTGTATATAATTTTTTTGAAGGAAAAAGCTAGGTGGAATCAAACCTTTAACCATGAAAGTGAATTTACTATGTAATAAACTATAAATAGAGAGTTATCTCGCACCATGTGCAGAGAAAAAAAATAATAAGAGATGATGAAATTTATGTTTATGATGGTAATAAATGTGATATCTCAAATTTTCAAATTTGTTTTATTGTTGACTATTCATCCGCAATTGATAAAAAATTAAGAAATCTTAACAATTGTTTATTGATTCAAAATTTTGCGTCTTATGTTTTGTTTTAGTATGACGAAAAAAAATGTTTTGTTTTAGTATAACAAATGATGTTTAAAATCCTCTATATATAGAATAATTTTTATTAAATTTTTATTATTATTATCTTGATATTTTTAACTCTATTATAAATGGAAGATAATGACAACTATACATTACATTATCTTAACACAATATTTAATATTTCATAAAAATTATTTAATATATCTTAATTTTTTCATTATATCAATATATATATATATATTATACACATATATAAGTTTTGGCAAGACATCAAACGATTTTTTAAAACATGAGATCACAATATTATATTTATCCGTATTTTGTTTTTGTTAGAAATATAAAATTTCAGTTTCTTTAATTTCCTAATCCTTATATATTTATCTAACAATAAAGTCAAATTTTTTAAAAATATATATATCTATGATATAATAAACTATATCTGAGCCAGGGAAAATAATTTTAGAGTTATAACAAAATTTCGAGATTTTTTTATAGTAATTTAACCAAAATACGAATATTTTTTTTTTAAACCTAAATGGTAGTTTTTTATTTAAATAAATTTATTAAGAATATATTGGTAATGAACCACAGTAAAGTTTGCTAAGGTTATCCAAGTGCCTTAATAACTCTTTAAGAGTAACGACCAATGAGTAACTCTTTTAAGAAAAACTAAAACAGATCAATAATTGCATAATTCTAAGAATTAAAATATAAACCTCAAATTTTATCGTAAAAAAAAAATAGAAATAAGAATAGACATTTTCATTTACAGCGAATAAGGTGTAGAAACTTTTCAAACATATTTGATATTTTAATTTCATGAGAATTTTGACTCGTATGGTCTACTGGTGAACAAAAAAATGTGTATCTTTTGATGAATCATTTTTGATAACATTAAAATATAGTTTAGACAATATAATTGAAGAATTTAGTAAGAAAAAACAGTTTTTACAATTTAAATTATTTAATAAACTTATATAAAGTTGAATAATAACTTAAATTTTAGATTAGGATTTATTCAAAATTATCGAAGAATATTTCACATATATTGTATCATTTTTGTATAGTAAATAGACATTTAAGAAAACATTATTATGTATTATAATAATTTAACTTTTTCAAGAAAATTTATACTTATTTTTAATTAATTATTTTTCTATTAATATATTTAATATTTTCAAAAAAAATATATTTTATATTAATTTAAACTTTACTCGATCTTCAAAAGAGTTTACAAGAGTAATTCAAATTTTTGAATTTATAATAATTTTAAAAACAGATAAATAAATTTAAACAATAATTCAATTTTTCGAATATTTTAAAAAATTTAAAAGATTAATTCTTTTCTCTTAATAAATTTGAATTTTTAAAAATATTTTTTATAATAATTTAAATTTTATTCTAATTTTAAATATTTTTTTAAGCAAAATGGAAATATATTTAAATAGATGGATTCATTATGGACATAGTGGGAAAAAGTAGTAGCAAAAGATAACATTTTTGTTTCCGAAAATTTGTATTGTTTAAAAAAATTTATATAGAGGTGAATATTAACTTAATTTGGATTTGGATTAATTCAAAATTTTTAAAGAATCTTTCATATATATCGTAACATTTTTTTTATAGAAAATATATATTTTACAAAAAAAAATTAAGAGTTAAAATACATATAACTTCCGTATCATTAGGGATGTCAAAATGGATAAACCACTCAAACCAACTCATAACCCAATGAGTTGAAGCCTAAATAGTTTATGATTTGATCCAACTCAATTAATAAATGGTTTGGATCAAACCATAACTCATTTAAATTAATGGATTAATGGGTTAAATGAGTTACCCATAGAATTAAATGAATGTATGACCTGTTTCTAAAGTTTCTCGTGTTATGTTTCAAGTCAAGACATTCTATGGCCTAAAGCCCATTTTCTTACGTTTTAATGCATACCAAATTGAACCAGTTAGCTATTAAAGTTCCAAAACCAAGAACCAATTTAATGGTCCTTATTGGCCTTTAAAGTAGAACTCCCCATTTCGACCTCAACTTCCAGATATTATCACAAAGAAGATCAAATTTTATCACACGATTCATAAAAAGACCAAAAGCTTACAAAAGCGTTCAAATTTTATCACATAATTCATAAAAAGACCAAAAGCTTACAAAAGCGTTCAATGTCAGTTCGTGGATTTAGAAGCTCCTTTCCATTTACAATCTGCAAAAAAATATCCATGAGGAAATAAATTAAAGTTATCTGAGAAACCATCAATTGAATTCTAAACCTAATAATAAGATATGTATGTATCCAGACTCTGCGCAGTTTGACAAGGGCTTACTCTGCGCAGTTTATACTCTTGCAACAGTATCCAGGCTAGACACCAAAGGAAGCAGACTTATCCCAAATTCAGATTGTTCTTTCAAGAACAATATAAAAGAGCTACCCCCCCCCCCCCAGATAATATGAGCATCACTTTGAAAGAATTAAAAACCTAATGGAGTCTAAAATTAATATCTGACTAAAACAAAGATTTTGGTGTATTTGAACCTGCAGCAGGAAGAGGTAAGAGTCCAGTGATCCAACTCTTTGAGGCAACACCAGAACCTGATGATCTTACAAAGTTAGATGCATACAGAGGAATCTTTCTTGATGCAGAAACCGCAGCTGCAACACCAATAGCTCGTCCTTCTGAAAAATCAAGATCAGGTTAATCCCCAAATCACCACAAAAAAAATAAGATCTTACAGCAAACTTAGGTATGAGATCCCAAATCAAATCCCAAAGAGCTAAATTCTCTAACAATTGGTGCACGACCAAACAAAATCACTTTACAAAATCACTTTCTAAGTATGAACTTTACAAAATCACTTTGAAAGAATTAAAAGCCTAATGATTGTGAAAAGCCGTAGTGGAGCACGACCACATCGAAACTGAGAAAACTCCAAATTTCAGGCAAGAAAACAATTGATGACCAAACAAGCCATCTAATGGCTCCCAATTCAACACAAATCAGAACAAAATCCAGCAAAACTGAGAAACTACATCATAGATCGAAAAAGGAAGACAGAGACAAATGAAATTCAAAGAAAGCAAATGAGTTTCACGCATACTGAATCGAAGGGATCGAAAAAGGAGAGTACCGTAACCCAACGAGGAGATGCTTAGAGATGGTGACCAAGCTCATAAATAAAGATTTTTCTTCTCGCCAGAGATCTGAGAAAATAGAGTTTGCAGTAGGGTTCGTCGAGATAGAGAGAATCGAATTCGTTTTGGTTATAGTTTGGTCGATTATCTTCTATTTTGTTGGTTTTGCTTAACTCAATAACTTATTTCAACCAAACTCATTTCAACCCAAACTATTTTGACCTATTAACTCATTAAGACTCAAATTTCAAACTCAATAAGTTTATGGGTTGGTTTGGATTCAATTGATCCACAAATTTTGTTCCATTTTGACCACCCTACATATCATATAAGTTTTTAAATAAAATTTAAATTAACAAAAAAAAACAAAATTTATCTCCACAAAATTATAAGAAAACTACTTAAATATTTTTTTGTTATTTTCTAATTTCTATTTGTAATTTAAAATTTTTGGTTTTTGATTTTTTGAGAGTAATTTAACTTTTTTGATTTTTTAAATATTTTAAATAATATTTCTTCTCTTAGTTTATTTAATTTTTAATTATTTATTTATAGTAATTAATTTTTATTCGAATATTTTCCATTTTAAAAATTTTGTCTAGTAATTTTTCTCTTTTAATATATTTATTTTATTAAAAAATATTTTCTTATAGTAATTTAATTTTACTTGAATATTTTATATTTAGTTTTTTTCTTATAACTAAATGGCAAAAGTTTTAATTAAACACAATAATCTAAATATATTTTTATAATATTCTATTTTTATTATTGATTTAAATTTTATTAAAAAAATAATTTATCAGATTAATTTAGTTTTTTGAATTTTTTAAAAATTAATTTTATTTTATTTCTTTTAATATATTCATATTTTTGAAATATACTTTTTTATAGTAAATTATATTTTATTTGATAAATATATTTTTTCAATCTAAATGGCAAAAAATTTAGATATGTAGATTCATTATGTGTAAATTGGTAATCAACTATTCTGCGGATGAATGTGATTATTCTGTATTTTTCTTTTAATATATAAGATACTAGATAAGGGTGTCAAAATGGATAATCCAACCCATTACCGAATATGTTGTTTGGTAGATGGGTAATGGGGTAATCCAACACATTAAGCAAATGGGTTAGGTCAAATAATGTTTCATTAAATTTAATGGTTAATTAATTAAATGGATAACCCAATAATCCATTAAATTTATTTTGTTAAATTTCAAACTAACATTATCATCATACCATATTTATCATTATCATACCAAACTATTCTCCTAAAAAATGAGCTTGCACAATTATTTCTAAAATAACACGGTTTACAAATTTTCTGTCAAAACGTGATTCCGCTATTTTCCCGTAAAAACACAGTTTCACAATCTTTCCGCCAAAAACATGAGTTCGCAATTTTCCCGTCAAAATATGATTCCATAATTTTCCCGCCAAAAATACAAGTGCAATTTTCCCGCCAAAATCAATATTTCATAATTATCCCGTCAAAAACGAGATTTTATAATTTTCTGTCAAAAACGTGATTCCGCAACTTTTCCACAAAAACAAGATTCCGTAATTTTCTGCCAAAAATGCGGATTCACAATTTTCCCGCCAAAACATGATTCCGTAATTTTCCCGCCAAAATAATATAGATTTCATAATTTTTCCTCCAAAATATGGTTTCACAATTCGCGAGAAACTCGATTCGACAATTTTTTTCGTCAAAAACTTAATTCCATAAGTTTTCTGACAAAAATGTGAATACATACTTTATATCTTTGAAGATGGTGGTAAAATGTTTATAAGAAAATTATTGGGTAGTGTATAATCCAATTTGACCCATTAACCAATTTCAACCAAACTCATTTCAACTCAATTTATTTTACGAATCAATCTATTTGACCCAATAACCCATTTGATCTATTATTTTTAACCTATTAAGGTTAATGGGTCGGGTTGAGTAAGGTCAACCCATTAACTTCGACCCATTGTGACATCCCTAACACTACACAAACTTTATGAAAGTGATGCTCCTAAAGTTTATTATAAATGTTGCTGGGCAGAAACCTAATTCGACATAGGGTGATGGTGTTTTTGTGCGTTTGGCGTGTACGTTAACTTTACATTAGGTTTTACTTCTTTTACATTTCGAAATCAGATTCAAATTAATCATTCTACAGATAGATATATCATGCAAATGCTTTAATTAGTCGTTCATGTCAAATATGGAGTCAGTGTCAACTCCGATTTAATTTCCAACCACCAGCATCAACACCAACACCATTGTCACTCGTCCTCTCGTCCGCTGAAGAGCTGTTTCCTCTTGTCACACGCCAGATCTCATTTCTCACTAGCCATGACGCTGCCATTTTTACTCTTTAGATAGACTCTTCCTCTTACCAGTACGTAGATTTCTCTCCTTTTAAACATTTCATGTTTCTTTTCTCATATATTATCCAGCTATTTTGTTTCGTTACACGCTACATTTTCATATAAAATTAATTTTCATAAATACATTTTTTCATTTCTAACCTTATTATTTAATTTGTTTGACGTAAAAACATTATTCCTTTTTTCACGATATTCATTTTTTAGTATGACTAATCCCATGGCATATTTCTTCCTTGTGTCATAATGTGGTGTCGTGACTTTCGTCAATACACTCTCTGAAATGTGGGCCTATAGTCATTTTCAATTAAGAAAAGTCACACATTCATTTTCTTAATTTAGTTCAAGAATATGGTTATCTACCAAATTTACCTTTAAATAAAAAATTGGAAACTAAGTAAAATAAATTTTCTGAATTATAATTCACAAAATTTATGAGCTAAATAAACCACTTAAATGCAGAAAATACTAAATAAAAGTTCCAGTTTTGTGTTGAATAAATTAAACAACAAAAGTCAGACCAAAAATATAGTAAAATCGATTGAAATCTGGATCGGCGAGACACTTGTTTGATTGATCAAAGATTTTTAACTTGTTGCCGGAAGTGCATGACAAGTCATTGTAATAATAAAGTAATGATCCACAAGAGAATAGTAACAACACATAGAGAATCCATGTTTACTCTTAAGCTAAGCAAGTCAATTTGCTTATGGTTTTTGAACACAAACTTAACTAAACGAAATAATTAAAACTTTAACAAAGCTAATTAAAGCATAAGGCAATAATAATTAAAGGCTAACAAAAGAAGATCGTGCGGGTGGTCCATGATTAAGTTCACAAGAAATAGTTTACCAACGATGAGGTTGCCTATTGGTTAACTACTGAATGCTCGAAAACATATCGATATAGGAGATCACGGATTCGATTCATGATGGAAAGGGTCTACTTTCCAAAGTTAAATTAATATGGTTTAGGTTTCGGATTATGGGTTTCGGCTCGGAACCTTCTACCCATACAAAAAAAATATATGTATAATAATAATAAAAGTCTAACAAGGTGGAAAAGTAAAATTAGAAGTAAAACGGTTTCAAGCAATGATAAACAAGCGAGATTTCGTGTTTAAGGAATTGATCCGGGTGCTTATTAACCAATCTTTGAGGAAACTGCAAACTACAAATCGGAAGCCTGCCAGCTTAACACCAATCTCTGACTGTATGTGTCGTATTCCCCCGCCAAGAGCTACGGTGGCTCCAATGGCGACATCAATAAGCCTCTCCATCTATGGGCGTCTTTTCATCTAATTGTCTTCTTTGTAATGGGCAGATTAAGACTAGGTTCCAAATATGTGTTTTGGGTTTTAGAAAAACTGGGCCATAAGGAATATTTAGTCAAAGCTCTTCGTCAGCGGACATGAAAAACATTAGTTTCTCAATATTCCAAGTCCTAGTTTCGCATACGGCCAGGTTTTGGGAGTGTCTAGGTCATTATCATGTATCCAATAGATTTCTTCTTCATTATGAACTTCTTTGAACATTTTTAATTCGTATGCGACTTGCAAATAGTTAAATATTATATGAGATTTGCAAATATGAACCTTTTGAAATTATATCATATATTAACATAATTTTCAACCTTACGCAGTTATATTATATAGTATAGATTAAAATATATAGTTTTCAATCATATATTAAGACAAGCCCAATGGTATATGTTATCATCTTCTTCTTCACCCGCCAAGAACTTCTGTGGCTGCAATAGCGAGACCAATGAACTTCTCCATTTTCCTTGTCATCTCAATGAGAGTCTTCGAAGCCACGTCTTGGTTTTTACCGATCAAATCCATCACTTTGGTAGTTTGGTCGAGGCAAACCATAACATCATAGTTTGCGGTTTCTAGATCTTCCGTGAGTTCTTTAAGAGCACTAATGAGACTTTTTTCAATACTTACAAAGGCATCTTGACACGTCTTGAACTGTGTCTTTAAACTTGGCTCTTTTGTTGCTGCTCCTTCTGCGAAACTCGCCGACTTCTGGGCTTGGGCTAGGACAATGCCGCGGATCACGGCTGTCGCAAGTGGGAGCTGTAGATTAAAAGATAAATCTTTGAAACTACGATGTACATATTATTTCTAAAACATTTGCATTATGAATGAGTCACAAAACGTAGTTGCACCTGATAAAAAGATGAATATATGGTTTTTTTTTTATGTTTTGAAATGTTCCCAACATCAATCACCTATTTTGTTATTTCCATATATATACTAGTATATATTTATCTGATGATTTAAACCTTTTTGTAAGAAAGCATAGATGATGATTAAAAAGTAGTTTCAAAAATTCAAATAAAAACTCTTAATTACATGTCAACATTTGATTACAGTATGCAATTCAAAAACTAATCTGATTGGATATATGGGTTATATATATAATAATTACCAAGCCTTTGGCAGAAGCAGCAGGAGGATAGGCACTCAACGTTTGCGAACAGAAGGGTTTATCTGGCTGTATCTGGCATAATTTATCGATGTATTTGGCGGATGTTAAGGTTAAGGCTGAAGCAGGGGCTACAAGAAATTGTAACAAAAGTGCCACTGAAACGACACAGAAACAAAGAGAGGAATACGCCATTTCTACTGTAAAGATTCAACTTTTTGATGTTGTGGTTATAGTCTATACCTTTCAAGTATATATACACATTTACTCATGATTTTGTTGCCATCTTTAGTCAAAACAAAATCTGATCAGAATATTTTTTCTTTCATTTTCATTGTATGCAAAAATCTGACTGATTTATTAAGATTATTATACTTTCCATCTTTTTCATCTTAGTATACGATTTGTTAACTAGAGGTTTATTTAATTATAATTACTTGTATATTTTTTTGGTCAAGAATTCTTTGGTAAAGCCATAATCTATATTTTATCTCATTTAAAAGGTTTTAAATCTAAAATTGATTTAAGATTATTTTTTCATAAACAAAAATCTATTAAACAGATTATTCATTTTTCGACCAAAAAAAGAATATTAATCATTTGTAACTGCAAGAAAAAATATTTATTAGGGAAAACCGACGGTCGTATAACAGAATGGAGTCGTCGGTAATCTATCGGTTTTCCGTCAGTTCTTTAACAGTTTGATAACCGACGATTATTACCGACGTAAAACCGACGGCTTTTCGGAAGGAAAACCAACGAAATACCAACTGTTGGTCGATGTAAAAACCAACGGATAAATTAAAAAGTTAATATAAAAATATTTTAGAATTAGTTTTAAATTTAATTTAATATTAATAAATTTAAATATAAATAGAAATTTAATTATAATATATTTATTAAATTCCAAATTTAATCATATTCAAATTTCAAATATTAAAATAAAATAAAAAAAATTCGTGAAATAAAATAAGTAATTATGGTTTCGGATCTTTGATTTTTCGCTAGCTCATCTTATATCGCCTACTCTTAAGCAGATACGTGATCGTCTTTTTCCTTGAGCGAATCAGCGGCTGAAGGATCGATGAAGTATGAAGACGACGGTCTCCTGTGGTTGGATCAAGCGACTTCCGTATTCTTTTAAGAAAAAACACAAATGTTAAATATATACAAAATCATCATAATCCCGATAAATACAAAACAAAAAAAAGTTAAATATATAAAAAATCATAAATATATTGAAATTTGTAAAAATATATATAATTCATAATAAATCCTATAAACTGAAGAAACCTAAAAATTGTCGAAATAAAAAAAATACTCAAAAAGCATAAAAGTTCATAATAATGTATTAAAATTTCTAAAAATGCAAACAAATTAAGAAATTATTTTTATTCATTAAAATTCAAATCATTGTTACTAACCCAAAAAAAGCAATACAATTGGAATATTTATTTTTAAAATTCGTAAAAATAAATTCAATGCTAATAATTCTTAAACAATTCTTAAAATTTATTAAAACCCTAAACAAATTGTAAATAATTTCTAATATACTCTAAAGTTTTCAGATAAATTTATAATAATTTCTATAAATTCCAAATATGATATTCTAACAACTTTACTATTTCATTTGATTTTTAAAATTTCTAAAGTTATAAAAAAACCATTTGATAACAATTATTTATAACAATTATTTTTTAACAATCCTAATAATTCTAACAATCCTAATAATGATTTTTAAAAAAATCCTAACTATCCTAATATATAACAATGATTTTTTTATGTTTTCCTAATATTTATTTTCATTTATAACAATTCTATAAAATTCTATACAAACTTAACAATTATTCTAACAACAAAATTTAACAATTCTATATCAATATAACAATTAAACACTTCATAAAAGTTATTAAAATCCTATTTTTGAAATAATTAATAACTAACTCTAAAACTCCTTAATCTAACATTCTAACATAGTTCTAACAACAAAACCTTTCATATTCCAAAATCCTAGAAATCTAATTAAAAAAGGGAAAATGCCAAAACACAACTAAAACATGCAGAGAGGAGAGAAGAAGAAGAAAACTTACATAAATCTTGAAAGGATTGAGTGATGGATCCATGGAGAGCAAAGAAAGATGAAGCGTTTGAGGCTTTAAGAGAGTTTGAGTGTTCTATATCAGAAATAAAATGGGGAAGAAGAAGAGTTTTGATTATTATATTCTTGAAAACCGACGGGGCACGGGCATACCCATCGGTTTTCAATCAGTTACATTAAAAAAAAACACGCAAATTGTGAAATTTTCGCAAATTTAGGCGGCTAAAATTTTTTAGATCCGTCGTTTTTGACGGAAAACCGATGGGTAGGCAAAATTCATATTTCCAGAAAATCGACGGATTACCAACAGGTCTATCGGTTTACCGTCGGTTTTTGTAAAGAAAATCCGACGTAAAACTAACGGATTTTCAGTTTAGGATTAATTTAGGTTATGTTTAGGGTATAGGGTTAGAATTTATGAAAATTAAAGGTTTTACACTCTTATTATTGATTTTAAACACTTATAATCGCCAATCTTAACAACTTATAACATTTTAAAAATTAAAACTCAAAATCTCATAAACATACATATAATATACATTATCATTCATTACCTAATACATTATCTTTAATTACTTAACTTACTTATTTCATAACAATTTTTGGAAAAACTCTAAACTTATCATTTTGTGAATTGTAAAAGTTTAGTAATGTTTAAACTCAGTAGTAGAAGAAAAAAAGTGGTTTTCTGCCTAAAAATCAATAGTGGTCGATTTTCCATCTACTTTTTTTGAAAAAAAACTGTAAGGTTTTATGATCATGTGTGTATATTCATGATCATTAGTGGTTGGAACTGTCTAAACAAAATTTTGCCTGTTAATCATCAGTTTTAAAAAAAAAATTTAACAAGAAATCGACAAATTACCGACAAAATTTGACTGTTACTATGTTCTGTCGGTAATCCGTCGGTTTCTACCGACAAGATAACTCTGTCGGTTTTTACCGACGGATTCTAACCTGTCGGTTGGAAAACTGACGAAATTTCAACGATACCCATATCGTCGGTAACCTGTCACTAAACCATCGGTAGTAACCGACGGGTTTAACGTTGGTTTTCCGCGTGTTTTCTTACAGTGAATTAGCAACTTTTGGATGTTGAATGAGAACTATAACAGCAAGAGGATAAGAATAGGATCGATTGTTCTTTCGACATATGGTGACAGTGTTTTTGTGTGTTTGGCATGTGCGTACACTTTACATTAGCTTCACAAGTCGTTGCCTCATGATCTTTTCTTCATCTCCTTTGCTTCATTTGACTCTCATTTGGTCCAAATACGCCATGAATCCCTCCAATCTTCATGTGTCACTCCTAGAACCTAGAAAAAACCCAATGCATAAGCAAATACACAACTATGTCCCTAAATGTGAGTGAAAATGCATTAGACAAGAGAGAAACAATACTCTAAAACCTATTAAAAAAAACAAGATATCATTGTTCTGTTAGTTTTAGTTGATTAAGTCTTTGTCGTTTAATAATGGCTCCGAGAATGTAGGAGTAGTTGAGTTGTTGCTGTTGAATCGTTCTTTCTGTTTTCTAGTGGTAGAAAATCCTCCGTATGATAAGGAGGTGTTGTTGCTTTAATTTGGCTATTTAAAGGCCTTTTGAAATAAAAACAAAGGTACGCTTCGGTCCCAATATTTTTGTCTCAGTTATTAACATCTGGTATTAGAGCAAAATTCCTTTAATCTGAGAGTTGTGAGTTTTTTTTGTTACAGAAAAGAGAGTGAGAAAAACAGAGTGGAAACATGTCAAGCGAAGCAGACATGAAGGTGGTGACGTCGATACCAAAATTCAATGGTGACTTCGAATATTGGAGCATGCTGATGGAGAACCTCATACGATCCAAGGAGTGGTGGGATTTGTTAGAGAAGGGCTATGTTGAGCCAGCGAGAGGAGACATTCTCAACGGAGCTTAGAGGCAAGAGCTAGCGAAGAAGAAGCTCAAAGACTTGGAGGTGAAGAACTACTTGTTTTAGGCGATCGACAAGTCCATCCTCAAGACGATAATCCAGAAAGATATCGCCAAGCAGCTGTGGTACTCCCTGAAAACAAAGTATCAGGGAAACGATCGTGTGAAGCGAGCGCAGCTCCGGCGCATGAGAAGGGAGTTTGAAGTCCTGGAGATGAAGAAAGCTGAAACCATCACTAAGTATTTCAGAAGGGTATTGCCAGTAGCAACAGATATGAGAAACATCGGAGAGGATATGTGAAACACCCTAAGCCGGTACCATGTACCGGATCAACTCTCGGCCATAAAATCCAAGAGTAACACTTACACGGAAGCACTACAAATTTAAACTTTTTTTTAAGCTTACACATCAAGTAAACATTAATCTTTAGTAATTGATTAACTTTAACCATTACCTTCTTCATACCTTAGCCAACCTTAGGATTCTGTCCACTTGTCCGCTTAAATCCACATACATCCACATGAATCTCCGTAGTCGTCCACGTAAATCCACATGAATCCCCGCAGCCGTCCACGTAAATCTACAAGAATCCTTGTAGCCGTCCACGTTCGGCACCTGTTTCTTCGAACTTCCTTCATTAGTTCCCGAACGTACCATCATCGGACCAGCTACCTTCGTGCCATCCAACACAATCCCCCTTTGTACTTAGTTATTCAACCAACCACCCCACATAACCAAGCACAAAGAGAGAGATGTTCGGAGTTGACACCGCGCCGAACATCAACCGCGTTCTTCACTTCTATGAAGCCCACCGTAGCCACCATCGCCTTTGTCACCGAGTATTCGATGATCCTTGGGATCCACTGTCTCCTTACTTGATCATCACGTTCACAACTCGATCACGATCACCATCTATGAAATCCACGAACCATCATCGATAATTCTTTGTTTTCCACGACAATCTTCACGTGTTCCACGACAGATCTCGACGATCTTGCCTTTTCCCTCGATGAACATCGACGTCCCTTTGTTTCCTCGTCAGACCTAATCAATTCCACGATAGATCTACACGTTCCTCGAACCGCTACGACAGATCTCGTCGTTTCCAAGACAGATCTACACTTATCCTTGATAGAACTACGAATCCCCTTGACAGAACTCGTGTTGCTCGACGAACCTTCAAGGATCCTCAATCCCGAACGTTACTCTTTCGTGTATCCTCCACAACGAACATAAGTCTTACGTAGATCCTCCCAATACTCGAGAATCGAACATGATAATCGATTACTCTCGACAGCCGTTGCCTTTTCTCGATAAACCCTCACTGTTTCCTCGATAATCCTCGATGATTATCGACGATCTCTTCCCCTTCCTCGACAATTCCTTGGCAGATCTTAACAACGATTTACTTAGGGTTTTTCTTTGTGTGACTAAAGTCATTCATCACGTTTTCGGGTGTCATCTCGTGTCTCCCTCACTAAAACCATGAATCCCCTCTTTATAACATTAGGGTTTCACATAAAACCCTAATATTTCACTTAATCAACAAACTTTAGTTGGGCCGATCCGTTGGGCCTTAACTTGACACTAGATCCACGAGTCCACGACGCCGGTCCTTCGATCCACGACGCTAGCCTGTGAATCCTCGACGTCGGCCCACGAGTCCACGACGCCGGCCCAGGAATACTCGACGATTCCCGATTCCATTCGAAGATTCCTTACCTTTTTCGGATATTATCCACTTATGTCCGAACGTTATCCGATCATGTCCGATTATTTCCATTTCTGTCCAAACATTCCATTTCTATCCGAACATTCCATTTCTGTCCGAACCAATCTTATCCGAACGTGACTCCCTCGACCAATCACGCGGATGTCTCGGAATTCCATGTCCAGACTTAGTCTATCCTCGACTATTCGGATCATTCCTCGACCAATCTTCGTATTTCAACACTGATCCTCGGACCATCCTCGTTGGTCCTCGAGGGTCCTCGAGGATCCTCGATGATTCGGATAGAATCCTCAGACGCGGGTGTTACAATATGCCCGACAACAAGATTGTTGAAAAGATCTTGCGAACACTCTCAGAGAAATTCACCTACATCGTGTGTTCGATCGAAGAGTCAAAGGACATGGAGAGTCTCTCGGTGGATGCTTTACAAAGCTCATTACTGTATCATGAGCAGAATATTGTGAAGCACTCAAAAGGATAGTAGCAACGACAATGTTTTGAAGGTGACCTCGCAGTTTAATGATTGGAGTGGAACCCGAGGAAGAGGAAGAGGAGGAACATCTCGAGGCTTTCTGATTAGGTAATCCCCTAGGCGCCTTCATCTTCAACACCTCTTTCATTTCCTGCTTTAAACCATTGTAAAAAATCTTCTCCAAGTGAGAATCAGCTAAACCAGTCACCAGTGCCGATAAGTCCTCAAATTCGGTGATGTAAGCTGCAACAGATCCGTGTTGGCGAATAGCAAACAATCTGTTCCCTGGATCATCCTCAATAGCGTCACCAAATCGAAGAAACAATCATTGTTTAAACTCTTCCCAAGACTGAAAAACTTGTCTACCCATCTCCCAATTAAACCACTTAAGAACATCACCCTCCAAACTCAACGAGACCAAGTCTAACTTAGCTTGATCATTATAACCACCCACACGAAAGAAACGTTCTACCTTAGAGAACCAATCGTACGGTTGCGATCCATCGAAAACAGGCATCTCAATCTTACGAAGAAGGCCGGCTCGATTCTCCAGCTGCAAATGTCCAGGCTCTAACTCACGGCGAGGCAGATCGGAAGAGTACGAGAACTGTGGTGAAGGTTGAGAAGACTCCGGTTGCTTCCCAGCTCGAATCTCCATCCGATCAAGAGTTGACATCACCGAACGCAACATACCATCCAACGATCCCAGCTTCTCGTCATGCTGCACCTTCGCTTCACAGAGACGCTTAAACCCACCCTGCAAAATTTTCAAATGTTGGTGAACATCATCCGCACAATAACTCTCAGCTTCATACAACTCAGATTCATCACCGATCCCCATCACGAACTGAATCCGACCAGTTTCACCGCACCAATGTTAAGTAATCGCAAATCCCAAACACAAACCCAGAAATCCGATAATTGAATAGACAGATTTATCGATTACAAAAGATGTAATTGATGATGATTAGAGTAAATCGTTTCTAGCCACATCAACTAAGAACGATTACAAGAGATCAACATTGATCTCTCTTCAAGCACATCGCTTGGCTACCGAATTCGACATCAAAAGCATAGCAGAAATCGTAAGCTTCCACGTCTCTCTTATGGACGATATCCAACGGCAAAGCCTCTGTTTCCTTTAGTGTCTTTCTCTTGTTCAGTAATATCGAATACTCTAATTCCCTCCAAGTCTTTCTCAGCCTTTTGATCCATGTCATCAGTCAACTCATTAATTTGCTGACGTGGCTTCATCTTCTTCCTAAAGTAAGTCTGATAAATCGTATCAAAACTCCCATCCCCAAGAACGAGCTTGTCCTCAAGCTTGAACGCCAACATCTTCTCTAAAACTGCTTGAAGCTGCGACACCGGAAAGGCATCACGAACCAACGTTTGTAGCGCATTCAATAGCTTGGCGATTGTGCCAGATCCGTGAAGAAACCTGCTGTAATAACCAGTCAAACCCAACCAGCCCTGGAACTGCGTCAGAGTAACCGGAACAGTAAAAACAGTGGCAAACTTCGGCAACACCTCAGAAACAGTGGGTAAAATCGGAAGTGGACTTGGAGGAGGACTGGGCCTGCTAAAACACCCTGACATAGACGTGCTGGTAGAAATTTCAAGCTCGTGTAAGGAAGGATCACCAAGTATAATGACTGGTTTGCCCAAATAAGTGAACTGCCATTCCTGCCGTTTCCAATCAACCTCACACTTACCCAACGTTTCTAGCCATTGTACTCCCAAGATCACATCGACACCACCCAACTCCATGGCAATAAAGTCACTCTGAAAACATACGCCAGCCAACTGAAATTCAACACCCTTACAAACTCCAGCACCATGAACCGAAACACCATTACCCAACAACACCTCCAACCTACTCTCGTCATCCATTCTTAACTTTAGTCGAGACACCATATTAAGAGTGATGAAGTTGTGCGAAGCACCTGAATCCAACATCACCAACACCTTAATCTTACCAATTGTCCCCCAAACTTTGGTTGTCCTAGGAGAACGAAGCCCCACGAAAGAGTTAAGCGATAAAAACCGTAACACTGGTTCATTAACCACTACCTCTTCAAAATCAGTTGGAATATTCTCATTCAGCACCTCGAACTCAATTCCATCAACTACCGTGAGAATCTGTAACTCCTCGAGAGGACAAGTATGGCCTCGGAAATACTTTCCCTTGCATTTGAAACAAATTCCCTTACTACGCATTGCATCCAATTCTTCAGCCGTGTGGCGCTGTCGAGGTTGCAATGCTTCACGTTGTGCAGCCGGTTGAACCACCCCAGAAGCAGAAGCACCTTGTAACAAGAGAGGGTTGGACACCGGAGTGGTAGCAAAAGTGTGTGTCGGTTGTGGCTTAACAAAGCCGGAAGGCTTGTGCACTCTTTCACTCAACATTTGACAAAAGGAACTCGACTCCATACGTAGAACAACAGCTTTCTGATTAGGTAATCCCCTAGACGCCTTCATCTTCAACACCTCTTTCATTTCCTGCTTTAAACCATTGTAAAAAATCTTCTCCAAGTGAGAATCAGCTAAACCAGTCACCTGTGCCGATAAGTCCTCAAATTCGGTGATGTAAGCTGCAACAGATCCGTGTTGGCGAATAGCAAACAATCTGTTCCCTGGATCATCCTCAATAGCGTCACCAAATCGAAGAAACAATCGTTGTTTAAACTCTTCCCAAGACTGAAAAACTTGTCTACCCATCTCCCAATTAAACCACTTAAGAACATCACCCTCCAAACTCAACGAGACCAAGTCTAACTTAGCTTGATCATTATAACCACCCACACGAAAGAAACGTTCTACCTTAGAGAACCAATCGTACGGTTGCGATCCATCGAAAACAGGCATCTCAATCTTACGAAGAAGGCCGGCTCGATTCTCCAGCTGCAAATGTCCAGGCTCTAACTCACGGCGAGGCAGATCGGAAGAGTACGAGAACTGTGGTGAAGGTTGAGAAGACTCCGGTTGCTTCCCAGCTCGAATCTCCATCCGATCAAGAGTTGACATCACCGAACGCAACATACCATCCAACGATCCCAGCTTCTCGTCATGCTGCACCTTCGCTTCACAGAGACGCTTAAACCCACCCTGCAAAATTTTCAAATGTTGGTGAACATCATCCGCACAATAACTCTCAGCTTCATACAACTCAGATTCATCACCGATCCCCATCACGAACTGAATCCGACCAGTTTCACCGCACCAATGTTAAGTAATCGCAAATCCCAAACACAAACCCAGAAATCCGATAATTGAATAGACAGATTTATCGATTACAAAAGATGTAATTGATGATGATTAGAGTAAATCGTTTCTAGCCACATCAACTAAGAACGATTACAAGAGATCAACATTGATCTCTCTTCAAGCACATCGCTTGGCTACCGAATTCGACATCAAAAGCATAGCAGAAATCGTAAGCTTCCACGTCTCTCTTATGGACGATATCCAACGGCAAAGCCTCTGTTTCCTTTAGTGTCTTTCTCTTGTTCAGTAATATCGAATACTCTAATTCCCTCCAAGTCTTTCTCAGCCTTTTGATCCATGTCATCAGTCAACTCATTAATTTGCTGACGTGGCTTCATCTTTTTCCTAAAGTAAGTCTGATAAATCGTATCATAACTGCAGCTTACACTCCACAACAAAATAGTGTAGCAGAAAGAAGAAACCAAACAATCATGAACCTGGTTCTAAGTACTCTCACGAAGAAGAGAATGCCAAAAGAGTTTTGGACTGAGGGAGTTAGATGGATAACATATGTTCTAAACCGCAGTCCCACGACAGCTTCGGAGAATCAAACGCCAGAAGAGGTTTGGAGTGGGATCAAACCCGACGTGAAACACTTCAAAAACTTCAGATGCATTGGACATGTTCACATACCAGAAGCAAAGAGAACCAAGCTAGATGACAAGAGCTGCAAGTGCATCTTTCTTGGCGTTAGTGAAGAATCAAAAGCGTATCGCATGTACAATCCCATTTCGAAGAAATTTTTGGTGAGCAGAGATGTTGTTTTTGAAGAAACGAAGAATTGGGATTGGGGAAGGAATGATGATGTGGAAGGTGAAACCACAAACTCAGTAACGCTTACTTGGGAGAATGATAGTGATCATGTGCTTGGAGAGGGAGAGTTTCTAAACGAAGAAGAAGAAAGTGACGAGAATGATGATTCTGGAAACGAAGAAATCACTGAAACCGAAGAAGAAACTGTAGGTGATGATGAACCAGTCGCATTTACCAGGTCAGGCGAGACACGAGACGTCCTGCTTATTTGCAGGATTATGAATGTGGCGAAACAGTCTCGAAAGAAGAGGCCATAGCTCACTTTATTGGTGATACTATGGTGCTCCAAGCCACTACTATAGTCGAAGATCCTACATCGGTTGAGGAAGCAGTGGCTACGAGACATGGAGAGAGGCCATGAAAGCTGAAATATAGTCAATTGATAAGAACCAGACCTGGGGCTAGTCAATCAACCTGAAGGTACAAATATCATTGGAGTTAAATGGGTTTTCAAGACGAAGTACAACAAACATGGAGAGATAGATAAACACAAAGCAAGGTTGGTTGAAAAAGGGTATGCACAGAGATTCGGTGTTGACTACAATGAAGTTTAAGCACCTGTTGCGAGGTGGGACACTATTCGGATTATCATCGCAATTGCAGCATATCAGAACTGGAACATTTATCAACTAGATGTTAATAAGAGTGCTTTCTTGCATGGGGAATTGCAACAAACTGTGTAGGTTGATCAACCACAAGGTTTTGTGAAGAAAGGAAGCGAAGGAAAGGTATACAAACTAAGGAAAGCTCTCTATGGGTTAAAACAAGCTCCACAGGCTTTGTTCAGCAAGATAGAGAATTATTTCATCAGGGAAGGATTTGAGAAGAACGAGTCAGAGCACACTCTGTTTGTCAAAACAGAAAAGCAAGGTCAGATCCTCATCGTTAGCTTGTACGTCGATGACTTGATCTTAACAGGAAACTGTGGAAAATGATCAAAAATTTCAAGGAATCGATGAAGAGGAACTTCGATATGACGGATCTAGGCAAGAGGAGATATTTCTTAGGTGTTGAGATATTTCAGAAAGATGAAGGGATCTATATTTGTCAAAGAAAGTTCGCTAAAGAAGTGTTAGAGAGGTTGGAGATGAATCTGTGCAACGGAGTAACCAACCATATTGTTCCAGGGGTTAAGCTCTTGAAGAAAGGAAGAGGAGCAGTTCTTGACACAACTCTTTACAAGCAGATGATCGGGAGTTTGATGTATCTCACCGTCACGCGACCAGATTTGACTTTTGTGGTGTGCCTTGCAAGTCGTTACATGGAGAATCCCACGGAAGCTCACTTTCAAGTGATCAAACAAGTTCTAAGGTATGTGAAGAGTACTACACAACTGGGTATTATGACAAACGTGGAGGAAACAAAGGATTTCAGGCTTATACGGATAGCGACTATGTTGTAGACCTAGATGATCGGAAGAGCACTTCTGGTTATGTGTTCTTAATAGCTGGGTGCAGTTTCTTGGAGTTCAAAGAAGCAATCGATTGTAGCTTTATCCACCACGGAGGCAGGATATATAGCTGCAGTGTCGTGTGCAACTCAAGGAGTTTGGATGGCAAGAGTACTCAGCAAAATTGGACAGAGTTTTGAAGAATGCATCACAATCAAGTGTGACAACAGCTCAACCATTCAGCTCTCAAAGAATCCTATTCACCATGGCCACAGCAAACACATTGAGGTTCGCTTTCATTACTTAAGGGAGTTAACAGGAGAAGAAAAAGTGAAGTTGATACAGTGTGGCACTCAAGACCAACTAGCGGATATCATGACTAAGCCATTGAAGCTAGAGACATTCGTAAAGCTAAGGAGGATGCTTGGACTGGTGGAGGTACCGAAGTAAACTGTTCTTGCTTACCGCAAACAGTTTAGGGAAGGAATTTATTAGTTTTAGTTGATTAAGTCTTTGTTGTTTAATAATGGCTCCGAGAATGTAAGAGTAGTTGAGTTGTTGTTGTTGAATCGTTCTTTCTGTTTCCTAGTGGTAGAAAATCCTCCGTATGATAAGGAGATGTTGTTGCTTTAATTTGGCTATATAAAGGCGAATAAGAACAAAGGTACGCTTTGGTCCCAGTACTGTTGTCTCAGTAATTCACATGTTCTTATAAGAAGACTTCACAATAAATCAGTTTTCGTTTATGCAATAAGGTAGAAACCATATTTTTAAAAATTATGACAATAAGAACCGTTAATTCTAGAACATATGTGTAAACACGATATACAATATATATACACAAGATGTAAATATCCATAAAAGAAAGAAAAGATACTAGTTTTCATTGCAAAAAAATAAATTCATTAAAATCTTTGGGGAAATGCAAACTACAAATCGGCCAGCTTAACACATTACTCATTAGTATGTGTCGTATTCACCCGCCAAGAGCTACGGTGGCTCCAATGGCGACCTCGATAAGCCTCTCCATCTGCAATGTCATCTCGATGAGCGTCTTTGAAGCGTTGTCTCTGTTTCCCCCGACCAAATTCTTCACGTACATTGTGATGTCCGTACAACGAAAGATATCATAGTTTGCACCCGTTGGATATTCCTTAAGCTCCCCCCTTGCCATTCTTAGATACAACTGAATACCTTCATATTCATTCTGGCATGACTTGAACTGCGCCTTCAATGTAGGCTCTTTCTTTGCCGTCTCGGCAACAAAACTCCCCGTGTTATTGGCGTAGGATATGCCGAGGTTAATCACGATCTCAGCCAGTGAAAACTATAGATTACAAAATACAAATTGACTGTGGTTTACTAGAAAAATTTATGTTAACGAACTGAAAATATATTACAAATGCAAACTAAAATTTTTTATGTTACATCTTACAAAACTTTTGCCTCCAAGATCTTGATTTTTAATATACTTTTATCAAAAAAAAGGAGTATGGTTTCTTGAAGTATTTTTATGATAAACCAAATCATAAGATTAAGATTTCGATTAAAACGTTGGCATGTAAACGTCTAGTGTAATATCAAATTAGTTAGAAGTTAAATCAATAGATATGTGGCTTAATAAAAGAGTGGTACCAAGTCGGTTGCAGCAACCGCGGGAGGATAGGTTCTCAACATTTGCATGCAGAAGGTACCGTTTTCCACATGTTGGCATATCGCATCAATATACTTTGTGGAGGTCAAGGCTGAAGAATAGATTAAGAGATTTTGTGACAGAAGTGCCATGGAAACGAGAAAGAAACAAACCGAGGAAGAAGCCATTTCCTCACGGGATAATATTGGTTTTTGTTATTATATATACCTTGGAGGCATATATATATATATATTCCTCGTTCCTTTACGGGTGTAAGTAACTAGCTAGTCCTCTGCGTTAGGGGAAAAAGATGGGCAGAATTTGGTTAGTTGGATCTCACTCTTTTTTTTGTTTCTTTCTATTCTGCCCAACTTTTTGATTAGAGGCATAAGATTATCTCGCTTAAAACAATATGTTTTCATATTATCCTGGTAATTATTGATAAATTTTAGTAAAGATTTGATTACGATATAAAAATTTATGATTATTCTTTAGATGCTATAAAAAATAGATATATACATGATAACATATATCTTCAATTTCAGAATTTACCAGCTTTTGAATAGTTAACCAAAATACTTTAAAAAATAATAATAACATTAAAAAAATAACTTTCCATATAGATTTACAGAAAAATGTTATTGGATCATAGTGTATCATTCTATATCATAATTCATAAATTCTATTCTAAATGTAATGAAGATGTCCTTTCTATATTCCTTCGTAATATCATCATTTCCTTTCACTTTAACCCAAAAACAAAAAAGAAATTCACCATTTTCCTTTCCACTTTGTTTTCGCTCAACGCTCTTCCTTTGATTTTTTTTTCAGCTTCTTTGTACCACCCACTTTTCTATTTCTTTTTTATTTTTCAGTCCTAAATTTAAATTTCAAAGCAAAAATATTTAAATTTGAAGCACAGATTCAATAGATACAGTATACTATTTTAAATATACGAACTAACAAATTTATATGATTTAGTATAAATAATTGAAGCAATCATTTTAGCAACAACTTAAAAACCAAAAAAATTGAATATGATTAGGAAGTGTGAGTTTCATCTGATTCTTCTTCTTCATCTTCATCGGGATCTTCATCTTCATCTTCATCTTCATCGTCATCGTCATCTAGAAGCAATGCTCTCTTCACCGACCGCCTGCTACTCATCTGATATGCGAAGACGGAAACAAAATAGCTTTGAAGATATGAATAGACGGTTGCGATTCCCAGATCTGCGAATCAAATAAAAGATGGGATTAGAGTTTTCCAGCGAGAGAGGAGAAAGAGGAGAAAGAATATCGATAACTTACGGCGAAAGAGGAGAAAGAGTGTCGGCGTTTAGAGATTTCCGGCGACGTTTGGTGATTCGAAGTCGAAGAAGAAAAAGAGCGATGAAAATTTTTTAATTTTTTTACCCATATTAACTATTGCAATTTCAGTTTTATCTTGTTTAGTAAATGTAAATTTTCCCCCAAAATTTTCCCCCCAAATTTTTCGCGAAACATTTCAAAATTTTGGATTCATTTGAATTTCATCAGACTTCTACAAAGAAGTCTACGATAACAAAATCTTACAGACTTCACATGCGAAGTCTATCGTGAGACTTCACCCGAAACTCGAGAAGTCTGTAAGCCCTAAACTCTAAAATTCAAACGTTTAATTCACTCTTTGTTAACAAATACTAACATTTGACATCAAAATAGTATAATATGTTCGAAATCTAACAACTATACGAATGATCGCCATTTTATATCAAAAACATATCAATCTAAGTCTAACCCTAAAGATATATGCATGGATTCTTACCCATTGGTAACCTCTAACCTATATGTCTTACATGGTTTACATCAAATGGCTTAGTTTTATGAATTTTTTTTTTTAAACCTATTCGATTTGATTTAAAATAATTTATCTTTCAAAAATTTTGATCGAAATATTTTTTTTATTTTTTAATTAAAATTTCACATTTAATTACGGTTCAGACATCATGGTCGAAGTCTGCTACTGTTTATGGTATTTTAGAACATAATCAACCTTACATGCTTAAAATTTATGAAAGCGGAAATTTTAATTTATAAAGTTCATATTTTAGATAATCTTATTTTCTTTAGAAGAAATTGCATTGAAAATATTTTTTATTATTTTCTTAATTTAAATCTAACGTTTAATTACGGTTCAGACTTCATGGATGTCATGAACGAAGTATACTGTGAGACTTCGTTCAAGAAGTCTACTGTGAGACTTCGTTCAAGAAGTCTACGAAGTCTACTGTGACACTTCGTTCAAGAAGTCTACTTCGCGCGGAGGTTAGAACTGTAATTGCGGTTTCTGTTTTTTTGTTTACAAATAAGGGGTTAATATAATTTCCATACCCCAAATGTCTAGTTTTGCATTTGTTTTAATTTGGGGTCTAGTTTTGCATTCAAACTCAATTTTGGGTCTAGTTTTAGATATTCGCCCTTTGTTTTATTCCCCACGCCCCGACCGGTTCAATTAATCCTGCCGCTTCGCATTTTGGTTTGACCTCTTTGGAGTCATAAGGTTGGCCAAGATCCTAAATCATTCAATACATGACTTCTTATTGATAGATTTATAAGATTTGTAAAGATTTTTTGTGTTTTGAAAACGTTAAGTACTAAAAGTTGTGTTTTCAACACATATGCATATGTTCCATGGAAAGAGAAAATGTAATAATCCTAAACATCTTTTTTTTTTTTTTTAATCCTAAATATTGCGTCCCCTAGAATTAAATAGCCACAACCTTTGACCAGAGTAAACCAAATATGGCAAATCTGACGACGGTATGTAACATACCGTATGTGTACTTATCGTCGTCTCTACCCCCCAACAACTACGGTGGCTCCAACGGCGATAGCAAGAAGCTTCTCCATCCTCAATGTCATCTTCATGACAGTCTTCGACGCCTTTTCTGTATTCTTCCCGACCAAGTTCTTCACTATCCTCGTGCTGTCGGTACAAACCATGACGTCATAGTTCGCAGTGTCGGGTGATTCCTTGAGTTCCAAGGCAGCGCTTTTGAGAGACGTCCTAATGGTCACAAAGGCATCTTGAATCGCCTCAAACTGCTTCTCCAAGTTTGGCTTCTTTTTCGCCGCTTTTCCGGCAAAACCGGCAGACTTGTGGGCATAAGACATGGCAAGGCTGAGCGTGGCCTCAGCCGCTTGGAACTACAGATTGGAATAAGAATGATTGAGAATGAGACATGGACATACTTGCAAATACAATACTATTATCATATATAGATTCAAATTAAAACCATAACTTCAAAACGTTTAATTGATAATTTCAAGAAAATATTTAACCTATCTAGAAACTAGAACCTTTGGAAAGTAACAACTTATATATCTCTATCTATTGGTTTTGGAATATAGATATAAGTACCGTGCTGGTAGCAGAAGCCGCCGAAGGGTATGCGTTCAAAGTTTTGACGCAGAAGGCTTTGTTGGTGGCAAGATGGCATATGGAGTCGATGTATTTTGTGGCCGAAGCAGAGACTAAGAGAGATGTCAACAGAACTGCAAGAGAAACGAGGTCAAAATAGTAGGAGGAAGAAGCCATCCCTTCGTTAAAATTTAGATTTTGGTACTCTATTGTTCATAAGTTGTGGTTTGGGTTATATAATACTTGCACGTATAGTAGATACACTACGTACCCCCTTGCCCATTTTGCTACAAGATTGGTCAATGTTTAAGATTTAGTTCCCATGTATCTTCTCTTAGAATTTCAGATTTTCATTCTCTTTATAGAAACTACAATATACAGATGGATCACGATATTTGGTCAATCTTCTAATGTTTACCATTTTTGGAGAATTTGGTGAATGACCATATTACGACCTAATCACCTAATATTAGATCAACGGCATATCTAAGATGGAAATGGACAATTATACCCTTTTGAAAAGAATTATTGACAAACACAACACATGACATGAAAAACAGTGGCCAATTTATTTCTATAACTATGAATGCAAGCAAAAGAACCCACTAATTTTTTTATAAAAATTGTTTCGTAGAGATAATTAGGAAGTTTCGACCATTTTTAGCCAAAACTTATTTATTACCCCAAATGGATTTGTGTGCTTCCCCCTCTGTAGTCTCATGGCTTCATCATTTTCTTGTTTTTTGTGGATTTTTTTTCCTATTTCTTTTTCATTTTCTTAAAATAATCATGATTCTTAAAATTCCAATATAAATTTGATTCTGAATTTAGTTCTTAGAAAAGTTTTTATCTACGGAAAATTTAGTGGTTCTGTTTTTCAATAGTTACTTTACTTTCCTACGCTATTAGCTAAAAAAATTATATTTGATATTCTGTATAAGTTAAAATAACGAATTATTTTCTGTATATAATATCACAAAAATTTTAGTATAACTTGAAGACATTATTAATTATATGTATGATATGTATATTACCCTCTTTTAACATGATATTGGTTTAACTATATAGAAGTGTTATTACAATCATGGTCGATAACGTTTTCTTAATATATAAGAAAACAAGAAGAAAATGATATGGAGTACACATTTTACATCGTGACCTATATGGAGTACAGAAAGATCGATTTTAGGATGGAAAACGTAAAAGTTTTGCTACCGTACTTTACGCTTGCATGTGTAAAAAATAATTGCTTCGGCATTATCACATATATATAACAATTTGAAATTATTCTAAGTTTTCATATGTCCTTTGAATCAAACAAAAGTAAACCAAAAAACAGAAAACCTCGTACATAGATAAAACTTTCAACCACGACGATGTAAGTTCTCATCGTCGTCGTCAACAGCATCGGTGGCTCCAACAGCGAGATCAAGAAGCTTCTCCATCTGCAAAGTCATCTCCATGAGCGTCTTTGAAGAAGGGTCGGTGTTTTTCTCGACCAAACCCCTCACACGCCTTACTTCATCGCCAGAAACCATGACGTCGTAGTTGGCAGTTTCTGGTGACTCCTTGAGTTCTAACGTTGCACTCTTTAGAGACGCCAAAATACTAACAAATGCGTCGTGGCACTCGTTGAACTGAGTCTTCAACGTAGCGTCTTTTTTGGCTACCTCAGCTACGAAACCTGCTGTCTTCTCGCAATGTGATATTCCAAGGCCGATCACTGCCTCCGCCAGTGGCAACTACAGATTATTAAAAACATAATAAGTAATTGTAACGTTGTAGTGACTTATTTAAACACCTAGAAAATTTCTGTAAAGCAAAAGTTGAATCAAAATAAGTTTCTTTTTTCTTTAAAGGATAATTTTCTTTCCTCATTGTGTTTGGTATTTACGTTTGATATAAACAAATAATAATTTTGTTAAAAAGAGTTCAAATGAACACATAAGAGGTATATTTTATGAGATCTAATGATTTCTATCCAGTGATTGCTTAAAAACTGGGATTTGGTTCTTCACATTTTTCCTATTGAATATTTTTATGAAATGACGCATAAACCTTCAAAACCTATATAGATGTGTTTGAGTTTAGAATTATGATTGAATAAGTTATGTGGTTAGATGGTTAGTACCAGGCCGGTGGCAGAAGCGGCAGGAGGAAAGGTGGTTAATGTTTGGATGCAGAATGATTTGTTTTTGGCTCGTTGGCAATTGGCATCGATGAATTCTCTATTGACCAAGGCTGAAGCTGGGGCTAAGAGAAATTGTGACAGAACTGCCAAAGTAACGACGACGAAGAAACAACCGGAATAAGAAGCCATTTCGTCACCGGAAAAAAGGCTTTATCTCTCTCGACCTCTTAAGTATTGGGAATCAGATTTTGGTTTTAGCTTTTGTTGGTTGTGGTTATATCACTTTGTGTCATATATATAGCATTGACATCTATTTTAAGGATGTCAACTGCGTCAAATTTGGTCAATCTGTACGAAATTTAGCTTTGGACGATCTCTATAAATAGGTCGGTGTGGATGGTTACTAGAACTTTGGTCAGGAGACTCAAATATTATGTCTTATTACCTTTCTTTATTTAGAATGAAAAACTCTGGTTCCGTCTATTTTAAGGCAATAGATAATAGTAACCTAAATCATTAGAAATCATCACTGTAAAACATTCAAAAAGTTAAACTTATAAACCTCTACCCAGACTTCCACTAAACTTATTAACAGACACCCCTACCGTAGTGTTCACAACTCCCAAATCAAACCAAACCCATAAAATAATGAAAAATTGAAATCAATAAAACTCAGTAAGAAAGAGAAAGTTTCAAAAGAATTACCCTGTTTACTACCATAGTTCACTCTTCACCGTCCCTCTTCTGCAGCTGCATAGCTTCTACTTTCCCTGACCGAAGACCCAGCAATGATGTCTTCCTGTGCGTTGCTTCTTGTTCCCCAGTTTCCGTGCCTAGCTTCTGATCGAATTGTTGGTGCTCTCTCATTAGGCCCGACTCTCATATCGTCAATATCTACCCTGTGATGCGCTGGATCGCTGCCCTCTTCTGCATTAGAACGCTGCTGTAGTTTCATAACATCTTCATCGATGTCTAGATCGTCTTCCACCTTCCGACGCCGTTCCTCCCTATTTTCTTCATCTGCTTCTTCCGCATGTTCCCATGTGGTAGCCAATGTAATATTCCTCGGAGGTTCTTCTTTGATGAACGCTCTGAAGTCATTCCTTGAGGGTTTAACTTTTGAGCAAAATGTCTCAAGAAAATTGTTTGAACACCCACGGTTATAAACATTGATTCGATTGTCTGATCTGTACCGGAAATTCTCATAGGTCGTCTGTAAAATTGCAATGTGGGGTATCAGATGAGACATGAATTACTCAATACATACCCCGAGCAGATCAAACTAACCTGGTTTGTGCTAATGAGGTACGAGTGAAACCCAGTAAGCCCTCCAACAAACCACAGAGATATAAAGCTATATATCATCAGCATAACCGCCCAGGGTGATTCTCGCATTGCCCTCCACACAGTGCCATGATGGTTATCCATCAGCACTCTGATGTATAAAGCAGACATCGAAAAAATGTAGATGCAGAGAAGAGTTGTCGAGGAAACAAACATAAAGAAGTACCTATAGTTTCTCTGCCCACAACACACACAAAAAAATGTCAAGATGTATCGACTTTACAGAAGCCAAGGAGGAAAATTAAATTCACAGTTTTGTCAACAACAGATAAACCAGATCCTCAACTTTTTCAAATTACAGAAAATCCCACACATTTTTCTGCCTATAAAGCATGCATTTCTTCCAAGTTTAATATGCTTTTGAATCAGCTTACCACTCCAATGCATTGGCCCACCCAAGGGCAATGATGATCAAAACGCTCAATGCAGTTGTTACAAATGGAACAATGGGAGCAACGAGGAGGCCGATAAAGCATGCATGTATCGCAATATTTAACTCTAACAGAAACACCATACACCATGACTTCCTTCGTTCTAGGAATTTGAACAGTGGGTGTTTGTCTTCCATCACTTGATACGGTTGTATCATAGCATATCTCTTCCTCTGGCGGATGCAAATTTCTTGGAACGATTCCAGGATCCCGCGCAGCAGTGAGGAAGAGAAGGATCAGTACCTATCAAAAGCAGTTATATGATTTTTTTAAAGCATTGATGAAGGAAGAACACTAAACCTGTCCAAAAAAGCATAATCCGAACGCCACACTAAAAGTGACAACATTCACCATAATACCTCAAACTTTATTTCTAAGCTAGAGGAAAGGAAATAAATGTTATTGAGATGTGATTTCTTTCTACTTATTGTGATATAATTACCAGTGAATCATATTATAATGCATTCATATAATCACCATTCAAGAATTTTTTTTAAAAAAAGAGTTGATAAGTTCCTATAATATAAGGTATCAAAGGCATTGGAGAAGACTTACAAAGACAGTAAATAGAACTCCTGCCACTAAGATCGCATGTCCCGCATTGTTCGGTAAGAGCTCGTGGCGAAGATGTGTTGCAACAAATACAGAAAAGAAACAAACTGGAGTAATGATGAGCAGCAAGGTAAAAGGAAGAGACCAAGCATCTGGCCCAAATATCAATCTCCCACCAAATAAAAACTTCTGCATAAGAGCAACAAAAAAGAATATGGTGATCATTATGCAGTGGAACAAAGCATTAGGAACCATAGTCACAAATGTTGATGTACGGTCATGATTAGAGAGTAAATCAAGAGACAAATGATGAAGAAAAGGCTCATCAATGTCGTAAAAATGGCGATAACATCAGCCATAGACCAAATAGAATCTAACGAAATAAGATATTCATGTTCATACTTAAACATTAATTACTAGAGGCAATGATAACATTGAGTTACAATATGCTACCAATAGAGATAAAGCTGAAAAATATTCGAAATTTAAAGGCAATCAACACATAAAAGCCACCAAAATCTCTAATGTAATCAAATTGAAAACTCTCTTCACATAGAAAAAGCACAATTTGCCCCAAAAATGTCCACATTGTGCTCACCATAAACCTACAAAACATACAATGCTAACCAACAATAAAATCAACTCAAACTAAGACAGTGAACTCATAAAAATGTGGCCTTTAAGAAAACCTAAAAACTAAAGATTTCTTGGATGCAGATTCCAGAAAAAGGGAAAAGAGTAAAGCAAAAAATCAGATAATATTAAAAAAACCTTACATTACTTCCCTTCCAGGCTTCATAGACCCGTCTCGTCATGAGTGAGAATCAGCGAACGGATCAGAGTCTCCTCGCTACACTCTCTTGCCGAATTGGAGGATCCTGAAAATTTCTACGCCGATTCATTTCATTTCAGAACCCCTTCCTGAAAATTTAAGTGTTGTCTCCTCTAGCAACAAAATCCAGGTGATAGAGTCATTCCAAAACAATTAAATTGTTGATCTCTCTCTCTCTCTCTCTCTCTCTGGCTCTCCACACAAAAGACGTTTCGTTTCTGGATTGTGCGTCTCTCGAGACGAACATTACAGCTTTGTTCATTTATCTTTATAATTTCTTTAATTACGTCATCATATTAGTATACCTTTTAATTTCTTTAAAACCAGAGAGATCTCACGACGCGTAAATTTAGATTATTGTAATAAATTATGTAGCATTATATAATTAAATATATATCACATAGTGTTTTATAAGTTTTATGTGTTGTTTAAAGAATCAAATTATATTTTATTAAGTTATGATCAAATTGTATTAACTGATTTTAAAAATAAAAAATTATTATCTTTATATATATATATATATATATATTGAAATACGAATACTCAGTGTTACAATAAAGAAACAGTGAAAAAACACAAGTCAATCAAAATATTTTACATTTTTATTCAAAATTAATATAAAAATATTAAGAAAACAAATTTTTGAGGAGATAATCATAAGTTTTAAGAATAAATTAGAACTAAATTAATTGAAAAAATATCACTGATATCTTAAACAGACTCAAAAAAATTGTAGATACGAATATAGAAACTGAAATTCCCAAACATTAGAACAATTAAAACAACTCGTAATAAAGTATACTCACCATTAGATCTGAAAATAGATTAGTAAATCAATTTGATATTAATTTAACAACATATATCATGTTTCTATTGTCTCCCTACGTTAAAGTAAATAATATTAGTCACAATATTATTTAATTATTTTACAATAATATAGTTTAGTAGTTTTTGTATTTTGAGATCGTCTTCTAATAATTCAATTCATCAATATTTCACAAAGTTATTACAACTTATTATATATTTTAAAACTAATTAATACTTAAATAGTTTCACATAGTAAGATTCTGAAAACATCACAAATCAATTATATAAGAATAATACATTTACATTATTTCAAAAATAACATTAATTTTTAAAAGATCCAAACTACAACAAATTAAGATAAGGTTTTAAATAATAATTTCAAAATTTTCAAAAATACAATTGATTTTTGGCATATTTCAAAATGTTTAATAAGGATATTTTATTTTTGTGGTCTTTTGGATAGTAAAAATTAAAAATTTTTATTAAATAAACAAAAATTATCCTTGGAAAAAAGTTTGATGAATTTGGAGTTAAATTTGGATTCAAAATTAAAAGGAACAAATTATTCCAAAAAGTAGTTGAATCTTGCTCAGTAAGCTTCCCGAGATAACACCTATCTGTCTTGGTGAAGCCGTAAATGTCGCAAATCTCATAAAGAGAGTATGAAAAGTACTTCTTCTCAAGGAGAAAAGAGAATCTTCCTTCGTTTGCCTTGTGATCGTCAGGATCCTTGTAGGTGAGGCGGCAAGTAGCAAGAAGCTCTCTGACATACTTCGGGAATGTGTGGTGGCAAAGACGCCACAACCGTCCAATCCCCATCGTCTCGAACACATTGATTGCGTCTTGTAAAAGACCCAAATCGTGTAACGTCTCCTCACAGCCGAAGCGCGTAGGTAAGATCTCGATCTTTTTCATTACGGCGAGGTACTTAGTGTCATTTGCCGTCAAAACTCTCGTACTAGGAGCAGCTTCTGCCACAACTGGCTCCTTGTCTTTGGATGGAGCTGTAGTCCTCCCCATCTCATGAAACTTCAAAAGAACACAAGACAAGGCAACAAGAATGTGAATGAAGTTTCTTTGGCACATAAAAACGGATTAGAGTGCCAACATGTTTCTAAATTCTCAACATTGATATGATTTTGCATTTAAACAATCAAAGGTATTACCATACACAATCTAAGCTAGAAATCGACACAAAATCCATGATAAATAAGCAATATCCATAAAAACCTCTATTTGGAACATAAAATCGAATTGGGTTGAAGAAATTTCGAGAACTTACCTTAGTTAATCGATGAAATTGATACTATAAACGAGAAGAACACCAAAAATCTAGTGGGTTAGAGCAAAGAATCGTTGAATTTGGGTTAGAAATGAGAGAGTTATGGGTAGGCCTGGGCGTTCGGGGCCCCCGATCGGGTTCGGTTCGGGTGCTTCGGGTTTTCGGGGTTAGGATTTGAGAACCCATTCGGGTGTATAAACGGGTTCGGGTTGGGTTCGGGTATTTTACTTCGGGTTCGGGTCGGGTTCGGATATTGATCTGAAACCCGATAATAACCCGAACTACTAACTGTTTCGGGTTCGGTTCGATTCTTTTATACCCGAATTAACCAAAGTATTACAAACCCTGTTCTTTTATACCCGAATTAACAAGCATTAAAGAACTCAAAAACAAAACTCTTTAGAAATGTGTGGTAAAAAGAGCTAATTGTTGTTCATAGATCATTACTAAGTATCTTTTAATATTATCTTTTTTGACTCCTGAATCTTGGTATCTGAAAAGTATGAATTTGCATCTTATAAGACCATATGAATAAGAGCATATATACAACACAAGAATAATCCTAGAAACAGAAGCATAAAATTCAAGGAGAGCTACAAAAACCACAGTCCAACTATCTCCACAGAGATCCAACAAATGTTAAACCATCATAACTATCTCTAGAGAAACCTGAAAACCTCACAATTGTGGTAAGGGAACAAACCAAGAAGAAACCCTCACAACTGTCCCTAGAGAAAGCTAAAAAACTAAGTTAAACCAATCAGCTAATGTTAAAATTTCAAGTCATAACCAATACATTGGCAGGGGAGAGGAAGGAGAAGAAAGAGGAGGATGGAGGCGGAGCAGCTAGAGATCGCCTGACCACTGGAGGAGCCGTTGATGGAGAACATCGAACCAGAGGAGATCAATGGTTTGGATTCGCTTTCCTCCTCAGATACTGATAGCGAGAAACCAGATTCCCATGTTCCCATCAATGCTCCGATCTACCGTATCTTTGGTAGAGAACGACCTATCCACATGGTTCTCGGCGGAGGTAAACGTACGAAACACTCTCTACACTCATTTCACTTTCATTTCTCACAGATTGGTAACCAACAAACAATCATCATCTCCACCACAATGTCATAAACAGATTATAAAGAACATCATTCTAGAGCTAACAAAAGTTTTAAAGCGAGACAATCAAATTCTAAATTCCAAAAACAAAATCGAAACTAGAGAAGACTAACAAAATAAGAACAAAGTCGCGGTCTCGCGGAAGAAGAACTAGAAGAAGAAGAAGAAGCCTACCTGAGAACGATTTCTGGAAATCTCTGAAAGAGGAGAACAATTTCTTTGAGGATCCAGAATGATTTCTGGGTTTAGCTTCTAATTAGGGATTTTAGGTTAAAGAATTTGGGGAAATCCGAAATCGTAATAGGGAAGGTCAAACGTTTTTGTGATATACTGATATGTGTGTATTACACTTCGGGTAGTTCGGGTTTAGTTCGGGTTTCGGGTATTATCCGAACCTGAACCCGAAACCAAAATACCACCTATCCAAAACCCATTCGGGTATTAGCAAGTAACGGGTTCGGTCTCGGGTTCGGGTGTTTCGGTTCGGGTTCGGGTGTTTCGGTTCGGGTTCGGTTTCGGATTTCGGGTTCGGGTAAAATGCCCAGGCCTAGTTATGGGAGAAAGAAGATGAAGAATGGTGAAGATATGGTGATTGTGAGCGGCGGATCGAGCGAAAGAGATGAAGTGTGAGGGTTTTGTAAAGTCGATCCGGTCTAATCCGGTTTATTATAAGTGAAAACGTGTGAAACATACCTTAGGATCGATCGATCTACGTATGGATCGATCGATCTGCGTATGGATCGATCGGTATGCATATGGATCGATCGATCTGCGTATGGATCGATCGATCTGCGTATGGATCGATCGTTCTAGTGTGTTTGACTTGGTCCGGGAAGAATGATCGATCGATCCACTTATCGGATCGATCGATCGGTATGATCAGAATCCATCCATGGAGGGTGATCGATCGATCTGATGGTCCAAATCATGTCCGGCAAGAACGAACGATCGATCCACAAAGCGATCGATCGATCTACAAAGCGATCAATCGATCTAGGAGTCCCAATCATGTCCGGCAAGAATGAACGATCGATCCCCATGGATCGATCGTTCTAGTGTGTTTGAGTTGGTCCGGGAAGAATGACCGATCGATCCACTTATCGGATCGATCGATCGGTATGATCAGAATCCATCCGTAGAGGGTGATCGATCGATCGGTGTTGGATCGATCGATCTGATGGTCCAAATCATGTCCGGCAAGAACGAACGATCGATCCACAAAGGGATCGATCGATTGATCTAGGAGTCCCAATCTCGTCCGGCAAGAATGAACGATTGATCCCCAAATAGATCGATCGATCTAGGAGTCCCAATCTCGTCCGACAAGAATGAATGATTGATCCTCAAAGGGATCGATCGATCTGTCACGTAAGGTTCAATATCTTTAATTATCGTGAAAAACACAACAGATCAAATTAAAACAAATAAATTATTTGGAGATCCAGCTAATTTATTTCACATACTGGAATAATAAGCTTGTTTAATTAATTAATGACTTAGAGCTTCATACATAGTGAGTTACATAGTCGCAAAAGAATAAATATTAATCTCAATCAATGGATACAATATCAGCAGTCTTTGCTTTCTTCCGCGCTCTGGAATAGTAGTTTGTAATGAAATATTTGATTAGCTGGGATTCACTGTGTAAGGGAGTATTTTGAAATTGAATTGCTGGTGGCCAAGTTGGTTAAGGCATGGGACTTGGCCTTTCAATTGAACAAGCCTAACTAACAATCGATTCCCCATAAACATTTGACTACTTGTTTGAGATGTTTGATGTTTGATGTTTTGAGGATTTTTGAGGATCTTTGTCTCTTTTTCTTTTCTCTTCCTGCTCTTCTCCCATGCAGCGTTGTCGTACGTAAGATCAATTCTTAGTTACTAGATCTATTTTGTAACATATCATTCCTCTTTGGCTATTTGATGTTGCTTCTGTTAATCCGTCCTTTGATTCTCAGTCTGGTTAATAGTGCGTCAGATCATGTTTTGGTTGCTCTCTGTCTTAACCAGACTGAATTGAACGGTTGTTCTTCTTGCACTTGAATGGTTTTGTACACGCTTAGACGTTGGAGAAAGTTTTGGGTTTGGTCCCTGTGACATAAGTTCCCAAACTGCAAATGATTGAGATCTTGGTATTAACCAAACTAGGGTATTAATCCTCTGATCAATTAGGTAGCCTGCAATAAGAATATGTGGATTTAGATCTATAGCTTAGCGCTTCAACGAAATACATTTTCTGCCTTGTTCAAAAGCTTTATAGCTGATTCATATGTTTAATCCAACACCAACCTGGGATTCATTGTGTAGGAAGTAATTTTGAAATTGAATTGCTGGTGCTGTGGTGGTTAAAGCATGGGACTGCTTTCAATTGACAAGCTAAAGTAACAATCGATCCCCATAAACATCTTGACTATTGTTTGAGGATGTTTTGATGTTAATTAGCTCAAGACTGTGTTATTTTTCCTCTTTTAAAACTTTGTGTTCATGCTTGAATCTATTGATTGAGATAGATCATAGTACTCTAGTAAATTTTTTGTGCAGGCAAGTGGAAAAAAGCGTTTTAATCCAGAAAGCCTTTTCAAATATGGAAGTGAGCTAGAAGTGACAGATAAACAATACATGCCGAATGTCTATATTGGACAAAATAAGAGAGCATTGCCAAGCGAATACGAGAAAGTAAAGAGTGATTCTGTTTGAACATGTATTTGCAATACATGAAAATGGTCTTGGTTTTTCGGACTCGGTTGATACACAGATGATGTGTAAGCGTTGGTAACAAAGAAAAAACATGAGCTTTGGTTGTTTGGGAATAAGCCACTCAGATTTTCTACCAGGAGTTCTACGCGGTTACTGGGTTAAGATCCAAGATGATGTTAGTTGTGATTAGAGAAATGGAAGATGATAATTGGGTTTTGGAGTGAGTTGCTCGAAGAGAAAGGAAATAATTTGCATAAGAGATTGATGAAGGTGCAACTAGCTGAAGCTGCTACTTGGGAAGAGGGTAAGATAGAATACGGTTTATTTATATTTTGTGAAAGCTGGTTTAATAAAGGCCAAGGATGAGAAGAAATATATCCCGCTCAAATAACATCAAGTTGGTGATGGATCTTGAAAAGGTTCGGAATTACCCTTTGGGGTCTAAGCTTTAAAGCGTCTAGTTAAGTCTATCGTAAAAGAAAAGAAAAGATTGACTAATCAAGGCTATGGTTTGGATGGGTTTTCATATGCGTTTCAAATCTGGGCTATGGAAGCAATTCGGTCATGGAGATTATTTGGGAAAGAAGATTACTACAGAATTTACAGCTGCTCCTCGATGCTCTAATTGGAAGGCGTTGAACGAGTATCTATACTGACGAGATCATCCAACTAGAAAAGACGTTTAATAAGGAAGGTTAGTTGAACATTCTCTTTCTTAGTAAAATAAAATGATCTTCTGCTTAACATTAACTTATTGTGATCTTTTTTTTTTAATGTAGGATGTTGTTTTATCCATACATTTCTCTCACTGAGAATTTTGATGTATTTGAGTCTTTGGAATTTCGATGGCTGATGAAAAAAGAGATACGAAAGTGGATAATTTGAATGCTCTAATCAGATCTGTGAGTGATTTTGGAGACCATCTTTGGGATAGTGTAAGTAGATGATGTTATGGAACGTTGCAAATGAAAAGGATGATAGTGGAGGGTGACAGTAAGGTTCCTGAAGATGGTAATGAGGTCTCAGAGGCTATACGAAGAGAAATAATGAAGCTTGTGATGGTGAAGTGTCTCGGGTGAAGGAGAGGAGTAGGAAGAGATCTCCCAGATCAGGTGCAGAGGCATAGAAAAAGAAATTCTTTGCAGCGAGCAACAGCAACAACAGAGCGTTTGATGAGCTTATGAAGTCTATTATAGAAAAGTTTGAAGCTTCGTTTGCAAGCTTTGAAAAGAAGATTGAATTGCGTATGGGCAAAATTAGAGGAGGAAGTCTCTCATATCAAGGAAGTGATTTAAGCAGGAATTCAAGACCTCCGCCTGACCAACCATCTATTACAACCGTGAAAAAGGGTAAATCTCTGGTACGTAAGAAATAAATTCCTACGAGATGTTTAATTTTAGTTTGTTGTCACATATTTGTGTAATTGTTTGTATGTGTAAGACTATGTAATGGGATATATATGTATGTGTAGGTATTAATATTTGGTTATGTTACAAATATTTGTAGTATGTGTAGTATGTAATTATGGTTATGTTAAATATTGTAGTATGTGTAGTAGTAATATGGTTATGTTACAATATTTGTAAATTAGTATATCAAACGTTAATGTGCTCTCAATTTTATTTTTTTTAATTGATAAGATTAAAAATCTATACTTGATGAATGTTCACACAGACTAGTGAGATAGACCTCAATTTGAATACACAAGATTTCTTTACAAAAAATCAGTGGTCATCTTTATCAACATACACAGTAGAACGAGTTTGATCCGACTCCAATACCGACAAAATGAGAGTCATCCCGATTTTGATGTTAATGATGCAGGTAGAACAGACAAAGACGATGTGTTGGTGTACGTTTCAGAAGAGAAATTGGCAAGCTTTGAGGAGTGGCATAGAAAAAATGAGTAAGTATTTCATATATTTTTCTAAATTATTATGATTTTTTATTAAAAATTTCAGGCTCATAACGTGGGGTCCAGTGTTCTAAATGATCCATTACTAAATCGATGTCATGGGAAACAACGAATGGCTTGGCAACGAAGTACGTATTAACCTTTTTCTTTAACTATATGCATTATTTCTCATGTTTTGCTTAACTTTTTATGTTTATTAAATTTTTTCAGGAAATTGATGCTATGATGTATATATTTCGGGAGTATACATCTTTAGGTCGACTAAAGTCACATCGTGTTGGTTTTATGAATTGTATGTTTAGCATGCAAATCAAAAACGAACACTTGAAGTATACGAGTTCGACAAATAAAAAAAGTCACAAGTGGGATAGTCATCTTCTAGCTTATGCCACCGGTGAGTTGCCTTCTCATGGAAGACAGAGAAAAAGTGGGCTACGGACTTTTACAGAATTTATGCTCCGTGTTTGTCAATGGTAATCATTGGATTTGGTTTGCGTTACTTCAATCTAGAACTGTTGAGGTCTTCGATTGTAATAGTTACAACAACAGAAGGTAGTGGAGGCGTTTTCAAATCATCATCCCTCGCATTTGAAGGAACTTCACGGAAAGGTTAATGGGAAAGTTCAACTTTTGTCACCATACGAGATCATACATGTCCCTGTGCCAAAAGGATATAAATAAATCATGTTGTGATTGTGGAGTTTATGTGCTTAAATACATTGAGTGTCATCTTAATGGGTATGATATGGATTTGATTAATGATGAAAACATTAGA
>SMJT01000012.1:634025-724544 GCA_004349715.1 Crucihimalaya himalaica | reverse complement strand
AGAAGCAAGAAAAATCCAACGCTAACTAGCTCATCTCTATGACTATGAGCAGTTCCTAGCAGGCATGGGAGAAGAGCAGGAAGAGAAAGAAAAAAGAGACAAAGATAGACTACATAGGAGCGATAGCGAAGCAGATGTCGAGAAAGTCCAACCTCTTAGAAGTTGACACGAGATTAAAAATTAGGAAGGCAATTGAGCAGATGTCGAAGTCCGCCGGTGGAGTAAGTGAAGAAGAAGAAGAGGGATATCGAGAAAAATGTCTCAGGCGGCGGCGAGAGGAAAAGAGGTTTGATTTTTATTTTAAAATTTTTAATGTGATTTCATAAACAATTTTTAAAAATAAATGGAAATACTCTATATCAATTAGAGGCTTTAGAATATGATTGAAAATTTGAAAACTTTTTTTTATAATTTTGAATTTAAAAGTATAGTAGAGTTTTCATTAATATAAAACCTATTTGACCAAACTACACAAAATAGATCATATATGGACAAATTGATCTAAAAAGATCTTTTTCTAATTGTTTCTTTATTATATAGACAAATTAATATATATATCACTAAAGAGAAGTGATTTTATATTTTTTCGGGGCTCCATGCTCCAATTACATCTCTTATATAGAATAAAAAATAACCTGAAAAAATGCAAAAAAATATATATGAATTGGTATATTAAATTTTCTCGAAGCTATATAATATAATATTAAATTGTATAATGTTGAATTTATATATTAGAAATTTATTATATAATATTAAACTATATCATCTCTTATCCAAGTTATGTTAAATTTTGAGAAATTATTGTTTTGATATATGTTTTTTATAAATGAGAATATCAAGTGGTGAAAATATATAAATATTGAAAATACACATATTAAAAAGTTAAAGTCAAATATGCTGTTTGATTTTCTTTCAAATGTGTTAAAATAGTAAGTTATGGTTAAATATTTTAAATGTGTAATAAAAATATTGTTTTATATATGTTTTTTTAGTAATGAGAATCTCAAAAGGTAAAACAGTTGAGATTCATTATTAATAATTGCTAATAATTCATTATTAATAATTTTTTTTTAAAACAATATTTTTGTTTAATAATGAGAATCTCAATTGTTTAATAATAAATATTCCTAAACACTTAATAAATATGGAATGTTTAATAATGAACTGCATATACACTTACAGAAAAGCTAAGGCTTTGTGAATTGAGGAAGAAGAATGACATACTAACATGTATATATATATTTTTCTTATGAAAATATGTAATGTATTATGTAGGTAGTGGCTTTTCGTTCTTGATAGATACACTTAATATAAAACATTTAAACTTGTTTAGTGTTTTTAATAGATACAGTTGATAGTATAAACAATAAAAGTGACTTTTAATTTTTGATACATACACTTCGTACTCCTATAATCTCATTGATGAGAAATATCAAAAGTCATGAGTAGTTAATGTTGACATTAAGTTTATTTAGGGGTCTAACTTTATTGACAAGTCAAATGAATTAAATTAGGATTAATTGACATTTTAGTATGAATAGTCTTACGATGTCTAATAGACTACCCCATCCTTGTGTCAGCAATCGTAGTTATAATCTCTTCAAGCAAGGCAGCCGATAAGTCATCGAAAGGTTTGTGTGAATAAAGGAATGTCAAGTGGTAAGGTAGGGCGCTCTTCGATGAAGAAAAGAAGAGACTTTTGGAAAGTCTTACGATGTCTAAACTATTTATAAATGCTCCTAGTTGGAAAAACATGCAAAAATTCAGTTAATCTATGTACACAATTTAGGAAAATTTAAATTTGTTTGTATGGAGAAAATATGGAAATATTAATTAATTTATCTATAAAATTTAGCCACATAATTTAGTATAAATATGGAGAGTTACGTTAAGTTTCTAACTCACTGAATATCCAAATTCACAAAGCACATCATGAGCAAAAAAATTTCTAAACGAAGCTTAGCCGATCTAGATGCAGATGTGTTATCTATCATTCTTGGAAAAGTAGCAGAATCATCTCCTATCGATTTTGGTGTTTGCATGATTTCATGCAAGAGACTTTGTGAAATCTCCAAATTTCCATATGTTTTGAAGCATCTTAATCTTGCTACAATATTTCCACCCCCTTGGGATGAAATTCCTGAAGAGTTTGAGCTCTTATATGATTGCGCAAAATATGACAATGTTCATGCCATATTCCTTTACGGTCTAATAAATTTCTATTTTTTGAAACAGATTTATGAAGGAATTAAGCAGATATCTTTTGCAGCAGAAACAACTCATTCAAGTGCTATGTATTTATACGGTATGATTCTAATCGGACAAGGGAAGTTGGATGAAAGCTCTGACTACATTACCCAACTTTGGAAGCAAAAAGGGATTCTTACAGTTAGACAAAGTCAACAAAATTGTCGTTATGTCGTTTTGGAATTGACTGTGAGGCAATGCCGGGAGTACGAAATGGTGTTAAGTGGAATTGAAGTAGGAGATGATTGCGCAACTGCAGAACTTGAAGAAGTATGTGACAACTATTTCATCTACAAAGAGATCTATCGTTTTCTAGATTATATGCATTTCGTTTAACTCTATTTATTTTATTTAATTATAGAAACACATTCTCTTAACTCAATTATGTGAATACATTTTTTTTAATATTTAGTTTACATATTTTTATTTTTAATAAAATATCATTATTAATAGTTTACATTGTGGTTAACAATTATTAGAAAGTTATAGTGCATATGATTTTTTTTTTTTTAAATTTGGGAATAATCAAGAAACTTTGTAGGCTAAGTGAAAGAAGAAACTTACTTCTGCAGAGGAATGTGTGGAAAAGGTCCGCTTGTTGGGATTGTTCCACACAAATCATTGCTCGAGACATCACTGAGAAAAGGATGAAATAGTTTTAAAAAAAAAGTAAAAGCATGAAGTCAATAGGTTGGATAAAAAGGGGTTCAAATACTGGTGATTCAGAGAACAGCCGCAGAGCGTTTAACAAAAAAAAAACAAAAAAACAACAGAAATGAAAAAGCTGAACTTGCACAACTTTAAGGCTTGGGACTGCCGTGAGTGCTCTAGGGATTGGAGCGGTCAATCAGTTGTCATTAAGCCGTCTGCCAAATTAAACAGTTTCAGATAGACAAGGTATGAAGACACATCACAAATAGAATCACGTAATTCTAACCACATAAACCATCTTGTCCTTTTACTCAACATTTGATTACCCATTTTGCAATTTTGAAAGATATCTAACTTACAGAAAAACAAGAGACTTCAATTTTCCCAAAGATGTAGGAATTGTCCCCGTGAGATTGTTGTTATACAGATCCAAGCTGATGAGGTTCTTCAGATTTCCAAGTTCAGAAGGCATAGTTCCTTGGATGTTGTTTTTGTAGAGCTCTCTGTGTCAGTCATAGTAGAAGTAAAGAGTTAATCTACATTGTCAATTACATAATGAATGTTGAAGCAAACAGTTTAGGTGCATTATATATGGTATACAACATTATTTCCATTGTCTATATCTATTTGCATTAAAGCTGGCATAGAGAAGAGTAAAATTTTTGGAGAAACAGAAGAAAAAGAGTGATGCCATACAGATACTGCAAATGTTCGAGCTTTCCAAGCTCGAGTGGAAGATGTCCAGAAAGGTTTGAGTTACCCAAATCCCTGCCAAAATATGTAGAATCAGAGATATAGTTTGAGAGGAAAATACAAATATTTATACTGTAGAAAAATAAGACAATAAAGCATAAGAGAAGCATTAGTTTTAGATACTCTATAAGCTGTTCTCTTGATCTATTAAACAATTATTAGATATAATTAGATATAATCAAGAATAAAGTATCCACAATTCTTCTAAAAGCGTAAATATGGTAAATATAAAGGAGCATGTATCACTAATTAAGGAGTGAAGAGCCATACTTTCATCTGGTTCAGGTTCAAGAAATATTACCAGAAACAAACTAATCTTTATGAATATATCTGGAGACAAACACACACAAGAAAAAACATATGTCAAAGTTCAATTCAAAGAGTCACCTTTTAAAAAACTGGTTCCTGAAGTAAAATGAAGGTTTGGAGGACAGAGTGTAGCATACAGCTCTACATATGGTTGACTGTTTCTGCCTTGATACGGAATAATATAGCTGGTCAGGACAAGTTTTATGCGGCACATGGATACATCATGCTTCAGGTGAGTACACCAGAAATACATCATGGCAAGTTTTGTTCATCGTTTCTCTAATTCAGAAAAAACCAATCACATTTCTTCGTTCTGTAGGATGTGATGCGCAATGGGAGCTTGGATATCAAACTAAGACGGAAAGCTGTATTCTTAGTGGGTGATTTGGCCGAGTCTCAACTACAGAACACAGAGAAAGCTGAACTTCCTATTTTTAATGATCGTTTGTTCCTAAAGTCTGTGATCGATTTGATCGCTGTGCTTGATCTTGATCTCCAAGAAAAGGTAGAACTCTAACAGGGCCCCATGAATTTTTATCCTCTATGAATCTTGGCACACATCTCCTTCTCACATATGCTACTCGGAATACGTATCAGGCTCTTACAGCAATCCAGACTCTTCTTCAACTTAAATCCATAGAGCCTCAGATTCTTAAAGAGTTCTGCGGTTTGGAAGGAGCATTAGAGAGAATGAAGCTGCAGTTGGAGGAATCAATGGCGGATGAATACAAGAGAGACTATGCTGCAAATGTGGAGAGCCTTCGTGGTGAAGTGGAACTGATCTTCCGCCAAAAGCTTGGACTTTATAAACCATGATCAGTAAGAAGGCAACTCCCTGTGTGTTAATTTGGTGGGAAAAGCTTTAGCTGTAGGAGTTGTAGACTAATCTAACTGTCTAAGATAGAGTTAAGATGTGTAACATAGGCGGATCTTGCTGATCCATTTTGCTTGTTATTGCCTTTGCTTAAGAGGTTTTCTTCCCCTCGTCTAGTTCTGACTGTTTTAGTGGAATATAAGGCGGTGGCACGTAATGACCCATTTGATTGATCCTAATTTGAAGAACGATCCACTAACTCTAATCCTAAAATTAGAGACCAAAAAAGACAATTAATAAATTATGAACGATCAGCGGAAGAAGCAGAGAAAAGATGATCGGAACTGAAGGAGAAGAGCACAAATCAGCGAGAGTAAACGAAACCAAAGAAAATTCAGATACATGTGAGGTGAATAGAAAGAAGTCTTACTTGAGCTCGATTAAGATTCGGATGAGGTGACTCTCAGATTTGCGAGATAGAGCTTACTTTTAGTTGTAGAGATGCATCTAAATACTGTCTAGGTTTTGACACTGTAATTAGCGACGGTGAGAAGCATATGAAGAAGAATAAGAAATCGACATCGATATTGAAGAAGATTAAGCGATGGTGAGCTGCGAACAGCATATGAAGAATAATAAAAAATCGATATCGAAGAAGTTTAAGCGTTTGGAATGGTAGCCTTAGTTGGATGCTCAGCTGATGTGTAACATAAACTGTTTATCTGTATTAATTAAAATGTTTTGATTGGATTGTAGTTTTTGCTGATGTGTCGGATGGAAGGAGCTTGAAAAAGCTGATGTGTCATCACCAGGAAAGACAAGAGTTGTTAATGTATTGATTATATAATTATGTCTATTTTGGTAATTTACATTATGTCTAATATCTCCACTAATCATATAATTTTAACATAGATTATGTTACATAGCTTACAGTATAATTTGTTTATGCTGCTTAGAGCTTTTGTACCAATTAAGTCCTTGGACGACATAACATATGTCAACTTCTCACATATTTTCATCTCATGAAGTGTAAACAATGAAAATGGTTATTTCAACTTTATATATAAGAATTTTGATTCTCTTGTCTACACGAGTCGTCCAAAAAAAAAAATCACATTGACGAAAAATTATAGAAAAAAGAAGAAGCAATTAACATTACATGATACAACAAACAGCTAACGATTAAAATTTAACAATCCAGCTTAATCATCAACAATGTTCAGTTTTCTTTTTAATCCAATTCCTTCTCTTGTAGCTCCAAGACAATGTTTGGTTTATCTTCCAACGAGCAGCAAGCTGACCCTTTAGTACCTTGACAAGAGTACCACAATCCAATATGTCTACTACTTTGTTTAGAAAACAAGTCCACTTGCCATTGCTGATTTCTTAGATATCCTGCAAACAAAGAGTCCCTTATCCTCGATTTTCGACTTCCATCTTCAATGACTTGAGGTAATCAATAGCTCTATCGATAACTAAGATCGGGTCCACCAATTCCTCCCCAGGGACTATACTGCGCAAAAGACTTACAGTCTCAAATATCTTCTCTTCTCCTATCTCGTTGCTAGACGGCTTGGAACGTTTTAGAAAACCAATCCCTGTGTTGTCACAACTACCGCAGCTCGATTCACGGTCAAGCATATTCTCATTCGAGGTTTTAAGAAAAGGCGCGGAGCTCTCAAGTATCTTTCTCTTTTTAGCATGTAATGATTGTCCATAGCTTTCAACAAATGTTTCTTGGTCCCCATGGGCTGATACTACAGTGCTTGGGGAATGGCCTGAGCTTGTAACCTCATCTTCTTCAGAACAATAATCACTCTCATCTTCAGAGTAAAGCAGAGCATTTAGTTCTTCCGTGTCCTCCTTCATATCCGGTTCGCTATCTCCTTGCATTCCTTGACAAACAAACAAATCTTTGTTGCTTCTTTGGATTCCTTCCTTCATATCAGGACAGGCAGGCTGTTTTAGGGTCTCAAAAGATTTTCGTATATCGGAAGCGAGTAGCAGAGTCGTCGTCTTATCTCCTGACTGATCAAACACTAGGAACCTCTTCTGACTACATTGGCCCTCTTCTTTAGATATGACACTGTCTACTTGGAGAGGCATCTGCTTCATAAATGGATTTTGAGGAAGCAAGAACTGCTGTTGCGGCTGCATCCAACCATGAGAACCGTCAAAATGGGATTGAGACAATTGGGTAGAAACTGGATAAGACCCAAGATTACAAAACATGTCGGCAGTGCCGTAGGTTTTAGATATTAAGTTGAAGTCTTGCTTCCCGAGATGAGACAGAGCTAAGGAAGACAATGAACTCAAGCGCTGAGTAGGACACCACAAACTACGATCTTGTCCCATCCAACACTAAACTAACCAACTGTCCAGAAAAAAAAACAAAAACAAAAACAGAGGACATTAACAAAAGAAAGAAAGTAAAGATTATGTGTGCAAAGTATTGAACTTACCAATTAAAACGTTGCCTAGTCACAAAAACAATTGGCTTATTAAATAATTGAAATGAGAACGAGAGATATCGAGCTACTCTACGTGACGGGCTTCAACAATTGACGGAAATATTCAGCCTGCAAGATACACAACATCAAAGCCAAAACAGAATCAATAACCAAAAAACACAAAAAAAAAAAAAGATACATCAAAGCCAAAACAAAATCACGAAAGACTAATAACCATGGCATCACTCAGCTCACTCGAGTACATAAAAGATGAAGTTATCTAGAGCAGAAACACATCAAAACCTGGCAATCTTGAAGAGGTTGAAAGCATGCAATAACTCTAACAACGATGTTTCCTGCGATACCGTGTTCGTGCTTCAGTGTCCGAAATCTTGTCTGTCCCGCTGATTGACAAACCATAACTACTTTCTCACCAACTTGATTCCTTCCGTTCCAAAACAGAGTATCCAAAAGCACAAAGCAAGAAAAAAGGCAAACGAAAACTCAAATAATTTGGCGGATGAAGCAAGACACTTTGAAGAAAAAGAACGAACCCATTACGCAAAAAAAGAAGAAGAAGAAGAAGCTGTCTCTTATAGGGTCAATGACACAAGTAAGATCTCAGATTACAGAATCACACGACAGAAGACATTCAAGGAGACTACTGTACGACAAACATAAGTAGAAACGCTCAACCACCACCGCATGCTTATGTTTTGGCTCTTATCTTCTTTTATCTCTAGATCAAATGCAATCCAACAGATCACAAACAAATGAATCTGCAAAAGAAACGAGAGAGCAGTAGATTTAGTAGAGCGAGAGAACAGAACAATTTAAAAACAATCTCACCTAGATAAAAATAAAGCACAATGCAACATTCTAACAGGGACCAGAGACCACAAGTTCTATCTCAAGAACTGGAGAGAGGGACATGAATAATTTAAATTTATACAGGAGACTAGAGGAACTTACAGAAGTGGAAGGCAAGAGAAGCAAATAGAGGTTCTAAGGATGAAGCAGTAAAAGGTTAGTTCATTAATGGCGAAAATACAAGTGAGGGACGAAGAAGATATATAAAGGAAAAATAGGACCAAACTGACCTTGATCATAACATAGATGCGTGCGTGCGTTTAAAGTGTATGTATAGTGATGCCACAGTGTCTACTAAATCCAATAAGCTTTGTAATTTTTTAATTTATTTTTGGTTTAAATGTTAATGGCAAATTACCTGAATTTGGTGGGTCCAAAATCACTACTAGGTTACATGTTTTAGTCGTTCTAATAGTTCAAATTATTGTTCATATTAAGAAAATTAACTAACTAGCATAACTACTTTCTCAAATCACTACTAGGTTACATGTTTTAGTCGGAAATATAAATATATGTTTTAATAGTCACTTTTGTTGCTTTGTTGGTTCCGTCAAACGTAAGAAAGAAAGGGTGGTGAAAGTATCCAATGTGAAAGAAGAGGAAGATCCAATGATTCCTCAATACTCTCTCGTTTGCAATGGCTTGACCGTTCAAACCCCAAATCATTTCTCTTTTTTTTTTTTTTTTTTTTCTTTCCCATTTTACCTTTTTGTACCCTCCATTTCAATCTACTTCGGGTTCCACATTATGTCTTCTCTTCCGATTTTAGTTAGTCTATTTTTGTATGGATCTCCAAATATCTTATAAAATGATGAATGTTATCAGTGTCATTCCCAAAAATTGAACTTTAAGTTGAAGGTGAACTGATGTAAATTGCGTCTTTTATTTCTTGTATTAGTTGTTTTCTCCTCCTAAAGCGATTGAATGCTTATATATAAGAAGTATATCTTCATATTCTCTTTTTCTTTTCTTGTGTATGATTTGGTAGCCATCAACTTATTCGTTCAAAGATGAACCGTTACGACGGCTATCAATCAATAAAGCGGTTGGATATTACAATTTAAATAAGTGGTTGGAGAAGGTGATTGTTTAGAGTGATTGAACTCAATTTCATGTGAATAAACCGTTCTGATGGATATCAATCAATAAAGCGATTGGATATTATAATTTAAATAAATGGTTAGAGAAGGTGATTGTCTAGAGTGATTGAAACTCAATTTCTAGTGGATGAACCGCTGTAATGGCTATCAATCAATAAAGCGGTTATAATTTAAATAAATGGTTGGAAATGTAATTGTTTAGACTGGTTGAAATTCGATTTTCAACTGTTGTAAAGACAATCACAGTCATTTACATTGTTTTATTAACTCTATGTTTACTAACATAAGACCAATTAACAATAATTTTGTTGTGAAAAAGATAGGTAAATGTGAATTCAAATACTAAGTATTATAATATAAGTTTGACGAAAAAGGAAGAAATTAGTTTCGTTTATCTTTAGGATTCGTTCAACCTAACCATTATAAACAAAAACCCGTTCGAACAACCTGCATCACTAAAGATTACCAAGTTAGTCAATGGCCTAATCGTAGATTATTAATCATAAAACTTTTTATCAAAATTATCTAAACCTGATAAATCCCCCCAAAAAAAAAAGAAATAGACATGTTATCTCTTGTCAGAAAATGGCACTGGCTTGTAATAATTACGCCCGAGATATTTTTTTATAGATAACAAAATATTCTTAAACTATATTCAATATTGATAGGTGTAGAAGACCCATGATTTAGTAACCTGAACCAAATCTTTGATGTACAGATAAGAGATCCGGATGCTCACAATCATACAAGCATAGCAACATTTAATATTACCACGCTAAATATTTAAATTATACAGAAATCATTAGGATAATACGAGTAACCCGTATAGTATAAATTAGGATTAATTAAAAGTGGACACACTTAATCCCTTTCTTGCTTTATTGGTGTCAGGGGCCCAAAACAAACCCTCCACCGTTTCTATTTTTCTATGTCTCTTAAGCTATCATGTCATAGGTCCACCATTTTTCTTTGCCTTATTACACAAATATTACATTCTTCTCATTTATTTGTTGTCAACTAGCTTTTGGCCAAAATAAGAGTTAACCGGTAATTTTATTTTGGATTTTAAACTCTACTAAACCTGATTTTCATTAATCTATGATAACTGTTTAGTGAATTATTAATTAAAATCTTAAAAAGTCAATAAAATGGGTTTATAACTCTATTTAAACTTTAAAATGGAGATATACTTCGACATCAAACTTTAAATGTGGCTAAATATTGAAATTGCAAAACCGTGTGGATAAAAACTTAACTCAAAGTTTGCGGGGGTATACACACTGATGATCCATGATAAAACATACCATAATTTTACTACCAAAAATTTGACATCAGCCAGCTACCAAAAAAAAAAAGAACGAACATTGTCGCATATCAATATACCGTAATTACTTGTGCCATACGAGGGAACATTTTGTTTAGTTTTTATTTTTATTACATTTGTGTTTTGTTTGCATAGATGTTTTAGGACAGTCTTTAATACCTTTGTGAAGATTAATACTCGTTTTGAGCTAACAAACAATTGAATCAGAAACTTGAGAAAGATAAATGACCACGATAACGAGAACACGAGATTTAACGAGTTCATGACCCAATCGGAATCTCTACGTCTCGCCGGAGTAGCTTCTCCGGAAAATCCACTAAAACCTTTGAGAAGTATCAATACAAAACCTCTCAAGCTCTCTCTTCTTCTATCTCAATCTTTCTCTCTCTCTGTACCTACGATTCTTATCTTGAAATCGATTACAAAAGGAGATGAAAAGATAAGCAAGTTAAAGACTAAACTGTCCTCACTCATTTGTTATAACAACCATACCAGCCTCACGTGTATCTCACGTGTCTCGACTTGATGTGCTTGAGTCAAACCTTCTCTTTGACTGAGAGTCTTCTCTGTACTTTGGCTATTTATGAGAAAATCTGGTTTACTTCTAAAATCTCCACCTTAAACCAGGTTATCTTACCAACCTTATTGTTGTTCTAGTTCTTGAATTTTCCTGATCTTTGAGCTTTACTGCTCATTCTTTAGTAACTCGGAGCATCTCTAAAGCTCCTTCAAACTTGTTTACTGGCAACACTTTTGTAAAAATATCAGCTGGATTGCACTCACTTGCAATCTTAATCACTTTTACCAATCCATCATTAATGACATCTCTGATATAATGTAGCATGATGTCATGATGTTTGGTTTTTTCATGATGTACTGAATTCTTTTACAGTGCAATGTCACTTTGTGAGTCACAATGGACCTCCACATATTCTTGAGGAAAACCAAGTTCTTCAGCCAATCTTTTAAGCCAAGTTGCCTCCTTCACAGCTTCAGTTAATGCCATATACTCGGCTTCTGTGGTGGATAGTGCAACTACCTTTTGCAATCTCGATTTCTAGCTGATAGTGTTTCCTCCTACTGTGAATACAAACCCAGTGATTGATCTTCTTTTATCAATATCACTTGCGTAATCAGAATCACAGTATCCCCTTACTAAGAAGTCTTCTTGTTTTCGATAACATAACTTCTTCTTTTCTGTACCCCTCATGTATTTCAAGACCCACTTAGCTGCTTGTTAATGCTCCTTAAGTGGTTTGTTCATAAATCTGCTTATGATTCCCACTGGATAAGCAAGGTCAGGCCCAGTGCTTATCATAGAATACATTATACTTCCTAAGTGTTGGAGTAAGGTATTATATTCATCTTATCATACTGATTTTTAAACTCTTCATCAGTTGCTGCTCTGAGTTTAAAGTGCACTCCCATAGGAGTCGATACTGGCTTTGCTTGATCCATTTCAAAGGCCTTTAACACCTTTTTCACATATCCTTCTTGCGGCAAAGACAATAATCCAACAACTCTATCTCTTGTTATCTCCATACCTAAGATCTTCTTAGCTTCTCCCATGTCTTTCATCTCAAATTCCTTACTCAACAATGTTTTCAGTTTGACAATATGTTGCTTACTTACTGAAGTAATCAACATGTCGTCTACATATAATAGCAAGTACACGTAAGTACCATTAGCTAACTTTCTCAGGTAGATACAACAGTCATAAGCACTTATAGCATATCCTATTCCTTTCATGAACTCATCAAATCTCAGATTCCACTGCCAAGGTGATTGTTTAAGACCATAAAGAGATCTTCTTAGTAAACATACCTTATTTGGGAATCTGGTATCAACAAAACCTTCAGGCTGAGCCATGATAATCTTTTGATCAAGGAAACAGTGTGAGAAAGCTGTCTTAACGTCCATCTGCTGGAGTTCCATGTCGTACTGAACCACCATTGATAGAAAAAATCTGATAGATACGTGTTTAACAACCGGTGAGAAAATCTCAGTGTAATCCACACCTTCTTTCTGAGTAAAACTCTTTGCTACCAACCGAGCTTTGAACCTTGGAGCTTCAACGCCTGGAATTCCTGCCTTTCTAGTGTACACCCATCTGCATCCTATGACTATTAGAGATTCAGGTTGATTTGGTGTATTGTCAACTAATTGTTGATCTGAATTAGTTACACCTTGAGAACTGTTTTCCTGATCAGCTCCACCTTGATGTAATTCTCTTGATCCTATACTAATACTTTCCATCACCATTTCATACATACCTGACTGAGAATCCTTCTTCATATCCTTATACATTAATCTTTTCTGAAAATGACATTCCTGCTTATCACGCATTTTCCTTCATCCAGTAGCCACACTTTATATCCTTTAACTCCTTCAGGATAGCTTGTAAAGATGCCCTTCTTGGCCCCTAGGATTTAATTTTCCCTGATTAGCATGTACATAGGCCAGGCATCCAAAATTCTTTAATCCACTCAAGTCTGGTAATGATGAGGTCCATCTCTCTTCAGGTAATTCAAACTCAATAGCACTTGAGGGTGATCTGTTTATCAGATACACGGCAGTAGAAGCTGCTTCTGCCCAGAACCTTTTCTCCATACCACTCTCACTCAACATACTTCTTACTTTATCCATGATAGTCATATTAAGTCTTTCAGCAATACCATTCTGCTGGGGTGTGTACGCACAAGTCTTATGTTTGACTATTCCCTCATCTCTGCAGAACTCTCAAAGTAATGGTTACAGTATTCTAAGCCATTATTAGTCCTTAGCTTCTTTACCTTCTTGTCAGACTGATTCTCTACCATCCTTTTCCAGTCAACAAATTTCTCAAAAGCATCATCCTTCTTCTTAAGGAAATAAATCCAAACTTTTCTAGAGTAATCATCAATAAAAGAGATAAAATATTGACAATTACCTAGAGATGGAGGATTATGTGTTGAACCCCATAAATCCGAGTGAACATATCCCAGTTTCTCCCTTGTTACATGTTGGGCTGGTGCAAAGCTCACCCTATGGTTCTTACCATACACACAATCTTCAGAAAACTGTAATTCTTTGATAACTTCTCCTTTTAAACAACCTTTTTAAACCAGAATCTCCATACCTTTCTGTCTCATATGACCTAACCGGTTGTGCCATAAAGCAGACTCATCCTTAGATCCTTCAGATGCATTTGATTCGGTAAGTTCAGTTTCACCTTGCAGAATGTACAATGTTTCTCTTTTAAATCCCTTGAGAATAGTAGCACAACCTTTCAAAACCTTGAGGGTTCCTTCCTGTTATTTGAACCAACATCCTTTGTCTTCTAATGTCCACAGAGATATTAGGTTTCTAGACATTGTTGGCATGTATCTCACATCAGTCAATATTATCTGAGTACCATCTGTGTTTCTTATTCGAATGCTCCCAATTCCTTTCACCTGTAAAAGAGAATCATTCCCCATTTTTACATATCCAGAATTGATCTCTTTAAACTCAGAACCACTCCCTTCTTGGTGTCATATGAAAAGAGCATCATGTATCAAGTACCCATTCATCTGCATTTCCTCCTGTACTTATCAGATTTTCTGCTTCAGCCATTAAAACCATAGATGGGTCGTTATCTGACCTTGATTTTGCCAGACTAGATTCACCTTTGTCTAGACCTTGCATTTTTCCCTTGTTCCTCTCGAGCCACTTATAACATTGTTTCTTAAGATGGCCTTCCTTGCCACATATCCAGCATACCTTCTTACCATCTCTGGACTTAGAACGAGATCTACCTTTACCCTTCTGAGACTGATTATAAGTGTTACTCTCGGGTCTACCTCTAGCAAAATGTCCCTCAGCTACAGACCTATTGTTCTGATTTAATTCCCTTTCCTTATCTCTAGCTGCTACCATCACATCATCTAGTCCTAGCTTTTCCTTACTGTTACTATACTTCAGAGTATCCACTAGGTTATCATACTTTGATGGAAGCGAGCTTAGTAGGAGAATCGCATGTATTTTGTATGGTACATCTATCTGAAGATGATTCAAGTAAGCAACAATCTTCAAGAAATTGTCAATATTATCATCGATCTTTTTGTTTTCCTGCATCTTAAAGTTATGGAAATTTAGTTGTGTAAACACCCTATGTGGAAGTGATCTTATCATGAATAACTGATCTAAGGTCTTCCATGTCTCAGCTGCAGTTTCACACAGCTCAATCTTCCTAAGTACCTTATCATGGACATTCAGAAAGATGAGATGCTTAGCCTTATCACACCGCTCTAACCTTGCAGTGCGTTCATCATCTCACTTCTTCTTTTTAGCCGGATCTTGTTCTTCTTCCATCGTGAGTGGAGTTACTGATTCTTCTACCAACACGTCCTTCAATCCAAGAACGCTGAGATGAGCAAGCATCCTCGTCTTCCAGAGAGAGAAATTTCCCGATCCATCAAACATCACGACTTTAAATCTCGTTCCTGACATCTTCGATTCACCACCGCTCAACCACCGTGAGCTCTGATACCAATTTGTGAAGATTAATACTCGATTTGAGCTAACAAACAATTGAATCAAACTTGTAACAACTCTTGAATGAATCAGAAACTTGAGAAAGATAAACGACCACGATAATGAGAACACGAGATTTAACGAGTTCAGGACCCAATCAGAATCCCTACGTCTCGTCGGAGTAGCTTCTCCGGAAAATCCACTAAAACCTTTGAGAAGTATCGATACAAAATCCCTCAAGCTCTCTCTTCTTATATCTCAATCTCTCTCTCTCTCTCTCTACCTACGATTCTTATCTTGAAATCGATTACAAAAGGAGATGAAAGGATAAGCAAGTTAAAGACTAAACTGTCCTCACTCGTTTGTTATAACAACCATAACAACCTCACGTGTATCTCACGTGTCTCGACTTGATGAGCTTGAGTCAAACCCTCTCTTTGACCGAGAGTCTTCTCTGTACTTTGGCTATTTATGAGAAAATCTGGTGTATTTCTACAACCTCAAAATTTGATTTTATAAACAATTGGATATTTTGAATTCAGTAATTATACATTTGTCTTGGTTTTCGAAAAAAATGTAAATTTAATTTCCTTCTAAGTAAAGGAAAACACGCATGGGAGTTGGCTGCGATTCTTTAATTCTTAGACAATGCAACTAAGTGGGGTTTAATAATAAAAGCATACGAAAATAAAGTTGTAGTTGAGGAGAACTGTTCTATTTTATCTTAAACTATATTTTGAAATTATATTTAAAATGAAAAGGAAACTTGCAAAAAATGAGGAGCTTCTTATGGCCACTCTCAAGGATCAAAAAGTATTTACTTTCCCATATTTTCGGCATATAATTTATACCTTTTATTTGTTTGGACATTTTAATTTGTTATGCTTTGTGTAACAACAAACATGCGAGATTATAATGCATAAAAAAGAAGAAGAGCCACCATGAGTTGTGTGATACTTTATTTGAGAGAATACATATTTAATATTGATTTTAAGAAGAACAGTGAAGGTTTTGGTGGGGACAATGGACAATGGAGCCATTTGGTACATGGATTCTCCAACAAAATCATCCACGCTTCGTGCAATATAAAGCAAACAATACACTTAATCACCACTCAAATGTGTTTTTATAATGTATCCCATACGTTTCAATATAAAGTTGTTGCCAGAATTTTTTTTTTATCCCATACGTATAATAAGCATGTGAAGATACATATATGGTTCGATTGATGAAAGAAGAAAGTATAGACATATATGGTTACACCCACTTTTCAGTTTACTCTAAATCTTGAAAATAGAATAAATACATATATAGTGGAGCTCGGGGTTGGTCGAGTTCATAGCATCATCGAACACAGACTGAGTTGTAACAAGCATGTCTAATAATCGTTTAGAATTTCCACGGCCGATCTCTTTATGTCAGTCAAATCAAGATGAGAAGGTATTGAATAATGAGAATCTCATTAATATTATTGATGATAAAACTCTGTTTATATACACAGAGGAGAAGATTTACAACGGTAAAGAATATGCAAGAGTAATTACAAGATATACATGTTTCTTTATTTCTATCACACCCCTTCAAGATGGACGGCATGAGGAAAGTCCAATCTTGACAGAAAGCAATTGAAACCGAGTTCGGGGGAGTGGCTTTGTGAGGGCATCGGCCAATTGATCCGCAGAGGGGATATGAGTCACTCTCAATTGGCCATGTTGTACAAACTGTCTCACGAAGTGATAATCCAAAGCGATATGCTTCATCCTTGAATGAAAAACGGGATTCGCAGCTAGATAGGTTGCTCCAATGTTGTCGCAGTAGATGACAGGCTTGTTAACAATGTTTAGCCCAAGTTCAGAGAGTAGAGAGGATATCCAGCACAGTTCAGCCGTTGTGGAGGCAAGGGCACGATACTCTGCTTCGGTGGACGAGCGTGCTACACCAGATTGCTTCTTAGAAGACCAAGCAATCGGATGACTCCCAAGATACACCACATAAGCTCCTGTAGATGTGTAGTCATCTTTGTTTCCTCCCCAATCAGCGTCCGTAAATGCATGAAGATCTGGTTTGTTTGTTGACCGCAAAAAGATGCCATGAGACATAGTGCCTAAGAGGTAGCGAAGTATGCGTTTGACCGCTGTCCAGTGATCCGTCGTAGGGCGATGCATGAACTGGGAGAGCTTGTTGACGGCAAAGGAAATGTCTGGTCGTGTTAGAGAGAGGTATTGGAGGCTGCCGACGATAGTGCGAAATTCAGTTGCGTCATCCAAGCTTGATCCTGAGAATAGTGTTAGCGATGAATTAGCCTCCATAGGTGTAGAGACTGGTTTCGCCTCCGTCATATGTGTTTTGTGTAATAAATCTGCAATGTAACGACGTTGTGTTAAATGCAAGCCTTCTTTTGTACGAGTGACTTCAATACCTAGAAAATAAGACAAGTCACCCAAATCTTTAAGAGAGAAGCGAGTAGAAAGAGAATCGATAAACCGAGAAATGTGTGTGCTACTGTTGCCCGTGATGATGATATCATCAACATAGACGAGCATGTAGAGAAGAACATTGTCCTGATTGTATATGAACAAGGAGGCATCCGCAGCAGAATTTTTGAAGCCCGATTGAAGAAGAAATGTTCGCAGCTCGTTGTACCAAGCCCGAGGAGCTTGTTTAAGGCCGTAAATTGCCTTTTGGAGTTTGCAAACAGCCAGCGGATTGTCTTTGTCTTGAAAGCCTGGTGGTTGCATCATATAGACTTCGTCGTGAAGATGTCCTTGTAAAAATGCGTTATTGACATCAAGTTGTCTTATAGGCCAATCTCTCGTGATAGCCGTACTAAGAACAATACGGATGGTTGCAGGTTTGACAACGGGGCTAAAAGTCTCTTGATAGTCAATGCCAGGCCGTTGATTGTAGCCTTTAGCGACCAAGCGTGCCTTATATCGATCGATAGAGCCATCGGGTTTTCTTTTAATGGTAAACACCCACCTGCAGCCTACAATATTAGAAGCATTAGAAGGTTGAACAAGATTCCAAGTATGATTACGAATATGGGAGTTAATTTCTTCACTCATGGCTTTACGCCAATGAGGGCTTTTTAACGCGTCGGCCACTGTTCGTGGGATAGCTTCAGAGGCTGGTGATACAGTCACATGGAGATTAAGTCTCTGAACTGGTTTCTTGGTGCGGTGACTTTTGCGCTGAGGAGCAGGTGGAGGAGCAATAGGTGAATGATCTGCTATGGTGACATCTGGTGGAGGGAGAGAAGGAGTTAACACGGTGGTTTCCGGTGGAGGGAGAGGAGGAGCTGGTACGGTGACTTCATGTATATGAGAGGAAGATAAAACGGTCGCCACGGGAGGGGTGACCACGGCAGATTCGACGACCTCTGTACCCAACGCAGAGGAGGATGGCGTCGGAGTCGGTAAAACAGAGATACTCTGTTCGAGAGACGGTGCGTCAGCCACCGGTGGAGGACATGGAGCTGGCTGAGGGACAAGAGACACTAAAGGAAAAACATTAGACGTCTCGTTAGGTGTATCGTTAGTTTCAATACCTCGAATATTATTTTGAACAGAGAAAGGAAAAACACTTTCATGAAAAACAACATGTCTAGATGTATAGATTCTTGATGTTGCTTGGTCCAAACAAAGATAGGCACTTTGTGAGATAGAGTACCCTAGAAAAATACATGGTGTTGATCGTTCATCAAGTTTATGCGATGCATATGGGCGTAACCAAGGGAAGCACAAACAACCAAAAACTCTTAACTTATGATAATTTGAAGGATAACCAAATAATTTGTGAAAAGGATTTTGAAAATCAATTGTCGGTGTTGGCATACGATTAATAAGATAAACAGCCGTACCAAAAGCATACGTCCAGTAGGACCTTGGCATCGACGCATGAGATAGTAGAGCTAAACCGGTCTCAACTATATGTCGATGACGTCGTTCAGCAATACCATTATGCTCAGGCGTGTGAGGGGGGCTGGTCAAATGCGAAATACCATGACTAGAAAGAAACGTCCGAAGACCTATGTATTCACCCCCATTGTCGGTATAAAGTGTTCGTAATTTGAGTGAAAATTGATTTTCCACCAAATTTTTGAACGTAGTAAACACCGTAAAAACATGAGATTTTTGTTTTAAAGGATACAACCAAGTATATCGTGTAAAATGATCGACAAAAATAACATAATATTTAAAACCATCAATAGAAACAAGGGGAGAAGTCCAAACATCAGAAAACACAATTTCAAGTGGACGAGATGATTGTAGTGTAGACTTATTAAATGGTAACTTATGCATTTTATTAATAGAGCAAGCATTGCAAGGATGAGCCAATAAAACATTAGAAGATATTGGTAACTGAAATTGAGAAACTAGTTTTTGAAGAATAGATAAAGCCGGATGTCCGAGACGAGAATGCCAATCGGATAAAGTAGTTTTAATAGTAGAAGCAAAAGCAAGAGAATGACGTGTTGAAGAAGAAAGTTTAGGCCACTCATAAGTGCCATTGTTAGGCTTGCCTTCCAGACGAAGAGCCCCCGTTTGTAAGTCCCTGACCTGGAAGTACGTAGGTGTAAACGTAACAGCCACACCATTAGTCTTACATAATTGAAAAACAGAAATAAGGTTTTTATCAAGTGATGGAACACATAAAACATCATTTATAAAGAAAGGACGTGTGTAAGAAGGAGTAGAAAAAGAACCAGAGTGCGTAATTGGTATAGTCGAGCCATCACCAAGAAGCACGTCATCACCTCCTCCATATGGATTGTGAGCCGAGAGGTTACCAAGATCAGCCGTCATGTGGTGAGAAGCACCGGAGTCGACAAGCCAGGTTGAGGAATCCGACATCATTGCAACATTAGCCCGAGGTTGCCATGGCTGAGGGTTGGAAGTTTGTTGCCACGACTGGAAGCTTGGAGACTGTTGTTGATAAGACTGTGGCCACGGCTGCGCAGATGATGTACCACGAACAATACGAAATTCTGGGCAAAACTTTGCACTATGTCCTTGAACTCCACAAGCTTGACATTTACCAAGGTATTGTTTCGAAAACCTTTGTTGATTTGTGTTATTGTTGTTGTAGGACCGAGGCTGAGAGTTTGTGCGATGCTGGTTGTTATTGTTGGTGAATCGGTGTTGCTGGCGGGAGCGAGTATCAACAGCATTAGCAACAATAGGAGTGATGGAGGAAGATTCAACACAGAGAATCATTGCTTCACGGTTCAACAATCTCTCATGGAGTTCAGTGAAAGAGATCGGCTTGTCACGTCCATTAACAGCATCTATCTCAGGCTTGTAATCTTCACTTAGGCCAGCAAGGATCTGTTCAGTGACTTCCTCTTGATCCATAGGTTTGCCGAGTAAAGCAAGTTCATCAGTTTTGGCCTTGATGATGCGCAGGTACTCACTGATCGTCTTAGTACCTTTGACACAAGTGCGGATCTGAAATCGAAGTTGTCGAATATGGCCGCGTGTGGGATTGCCAAACGTCTCAGCAAGGATAGTCCAGACTTCCTTGGTGGTGGTGGCACAAGAGACAACAGATTGAACGGGGAGGGAGATTGCACCAATGATGGCACTGTATAGGAGCCTATCTTGACGTCGCCACGGAGCATATGCCGGATTCGGAACAGCAACACCATCAACTAGATGAGTTGGAGATGGGACTGTGGTGGAGTCATCGATGAAGTGTTGAAGCTCATGACCTTCAAGCAAGGCACGAACTTGTCTTCCCCACATGAGATAGTTGAGGGTGGTGAGTTTGGTGACACTTGACATGTTGACGGAGAGAAGTGTGCTCTGTGGGTCTTGAGTATTGAACACAGAGGTGCGTTCTGCTGAGGTTTCGGAGGCCATTAACGAGAACGAAAAAACAGAGGAGAAGAGCGTGACGAAGAGGAAGATGCGGTGGAGAGAGAAAGAAAGAGAGCGGCGGCAAGAGAGCTAAAAAAAATAATTTGTGAAGGGTAGGTAAAACCTAGATTGGCTCTGATACCATATTGAATAATGAAAATCTCGTAATATTATTGATGATAAAACTCTGTTTATATACACAGAGGAGAAGATTTACAACGGTAAAGAATATGCAAGAGTAATTACAAGATATACATGTTTCCTTATTTCTATCAGAAGGATCGGCTTAATGAGCTCTTCCTATCGTTTGGCTCTACCCGATCATTGTTCATCATACTTCAAATTTTGGTCATGCAGCTGAACTTGGTTTCATATACTATGGGATTGGTTGCCGTTGTAAGTTTAACTGCTAAATTGATGTGATGGAGTTAAAAGATATGTATCGTCACACACTACAAAAAATGTGGATCGCATACCTTTTTTTTTTTGTCAAACATGGATAGCATAATTTATTTTCTAGATTTACATAGTTTAGAAAGATACAAATGAGTTACCATCGCTTATCTATATTCATTCTAAAAATGGCGATGCAAATTAGTGCATCGATTTTGGCAACCGATGAAAAAGTTTCTATCAATTATAATGAATGATATTATTATATACTCCATTTGTTTGCCGTTTAAGAATTACTTTTTTATTTTCAAAAAAAATGTAGCTTTAGTTTCTAATGTAAAATTTGATGCAAAATATCTAATTTAACCTCAAGTTTATAAAAAATATCAAAAATTAATTTGAATCTAAAAAATATAAAATAAATTTTAATATGTTTTTTTTAATTTATGTGAAAATGTTAAAATGATTCTTATTATGAAACATATGGAATATCATTTATTAAAAATGATGTAAATGTTATGACGATTACCCATAGCCGATGTAAATATATATAATATTTTTCTAAAACTGGCCGACTACTAATTTACAAGAGGTATCATGAACGAGCCCCTTATAATGGAAAAATCAAATTCAATGAGGATTGATGTATATAATGTATGTATGTTTTCACAAATGATGTACATATGCACCAAAATCTGGATAATATGCACACTCAAATCTTCTTGGTTATGAACAAGAATCAAAATGACCAATAGAAAGGTTAATGGGCCGAACTTTCAGATAAATGGGCCGAACTTTCTTACTCGCTATTCTAGTCAGTCAAATGGTTGGTACCAACGCAATTATTTTGATAATAATAAGTAGATTATTGGTTTTTTTGGAAATACTGAAATACAAAACAAAGTAATTTATTTGATGAAAATAATTAAAAAACAAAAAGGAAAAAAAGAAATGTAAATACAGATACAATTGCGTCGAGGCAAGACCATGTGCTCACTCACATGCGGTCTTCTCTTCTCTTCTCTTCTCCTCTTCCCTTTCTTATTTTTTTTTCTTTTTCTTTTCATTTTCCTCTGCGTTTGATTATCTGAGAGAAGAACTTCAAACCCAAATCAAACAAAACAAGAACCAGAAAAAGATTCATAGGATCTTAATAAGAAAAATGAAGGAAGGAAAAGATGGGTTTGTTCGAGCAGATCAGATTGATCTGAAAAGCTTAGACGAGCAACTAGAGAGACACTTGAGTAGAGCTTTGACTTTAGAGAAGAACAAGAAAAGAGATGAAGATGAAACCACCACCGTCGCCATCGGAGGCTCCGCTTCTTCTTCCCCTGTCGCTCTTAACGGCGGCGGATTTGTAGGGAAGAAGAAACAGAGACTTGAGTGGGAGATCGATCCTTCTAAACTTATCATCAAGACTGTTCTTGCACGTGGCACATTCGGCACCGTTCATCGTGGTATCTACGATGGTCAAGATGTTGCCGGTTAGTTGTCTCACCTACCCGTCGTTCTAGCTTCTCTCAACCTTTCACTCTGATATGTTAACACTTCCGCAATTTTTAAGTCTTAAAAGTCTTCAATTTTAGCATACTTTCTTCGATTGCTAGATTCTTAAAGTTGATCAGACTAATTCTATTACTACATTTTTACTTCAAATGTCGGATCCGAACAGGCTTTGTACTTGAATAGTTTAGTTCTGTTTTCATGTTTTTTTGACCATGAAACTTGTCAGATTGCAAAATAAAGTTTGTATTTTTAAGATTAAAGTTGCTTAATTGTTGTGAGTTGAAGAGTGTTGTTTTAGTTTTCTCTTTAGTGGGTAGAAGCAATTCTTGTGATCTCCGTGAAGCCGACACGGGTTTTGCCATCATAAGTGTTTCAGCTAGTTGAAAGGTCTACTTGGATAATTATGATTCTTTGGCTTTGTGGATCTTCCATGTGATTCCAGCTGTTGTTGTCTCAATCTCTTTTTCTTACATTAAATTTTAAAGAAAATAAGGAGCTTTTTACTGTAATTGAGTTAAAGTGAAGACTAAGCTAATCATTGTGGTGAAATTGAGCAGTGAAGCTGCTTGATTGGGGTGAAGAAGGTCATAGGTCAGAAGCTGAGATTCTGTCTTTGAGAGCAGATTTTGCTCAGGAGGTTGCTGTTTGGCATAAATTGGATCATCCTAATGTTACTAAGGTTTCATATTTTACTAATGCAGATTACCTTTTTTTTTTTTTACCATTGTTTGATGAGGAAATAAATAAGATTTAGGTCATCAATGAAATTTGCAGTTTATAGGAGCTACAATGGGTGCATCAGGCTTACAGTTGCAAACAGAGAGTGGTCCATTAGCAATGCCAAACAATATATGTTGTGTTGTTGTTGAATATCTTCCAGGTGGTGCTTTAAAGTCTTACCTAATCAAGAACAGAAGAAGAAAATTAACATTTAAAATTGTCGTTCAGCTCGCTCTTGATCTCGCTAGAGGGTATTATTATATTCTCCCTTCTTTCGCCTTCCTGCTCGTGGTGTTTATTTGCTCATCGTATAGTGTTTACAAGAAGAAACGTATATTTAGACTTTAAGGATTCTTGTTATGTTGCTTTTAGGTTGAGTTACCTTCATTCACAGAAGATTGTTCACCGAGATGTAAAGACTGAGAACATGTTGTTAGACAAAACTCGGACTGTCAAAATCGCGGATTTCGGAGTTGCGAGAGTTGAAGCGTCTAATCCTAATGACATGACAGGAGAGACTGGCACACTTGGCTACATGGCCCCTGAGGTACTATTGACACAATGCATCATCAATTTTGGAAACCAATCCAATTTTTATACAAATCAACTTTGCTTGCAGGTTCTCAATGGAAACCCGTATAATCGAAAATGCGATGTATACAGTTTCGGGATCTGCTTATGGGAGATATATTGCTGTGACATGCCATACCCTGACCTTACTTTCTCTGAGGTTACTTCAGCCGTCGTCCGCCAGGTATAGTTATTATTGGTAATACTGCTGAATAGCGGAAATATAAAAATTATGTGGAAGAAATGGTGGAATGGAATAAGCGAACAAAATTTAATTTAATTGAAAATCCGCAAAATGGCGGTTTCATAGTTATATATTGTTATAAATCTAGCGGATCACTGAATTACAAAATGTTGATTAGTGTGGAGTAGCGGAACCATTTCATCGTTTCGCCATTTCCGTGGATTATGAGTGAGACTTGTAATGTAACAGTTGACACCATTCAACTATAAGCACATATCTATATGCAATATGCTATTATGATCAATGCAGAACCTGAGACCCGATATACCAAGGTGTTGCCCGAGCGCACTTGCAGCTGTGATGAAGCGATGTTGGGACGCAAATCCAGACAAGAGACCGGAGATGGACGAGGTTGTGCCAATGTTGGAGAGTATTGACACGACCAAGGGAGGAGGGATGATCCCTAACGACCAGCAGCAGGGTTGCCTCTGCTTCCGAAGGAAACGTGGTCCTTAGACCAATCTAAGATCATTCAAAACTCATGATTTGTGTCCTTTTTTGTCTTTTTTTCGTTTTCTAAATCCAGAAGGAAAAAAATGGAAAGGCTTGTTAGGGCTTTAATGGTTGCTAAAATTTACGTAAAGTATGATTTGGTTTCCATATTCTTCAACTTTTCTTGTATTGCTCTATTCGTGAGAATTTCTTATTAAATATTAATGGTCACGTATATCATCATCTAATCATATATTTTACATAGTTAATGGTATTACTGTTTTTTGTCTTGACGGGTAAATCAACTACCCTAGACAGTAACATCCTCGTGCGAGATCCAGTCTGAGATGGTAACACATACATGAGTTCATACTAAATGGTGACAAAATGAAAAATTTGGAACTCATGATTTAATAAAATGACTAACGATGACCAAGTTATTACACAAACCTAACGATCACCTCAAGTCCTCAACAACTAGATCTATTAGATTATGGACAAAAAACGTCCCATAACATTAATATAGATAGATAGATACTTGAGACTAGAAGCCTCTGCTTATAATGTTTCTTAGAAGTCTAGTGATTAATGTGGTCACCTGATTAACGTCTAGTGTGTTATAGAACACCGGTTATAATAGCAGTTGGCGACACCATAATGAAACATCTACATCATTCATTGATTCATTGCCCAAACAAATTAATAAACTATAAGTATTGGCTTCATTGATTGTCAAAAATATATTAATAAGAAAAGCGTTGGGCAACTAATCAAATTAATATAGGGTAAGGACAGGTAAGAGGTTGTTTTCGTGGTGACGTCAGTCGGTGCACAAGTAACGCTGATATAACGAAACGTAGACAACTGTCCCCTCAGCTCCTTCTTCCTCAAGCCTCTTCACTGCTTCTTCTAGTTTTACTCTCCAAGTTTCTTCTGCTTCTTCACAAGGTTTCTGATTCTTCTATTATGTATAATCTCAATCTCTCTCTCTCTCTCTAGTCGTTTTAGCTAAAATACGAGGTCTGTTCTTGGGGTTTTGTTTTATGTTTCGCCTTTTCTTCCATTTACAAGCTTCTTAAGCTCAAAATTTCGTAACTTTTGCTTCTTCTGTGATTTGGGTTTTAGTCACCTTTCGGGTTAGTGTAGTTTTTGGTGTAAAGTTTTGGTTTTTATTTTTGTTGCAACTGTGGGTTTAGCTCAAAACGAGGTCTTTTACCTGGGTTCTTGTTTTCTGCTTCTTGAGCCTCAAATTTCTTGACTTTTGCTTCTTTTGTGATTTGGGTTTAGTCACTTTCTCGGTTTGTGAAGTTTTTTGGTGTAAAGTTTTGGTGTTTATTTTTAGTTGCAACTGTGGGTTAAGCTCAAATTTCGTGACTTTTGCTTCTTCTGTGATTTGGTTTTCAGTCACTTTCTCGGTTTATGAAGTTTTTGGTTTAAAAGTGTTGGATTTTATTTGTTACAGAGGTTGAAAATGTCAGCTCCGGCGCCGAAATCAGGTGGTGATCCACTGCCACATCCGCCGAAAGAACAGCTTCCGGATATCTCTTACTGTATCACAAGCCCTCCTCCATGGCGTTAGTTTATCTCTTTGCCTCTCCCTAAAGCGTTTGACTTTTAGCTCTTGTTCTTGGCATATCCCTAGCTTTGGAGCCTTGTGACTGATTAGATTGTTCCATCTTTTACCTTTTCTGAAAGTGGCTCTTATTTGGGTATCATTACTTTTTGCTTTTTGTTGTAACGTGAGGATTAGATTCTTACTTTTGTCTTTATGATTATTCCTTTTTAGTTTTATCTTGAGAATCTTCTTCTAGGTGTTTTAAAGGNCATTCTCTGTTAACAATGGAGAATACACTTAATCACCCTTGCTTTTAGTTAAAACATTTCTTTGTTTATTATGTATCATCTTCTGGAATCACTTCTTCAAAATTAGGCAGTGATCTATTTGAAGAACTGATAATAAGTTAATCGGGTAATTCTTGTTTGAAGATGAGGTTTTAGCTTCTTATCTAGTAAATGTGAAACTGAAAGTTTATGCTTTATCTTTCAGCTGAGGCTGTTCTGCTTGGGTTTCAACACTACCTTGTGATGCTTGGAACAACAGTTTTGATTCCATCGGCTCTTGTTCCGCAAATGGGAGGTGGAAATGTAAGGCTTTCTCCTAGTAAAATAGTTGTTCAAATTATACATTTCATCTTTTATTGCACCTGAATTTATGATTCTGGCAGGAAGAGAAGGCGAAGCTGATTCAGACAATACTGTTTGTAGCTGGATTGAACACGTTGCTCCAAACAGTGTTTGGAACTCGATTACCTGCTGTTATTGGAGCATCTTATACATTTGTCCCAGTTACAATCTCAATCATGCTTTCTGGGAGATTCAACAACGTTGCAGATCCAGTTGAAGTTCGTAGCTTACACTTATTTTCCTATTCATTTCTGTTTTTATCTGTTTGGTCTACTGTTATTATCAATAATTTTTGTGTAGCTTGGTCATTAGTTTACTTTAAAATACCATTTTGATGTCTTATTAGCGATTTAAGAGGATCATTCGGGCAACCCAAGGTGCTCTAATTGTTGCTTCAACTCTTCAAATGATCCTTGGCTTCAGTGGCCTTTGGCGTAACGTTGTAAGGTCAGCCTTTGAGCTACATTAGACTCGAATCTTGTTCCACTGCGTGGTTAAGAATATGTTATTGAACCTTCTGTTATTCCAGGTTCTTAAGTCCTCTATCTACTGCTCCTCTGGTTGGATTAGTTGGTTATGGTCTGTACGAGTTAGGATTTCCCGGTGTAAGTCATCTTGTTCTGTAAATGGGAACACCGAAACTAAATAATATTAAACTAGTGGAATATTAATTCTTTGTTATTTCGGCCAGGTTGCTAAGTGCATCGAGATTGGACTACCGGGGCTTATTATTCTTATACTTATATCACAGGTAAGTGTAGCAAGAGATTCATAACTGGTATCAATTTGCAGCGAGCTCATCTGTTCCCACTGCATAAGTTACTGATTCCGATGTGTTCTTTCCAGTATGTTTGATGTTACTTATCGTCTGGTCATACCCTTTACTGGTTTTGCAGTACATGCCCCATGTTATAAAGGGAGGAAAACATGTGTTTGCTCGATTTGCTGTCATATTTTCTGTGGCGATAGTATGGCTTTATGCTTTCTTTCTTACAATCGGTGGTGCCTATAATGGTGTTGGGACAAATACTCAAAGAAGCTGTCGGACTGATCGTTCTGGGCTCATAAGTGCTGCTCCATGGTAAGATTACAGCACATAGCTTGGACATTGTACGTCTCACTGAGTTATATCTAGCGAGAAAGTCATCTTCATTAATGAGTTCTCAGTGATTACAAAATCAAATGTAATGCTCAAGTGTGGCTTACCATTTTAGGCGTACTCATTGTGCAGGATAAGAGTTCCATGGCCGTTCCAATGGGGAGCACCATTGTTTGATGCTGGTGAAGCCTTTGCCATGATGATGGCTTCTTTTGTTACTCTTGTTGAGGTTTGTTTCACTCATCTTCACCATGTGTAATTAGATTACATAATTATCGCTAAGATGCTAGATAGGAAACTTAGATCCGTCGGTTAAGGCATTAATATCCATTTATATATAAAGTCTGTTTCTTCAATGAATGAATTTCATAGGTTGCATACTCGTTTAAGTATTAAAGCCAATGAGACTCGTTTTTTCGTTCCTTCAAACTTTCTTGCTCTTTGCTTTAATCTCATATTCTTAGTTATTTTTTCTTATTTGTTTATCAACAAAAAAACAGTCGACAGGCGCTTTTATTGCTGTCTCAAGATATGCTAGTGCCACAATGCCGCCACCTTCTGTTATCAGCCGCGGTGTTGGTTGGCAGGTAAAAACTCACTTCATAAGCTTCATTTACAAATATCATTCAATGAAGTTTTCTCGGGGTGAGAAATTGCTCATTTATCTAATTTTGTGCCTCAACTATGTTGATTTCTGGTTTAGGGAGTTGCAATTTTAATCTCAGGGTTGTTTGGAACTGGCATAGGATCTTCAGTTTCTGTGTAAGACCTCATATCCATTTACGAAACCTAGGGCATGAGTTGATTTTGAATGGTGTGGTGAGTTTGTTTTCACATGAATGCAGCGAAAATGCGGGTCTGCTAGCACTTACAAAAGTTGGTAGCCGGAGAGTTGTCCAAATATCTGCAGGCTTTATGATATTCTTCTCAATTCTTGGTACGCTTGTCTTTTTCATAAAAATTCACTAAGAACTGAAGTAGAACTCATTAATTGATCGTCTTATATAAATCTAATGCAGGGAAGTTTGGGGCAGTGTTTGCATCAATACCTGCTCCTATCATAGCTGCCTTGTATTGTCTCTTCTTTGCGTATGTAGGTAAGTAAAGTCTCTAAGCAGAAGTAAACAAGATAGTAGGGTATGCAAATCTGGTTTATAGTTTTGTTTTGGTTCAGTATTTTTTGATTTACATATAAATAGATATAATGATGATTTACATTTTATCAATCAGTCGGTTTGGTTACAGTAAAATCGAGTTCAGTTTAGTTTCGATTTAAGCATTTCGGTTCAGATTGGTTTATGTGCCCACCGATAGAATGTACGTAGAGACTAGAGAGTGTTTTATTGCCATATTTCAGGTCTACTAACAAAAACTGTTGATTAGGTGCTGGAGGACTGAGTTTGCTGCAATTCTGCAACCTGAATAGCTTCAGGACATTGTTCATATTGGGCTTTTCAATCTTCCTAGGCCTATCAATTCCACAATATTTCAATGAACACACAGCCATCAAAGGCTATGGTCCGGTTCATACCGGAGCAAGATGGTTCAACGACATGGTGAATGTACCTTTCTCGTCAAAGGCCTTCGTGGGCGGATGTGTGGCTTACTTGTTGGACACGACGCTTCACAAGAAAGATGGTTCGATAAGGAAAGACCGAGGTAAACACTGGTGGGATAGATTCTGGACTTTCAAGAACGACCCGAGAACCGAAGAGTTTTATGCTCTTCCTTTCAATCTCAACAAATACTTCCCTTCTGTCTGAAAAATCCTTCAAAACTTTGTGTAATGCTATTTGCTAGTTTTGTGTCCCGTAGGTATAGACACGGCTTATCTAGCTAGGTTTATGTGCATACTCGGTGAGGAGACTAGAAACGCAACTAGATATTATAACCCAAAGTGTTGGTAATATTTTAGAAACGTTAGTGTGATGTTTGTTTCTATGTTTTACATTAAAGATGATGCTCGTTTTGCCGAATTTAGAACTCGCGTATGTATGCTGAGTTTTTTTTTATAAAATAATTGCCATAATAAAACAAAGAAAATTTTGTGAGATTGGATGCTTTAATATCAATCTAATTCTTTTAACACATTCCTTATTTAGTTTTTTAACCCAAGATTGTAGTGCTAGATTCGAACCTTAAAACTCTCTGATATGCTTTTGAAGATACGTAAGTGGGGGTTCATGTCGATTAAAATTTATTGAAATCACAAATTCTTTGGTTGCATGGTAGTAGTTTATATGAAGTTAAAGAATAAATGGGTTATGTATGTATTTGTTTATATTATGTTGTTGTTTGCGTGATTATCGTTATGGTAGAATAGTATATGATTGTTTGTGGCACATATAAACTATAGTTTACATTAAATTATTTACGAATTGTAGATTTGATTGTTAATAAATTATTTCGTGAAAGCAACACATAAACTTTCATTCCTTCACATATTCATAATTATAAAGTTTTTTGTTGCATATATAGAGTATATTTTACCTTATTGACGAAATAAAATTTACCTTATGCAAATTCTATGAACTATTTCAATGTAATTTAAAATTTAGTATTATTTGTAAGCAATAAAAATTTTAATTTGGTTAATCTGAAAATTTATGGCATGGACCCATACATCTTCCAAAGTCGAGATCAACCTTTAACAAATTATCTTTCTTAACGGGAAGCAATGTGAATTTATAGTGTAAGTCATATGTTCTTAAAGAAATATATTGATATAAAATAGGCAAAATTTCTCGCTTTTAAAAAAAGTTTCTTTTAATATAAAGTGCGAGGTGTGTGTTTGTACGTGGAATGATTAATACTTAATATCATGTAGCTATGTATTTATTTTTTAATAGCCTCTTTAATTTTCTAACTAGAATTAGTAGAATGATAGTTATATGAACATAACCAACTAGGTTGGATTGGAAAGACCAAGTTTTGAGTAGTTGAGTTGAATCACTCACTCTAGTCATAAGACCCTAAACGACGGAGTATTGAGTGTTTGTGATAAAAACAACACATCATAATAACTGATAAAACTGGATTACTTATACGAGATGTTATATATGTCGGAAGAGCTTATTTGTAGTAAACGAAACAAAAGTATTTCTCTGTTAGTTTTTCCATAGGTTGATACATCAGTTTTTTGGTGTTACGAAGAAGAGTTGACACTTTATTTAAAATAGGTAACTAATTAAATTATAAAAAATAATACAACTCAACTTATTTTTTCAAATCATTTTCTTGTTTGCCACATCAGCTGGCACTTCATTTAAAAAAGTTAATCAATAAAATCAAAACAATAATACACATTAGCATTTTAAGATTTTTGTTGTTAAAATGTGACACCTCTTTATTAAATTAAAACAAATAATACATGTCATCTTGTTAGAAAAATTAATAGTGACACATGAATTTTTAATTTATTAAAAAAAACAAAAAACAAAATGAATACCTCTTCGTTTTTTCTAGATCCTTTTTCACAGTCTCTGTTAAAAAAACAAACAAAATGAAAACGATAAAGAAGATAATTAATGTATTGATTATGGAATCTAATTATATTCTTTATCGTTTTCAGATTGAAGAATACAACGCTACTTACCAAATTCGAGGATTTAGCTTGAAAGTCACTGATCTTATTGTGTTTTGTGAAAAAGCAAACATAGACGGTTTAAAGAATGACAACATAAAGATTAACAAAACATTGATGTTGCCCAAATGTGGGAACCCATTAAAAGTAATTCTGAAATCAACTTTTCCCAATATAGATTTTTTGTTTTTCAAAACTGTCAATATTTGCGAGAACGTGTCATCTTTATCCCAAAGAACGAAATAGTGGACCAAATATATATATATTCTTTTATAACCAAAATCAAAGGCTCCATGAAAGAATATACGAATGCTGACACTATATGTAAACAATGATAGTAAAGTCGATGGATTTAATCTTCTATACACAACAATTACTAAATCATTGGATTCAGTTGAAGAAAGACGTTACAGTCATACTATTAAGAAAACTAAATCAAAAGAAGGATTGTGCAATGACACTAGACTGGTTGTTACGAGTTTAGTGGAAAAACTGCTCGAAGCAGAGATAAAAAGTGATAGAAGAAAACCAGCAAAGAGAAAAAAACTATGGAGAAAACTAATAGAGTGATAGTACAAAAAGAGGATTCTAAAACAAATTCAAGTTTAAAGTCAAAGAGTCACTCACAGTTGTTGATAAGGTATACGGTGGCAGAAATCTCAAAGAGCATAGTAAAAAATTTCTCCACAACCATTCGTACTTTTGTCTGAAGTTCAAACATTTATACATTTAGAGAAAAATAAGTTAGCTTATTAGTTTCTCATGTAAACACAAAACATTTGATGTTTGAAAATTTTTAAATAAGATTCTAAAATTCAATAGATAACAGATCTGAGTAATTTTAAGAGCAGTATTTGTTATTTAGAAAAAGTAGGTTGAGAAATACTTATATCACGAGAGACACAGAGGATGATACTAACGAAAACACATAATACTACAATAAAAACATAAATAAGCAGTAAAGATGATTGATAACACAAAGTTAAAAATGAAGCTAACACATCTGAAATAAAATTAGAATATAAGTTATATGACTACAAATTTTTTCTAATATCTAAAATAAAATACTATTTCAAAATCAAAAGTAATGAAATAAAAATGTACTTCAAAACTAAAACACATATACAAAAATATAGGACAAACTGACTATTAACATTACTAATTATAATATTTAATTTAAAAATTTACAAAAATACTCTGCAGGGTAGCAAAATTATTTAAAATAAAATACTATTTCAAAATCAAAAGTAATGAAATAAAAATGTACTTCAAAACTAAAACACATATAAAAAAATATAGGACAAACTGACTATTAACATTACTAATTATAATATTTAATTTAAAAATTTACAAAAATACTCTGCAGGGTAGCACAATTATTTATTCATAATTATTTATTATTTACTTAATATATTTAATGTATGGTCGACCACAATGTAAACAATATGGTAAGTCTAGAGAAACATTAATTACCTCCCCGAACCAAAGTATTAACCAATATGGTTAGAATCTCAAAATTGTTACCAAGGTAGCAAGTGTCCTACACTGTAGAAATGGATAATGTTGATTTACCTCTTCTTCTTTTTTTTAAATTACAAACATTGCTAAAATAGAGATCTGGATAAAATAAGAGGACGAAACTGTAAAAGTGTAAAACATTGATGCAGACAAGCAAGCAGGGGAAAAAAAGAGTTACATTTTAGTTTTAAAAAAATATTAATTATTATTTGAACACCCATAAATATAAGAAGACAAAATGAAAAAAAAAAAGAAATAAGCCCCAAATAATGGAGACGAAGTGGAGAGAGAAAGCTCAGCTCCCACTCTCTCACACCCCAAAGCTTCTTCTTCTTCTTCTTCTTCTTCTTCTTCTTCTTCTTCTTCTCTAATCTGAATCCCAAACCCAAACTCAAACCTCTGTCTCTATGACACAAGATCGCACAGAAATGTCTGAAGATGATGATGACCAACAATCTCAATCTCAATCTCAATCTCAATCTCCACCGTTGGATCTACGCTCTGCCGCCATAGCTGAACCTTGCTCTTCCTCCTCCTCCTCCGTCGTCGATTCAACACCGAACAAATCTCGTAACTGTATCTCCTCTGGTACCTTAACTTCACAGCCTTTTCCTGACCATGTTCTCGAGAACGTTCTTGAGAACGTGCTTCAGTTCCTAGATTCAAGATGTGACCGTAACGCTGCTTCTCTAGTTTGCAAATCGTGGTGGCGAGTTGAAGCTTTGACTCGATCTGAGGTTTTTATTGGTAACTGTTACGCTCTTTCTCCTGCGAGGTTGACTCAACGATTCAAGCGTGTTAGGTCTCTTGTGCTTAAAGGGAAACCTAGGTTTGCTGATTTTAATCTTATGCCTCCTGATTGGGGAGCTAATTTTGCTCCTTGGGTTTCTACTATGGCTAAAGCTTATCCTTGGCTTGAGAAGGTTGATTTGAAGAGGATGTTTGTTACTGATGATGATTTAGCTCTTCTTGCTGAGTCTTTTCCTGGATTTAAGGAGCTTATCTTGGTTTGCTGTGAAGGTTTTGGTACTAGTGGTATCGCTATTGTTGCCAATAAGTGCAGGTAATAATATTATGTTAGAACCTCTATAAAAAATGCTATCTTTGAGTAATGTTTTGATTGTAGTGAGGTTTTTAATGAACTAATGGAATACCAATCTGTTTCAGAAAGCTAAAAGTGCTTGATTTGATCGAGTCTGAGGTCACTGACGATGAAGTGGATTGGATTTCTTGTTTCCCTGAGGTTGTAACTAGCCTGGAGTCTTTAGCTTTTGACTGTGTGGAAGCCCCAATCAATTTTAAGGCGCTTGAGGGTCTTGTTGCTAGGTCACCTTTCTTGAAAAAACTTAGGCTAAACAGGTTTGTGTCCCTCGTGGAGCTACATCGCCTGCTACTTGGAGCTCCACAGCTCACTAGTCTTGGTACAGGTTCATTTAGCCATGACGAGGAACCTCAGAGTGAGCAAGAACCAGATTATGCAGCTGCATTTCGTACTTGTAAATCTGTAGTTTGCTTGTCAGGATTCAGGGAGTTAATGCCTGAGTACCTTCCATCTATATATCCGGTGTGCGCGAATCTCACCTCCCTGAACTTCAGTTATGCTAACATTTCTCCTGACATGTTTAAGCCCATCATACACAATTGCCACAAACTCCAGGTTTTCTGGGTATGTATCGTTCTTGATCTATGTCTCCATGGTTTTAACTTATCTGTGACTTATTTCTTAACACCATGTTGTTTGGGTCAGGGATTGAATGAATAAACTTGATATTAGTTATGCAAGGAACTTAAGTAAATGCATCTCGAAATTTTACAATGCAGGCCCTTGATTCAATATGTGATGAAGGACTACAGGCAGTTGCTGCAACATGCAAGGAACTCCGTGAACTCAGGATCTTCCCTTTTGATCCTCGGGAAGACAGTGAAGGTCCTGTCTCTGAATTAGGCCTCCAAGCAATCTCCGAGGGTTGTAGGAAACTAGAATCTATTCTCTACTTTTGCCAGCGCATGACTAATGCCGCTGTGATAGCCATGTCAGAGAACTGTCCTGAGCTTACTGTGTTTAGGCTTTGCATAATGGGTCGACATAGGCCTGACCATGTGACAGGGAAGCCTATGGACGAGGGATTTGGTGCCATTGTTAAAAACTGCAAGAAGCTTACTCGGCTTGCGGTGTCGGGGTTGCTTACAGATCAAGCTTTTAGGTATATGGGTGAGTATGGGAAATTGGTCCGTACTCTGTCAGTAGCTTTTGCAGGAGACAGTGACATGGCTCTGAGACATGTCCTTGAAGGTTGTCCTAAACTGCAAAAACTTGAGATAAGGGACAGTCCATTTGGGGATGGTGCGTTACGTTCTGGTATGCATCGTTATTACAACATGAGGTTTGTTTGGATGTCAGCATGTAGCTTGTCAAGGGGATGCTGCAAGGATATTGCACGTGCAATGCCGAATCTAGTTGTGGAAGTGATTGGGTCGGATGATGATGATGAAAATAGGGATTATGTGGAGACTTTATACATGTATCGGTCGCTTGATGGACCAAGGACAGATGCACCAAAGTTTGTCACAATTTTATAGAAACAAGAACATTTTGGTGTTGCCGATTTATAAGAGGGAGGATGAAATGGCTAGCTGTAGGAGGCTCAGATGATGATGGTGGCATCAGAGGCACACTGCATGATTGTTGTTGTTGATGATGATGATGGTTGGGGAGGAATGCATGATTGTTGTATCATTATTTCTTTTTTATTTTTGGGTTTAAAAGTTCTTATTTGGTCGGTTAGGTGGAACAATGGATGTATGTTTTGGGAGCATCTGTGTTAGTTGGACAGCTGAGTTGGTTCTATGTTTCTAATAAGTTGCACTTTTGGCTCTCTTAGTTGTTGTTGAGAACTAATGAGATATTTTCTTCCATATTTAATTAATTTGAGATATTTCATCTAAATCAGTTAAATTGTAGTGGTGGATATTTCGGTTTTTTGGGTTATTACTAAACTCTAATTGGAATCATTTTGGTTCAGGTCGATCAAAATTTGATTTGACTTTTCTAAATGAGTAAATTCCATATGATTGACATTCGACTTCTTTTTTTTTTTCAGGGTTTGTTTAGTTTGAATAAAGGGTTTCATTGAAGAGATTCCAAAATATTGGCCAAAATTGGCAAAAGGAAAAATGTGGTGGCTATTTTACATAAATCGTGATATTATGTAAAATGATATTTTATGTAAAATTATTATATCGGTGCAAAATCTATGTCATTGGTAGTAAGAGATACACGATTAATTAATCAACATATTTATCATCCATTACACTTAATCAGGTAGCTATCCATATGTGGAGAAAAAGTTTTTTTTTTCTTTTCTAATTTTAGATATTAACTAATTCGAAACTATAAAAAATCTTTTATATTATCATAAAAATATTGTTTAAAAAAAAACATATAAGATTAGTGAAACAAATGTTAAAATACAAATAACCTCCATATTTCATATCTATCTGCTTAACGAAAATGTAAATTTAGCATTTAAAAAAAAAATTCTTAAAACGTATATTAACTTATCTAATAAATTATATATATATTTAAAAAACTAAATGACATAAAGTAGATTCATTAAAGACATAAGAATAATCACTTTTGACATTTTTTAATATATAAGTTGAGTAGAATTTTGGCTATCTAGTGCATTACTGCATATCCTCTATAATAAAACTGGAATGTGAATTCACAAAATAAAAAATCATTCACATAATTCGATATATAAAAAGTGATATCATGTAAAAAAATCCATGCGATATTATTTACTATTATGTTATATGTCACTTCTGCAAATAAAGAGTAGAATTGCGCTATCTAGTGCATATCATTTTGAATAAAACTATAATGTAACTTTAACCAAAAAAAAATATCATTTTGATTCGATTGGATCCAATTCGAACTATTGGCTTCTTCGGTTAACATGTCTTAGAAGTTGTGGTGGTGGAGAGAGATGAGCTGATGTTCTTATCCAAAGGAAGACCTCTCCTTTTGCCTTTTGTTGACAAGCCATCTTTGTCCCCAAAAGACTACATTTTTTCAACTGACAAGAGACACATCATTTATATTTCTTAAAGGTCATAAAACCAAACTGAATAATGCAGAGGATGGTGACAAAAACATATGATGGTGGTGGATTGAAGATAATTTGGGAAAGGGCTCTTATACGTTCGGATTGATGTGATCATCTTACCTACTCATTAAACCACTTAACCCCAATGTTTTTTTTATACTCCCATCATTTCATCCTTTATCACCTTTGCTTCCATCCTACGGTCACGATTCGTCCTATCTCCCATCTCCACTCCCTCTCCCTCCAATTATTATTACATAAATAAATAAGTGAGACATTGGCTTAATTAATTAGTTGGTTACATGCATCTGTCTTTACATATTAATATGCCTCCTTTTATTCAACCGTGAAATTAGCCACTCCTATTTAGGAGACGTAGAATATATTTTTCTATTCATTTTTTCTTACAGTTGAGACTTTACTAGGTATTAGGTACCTAATAGTTTGTGTGATGCGCCGTTTATATCTTATCTCTGTAAATAATCACACAAATCACTGGTAAATAACTATCCAAACTCCTTGAATATACTCCAAAGTATCTTAATTACCTAAAACTTTGGGGTTTTCGGGTACATGTTCGGGTTTTAGTTTGGATCGGGTATTACCCGATACCCGAAGTAACTAGCTACTTAGGGCTAGGTATTACTCAATCTTTCAAGGAAGATAGTCACATGACACTATACTAAATATGGGAATAAAACGGTAAAATCAGTTGATCAAATTAACGAAATCAAAAAGATTTAAATGGACGCAAGTTTTTCATACCAGGAGATCTTCGTAAACACCAATCACAGTCATCTCTGCGCAAATGTGCCCAATTTGTTTGGTTATCAAGCAGAAGAGCCAAAATGAATCACATAATTAAGTGCTAAAATGGAAAACCACTTCTATTTATTCAAGTGACACTATTGGTAACAAATCCCTATACAGCTAATACTTAATCTTATTCTCATTGTAATAGTTGATATGAAACCCAAACAGCCATCTTCTTCATAGGGAGGAAGTAACGAGTCGAAGTCATGGAGCCAACCTATGAATTTTCCACGCGGGATTCCCGTTTATGTCTTGCAGAGAATACTGCAGCCTGTGTTTGTCAATCATACGTTAGCAAACATTGACCATGGAAACTATTTTTTGTGTGTGTTCTACGCCTAATTAAGAGATCATTTTCTTCTTCATGCTTTTCAATTTCAAGCTATTCCTGGAAATCAGGACACCTGATTTGTCCCCTGAAATTACAATTAATGCTACAGAAACCCGATTTAGAAAGACGATAGAAGATACCTATCATGCAAACGAGATGGCTGCCCCTGCCAAAACTCGAAAAGGTTTGGTTTAAGTCTGAACCCTCCCCAGTTTTTCGGCTTTGGTATCACGCTTCTGCTACCCAAAAACAAAGTCATGTCTCTAATCATCAATCCAGAACATTGAATCAAAATGAGTTCTTTTAAGAGTTAAAGTATTTTAGAACTCACCCATCTGAATATTTTTTTGTCAGTTCTTCATACTCGTCGTATAGAACATGCCTGCCAGGTACAACAGAACTCTGATAGAAACCAAAAATTGAAGGGTAAGGATCCAAAGTAAAATCTTAACATCATATGAAAATATTTTGATAACTGTAACAGATCACAAGGCACCTGTTTGCTAACAATAGCTCCGATCTGACTTCCCCTAGGACGACTATGAAAGTAATTCTCGGATTCTGACTCAGGTATTCTCTCCACTGGTCCTTCAATCCTTACCTGGAAAATTACAGTGGATATTAGTACTGCTAAAAAGTATTAATCGACCAAGTTACTAATTCTTGTGAAACAGTGGTGGACCAACTGGCTTTGTAGAAGAGAGTATACAACCAGCTAAAAACATACGGGGAGCTTAAAGAAGATAAAATCACCCACCTGCCGATTCAAACTTTCCCAGTAAAAAAGAAGTGCGGCACAAGGATTTTCTGATAATTCAGAACCCTTTTTACTTTCGTAATTAGTGAACCTGCATTAACAATTTAAGCAAGTAACATCAGGTTGCACACAGAGATCTTCATACTCAAATACCCAAATATCAGCAGAAAAGACAGAGAATGTACTAACCAGACAAATCCATTCTCATCAAATCCTTTTAGTAAAACCATTCTTGATGAGCTGTAGCATAATCAGGCTAATCAGAAAAGATAATAATAATAAAAAAAAGCAGACAGGCAAATTTTGTACTTGATGCAAATATGTGCATGTTCTATCTATTGAGATAGCTTAAGTTGTAATCAAGCATTACTGAGTTTGCCCATCAAGATTCGCGCACACATAGTCACTAACATATATACTTCCGACTACTTCAAAGAGTGTAATAAGGAAAAAAACAAGTTAGAAACTGCAAATCATGCAGCAAATTGGATAATTAAGATGCACTTTTTTTCATCACAGGCTGTATATCAGACAACAACTAGTTCAAAGAAATCATAGCTGGATCCATCTCATCCTATTGCAGAAAGCTCTATAAAGTTCCACTTTCATAATACAGTTATGCTAGATAACATATAAGAGATATGGACATAGAAAAGCTTTTGGAACATGTTCATCAGCATATTGTTCCACGGAGTAGATACTCCTGAAATATCAAAGTATACTTACGGCTTTTTGTCTTTGTTCGCTGTGCACAAAGCCATAGCATTTGTTTCTCTCAATCCAGCCGCAACTGCCTCATCAAACCATTTACGAAACTGCAAAAGAAGAAAGACCTGTATTAGCCAAAAAGGATGCCTTACCTCTAATAAGAAACCACAATAACTAAGCAGTGAGTAGTCTAGCACAACGAGTTATTGCAAAACCATTAAGAAATGAGCATAAGCGAAAAGAGTATTATTACATCAGATAACAAATTGACTTGGGCGCAACAAAAACACTTCATATTTTATTTCCTGGGAGCAATATAAGTTTCTGCTCATTCATTACCCGTGATTGGTGAACAATACAGATAAACAAAGACAAAGAAATGAATTCATACCTGTACTGTAGGATCAGTTTCAACTTGCTCCTCAAGCAATTCTGGTGAGACATAGTTCACTCTCATAGCAGATATGTCAACTTTCGGAGGTTTGCCAATTCTAACACACATCGATGTCCCAGGGTAACTAGGAAGCTCGAGCTTATACTTTTCTGCAACAGAAGGTGGTACAAATCTCCCGCCTAAAAAGTGATGAGGGCCACAAAATCTCTTCGCACATAATTTTGGGGCAGTCAAAGATACCTAAATAGAGTAAAAAGGTTCAATTAATAAAGTTTTCCTTATACATTACATGATAGTACCAAATGAGTAGTGCAAGCATTTCGTCTAAGGCATACCAACATATCAGGCTTAATTCCTCCACCTTCATGGTCTCCTTCTTCAACGTGCCAACCAGAGGGAATATCTACAGAGACGATGACTGGGTGTTTCTGGAGCGTCTGCTCATAGTTTTGCAAGGACACCAATCTCCGGATGAGATCATCAAAAGGAGGCCTTGGAGCACCTACATGTGCAAAACATTGACTTCAAATAGCAATTGAAACATGATGCAAGTGAATATAGGTGCATAACTGAAATATTCAAGGCTTTGATTCCAAAACCTGCTGTTCAAAATTTTGATGAATTTACTTGTTATAAACGTTTCATGCTTTGAAGAATTCTAACAATGACGGCAAAAGAATAGCTACCATGAAATGAAAACCCAAACATTGCATCTACAATAACATCAAAGTCCTTTGACAAGTCTTCCGGCAGATCATGAACGGAAACAAAAGGGACAGAGAGTGACTCCAACTACAAAAAACAGGCAAATTTCAGCAGGCAGTATAGAAACGTAACAGCTAGCAAATATCATAAATAAAGCACTTGTTACAAACCTGAGTGACCAGTCCAGTATAAAGTGGCTTGGCTGTACGTTTGGGATAACAAATAGACGGTTCATATCCAAAGTGGTGAAGATGCCTCGCCGCCACCAGACCATCACCACCATTGTTTCCAGGACCACAGATTGCTAGAACCCGGCTATATTCTCCCGGTTTATAAACCTGGAAAATATTGTACACTTCAAATCTAATGTTCATAACAAGAACAAAGCTTGTAATGCTAAGAGGAACTGTAATACCCATCTTTGGGTTCAATTACGACAATTAACTTCAACTAAGATTCCTAGTTTAAGCAGTTTTCAATTTCCTTTTTTCATTACAATCCTTCTCAACATTAGCGTAGAGAGAGTTTTAGAGGTTTATCGGTTTAAAAGGTAAAAGCTTTGAGCTTTGATTACCTCAGCAATTGAAGTAGCGACGCTAAGACCAGCCAATTCCTGCAATAAGAAGATGAGCGAAATCAAGCACGATCAGGTCGCAAAATAGCTACAAAACTGGGGGAGAAGAAGAGAAAAAAGGAGACCATGAGCTGATCAACGGTGAAGCCAAGAGGACCCATCAAGGTCTCATCAATCTCAGCGGCTTCTCGCTGAGTAAGATAAGAGAGTGGTGATCCTGAATCCTGCATGTTTGGTATGGATTTAGCAGAGAAAGCGGAGCGTAGACGCGAGCCTTGGCTTGGAGTGAGGAATCGATGGGTTGATAAAGGAGCAGAGGAGAGAGAGAATTGAGGAGGAGGAGAGGGAGAAATTGGGAGTGGTGGTGATTGGAGGAGGAAGGTAAATGTCATTGTTCTGACTCTGTGCATCACATTCCTCATTTAGCCACTCCCACAGCACAAAGTTTGGAGTCTCGTATGGACCCAAACTCTTCAAATAAGCCACTTTGTTCGGTTATTATCAATATCATTTGTGGCCTATGGATGGACATTTGAGTATTTGGGTTGGATTCTTTCGGGTCCGGGTTTTTAAAATTTTCGAATTCGGATTGGTTTTCGTATTTATATTGAGAACCGATTAAAACTTTCAGAGGCTATTCAGGTGGATATTTTGTATCTGAATCTATCCAAAAAGTACTCAATTCTATTCAAAAAGTATACCAAAAGTATACTTATATCACCCAAATATACCCAAATTAACCAAAAAATTTAGTTTTGGTTCATTGGATTATTACTACCATTTTTGTATATATACTTATATTTCGGATATTTGTTTGGTTCTCTGGTCGGGTCCATTCGAGTATGGCTTTTCGGGTTTTGAGGTTTAAATTCCGTTCGGTAGTTTGTCGATCTCGATTCGGGTTCGATATCTAATTTTTGGAGCATGTTCAGGTCCGTTCCTTAGTTCCGAGTTTTTTTCCATATCAATTACCAAATGGAAGTCGGTGAGTTTTATATTGGAAAGTTTAGGTGTGTTCCAAAGAATGTCGAGGGAGTTGGTTTCCATTATATTTTCAATCAAGTTTTACTAGCACAAAAATTATGGAGACTATAATACAATCTCATTTTTTGGTTGTCCGACATCTTAAAAGTTGTTAATTTAGGAATTCATTTTTGATAGAGACTTGCAAAGCTTAGTCCCTATCACATATATGGTTACTCGATAAGCTTTTGGTCTGCTAAAATATCTATTTAAACCAGGTTTGGAGATTTTTTTGGGGATCGAGAGATAACACTTTAGTGGAGAAGAATCTCTGGATCTCGAATCATGAACCTACAAAAAAACTAATAAAAATGTTGCAAATATAGTTTCAATGGTGTTATGTATAACTATTATATACTGGCAAAAAAGTCACAAACTTACTATCGTTGAATAGATGTCGTAAGAAAATTGCAAATTGATACCGAAAAATTACAACGAAATTTATTTTGTCGTGATATTGCAATGACTTTGAAATAAAATGCAACATGTATTCATCATTGCAAAAATATTGCAAAATTTCAGTAACGAGGAACATTGCAAAAGTTTTGTTGGAATATTGCTATTTTCTTGTAATGTATATAGCGACGCGCACTTGCTGTTGAAGGAACTTACGAGTGACCTCCTGTAGATAGCTGCTAGTGGCGAGTGACAAGCAATTGTCATTGAGAGAGCTTGCGAGTGATCTCTAGTAGATAGCTGCTAGTGGCAAGTGACAAGCACCTACCATTTGAAGGAGCTTGTAACGCCCCGACCGCCATCTCCAATGGGCCTCATGTCCCGCTCTCGACCCATTGGGCCCACCCTAGTCCGGCGACCGGTCCGCTACATCTAGAAGGCTTAAAGAGTTGTTACCAACCCTACAAATCACCACATGATATTTTTCCACGTTTTGTCCTCACTTGCAGAGTACCGAAAATCACCTCTTGGAAGGTCACCTATCCTGAAATTGTTCCTGCTCAAGCACGCTTAACTGCAGAGTTCTTTCATGATGGTTAACCGGAAAGATAAATGCACTTTTGTGACACAAGTGACCAAATCAATTCTTTTAAAGCTCTCCGCATACGCTACCATATTCCTGAAACCGGAAAGTTACACAACTGCCAATGAGAAAGCTTACGAGTGAGCTCCTCTAGGTACTTGCTAGTGACAAATAATAAGCAGCTGTCGTTGAGGGAGATTTCGAGCAACCGAGTGGCGATAATAGTCTTGGCATGCTTGTCGATGCAACTTAAATATTTCACCTGATTACTAGATATATTATATATATAATAAATACAATTCTATAAATGATTTAAAAATTAGCTATAATTTAAAATGAAAGAGCTTCTATAACTTTCATTTATAACAAAAACGTCGATTTGAACATTAACTCATGTGTAACATAAATAAAATCGTATATAAATATGACACTGTTTATCTTTAATAACTATCACAACAAGAAGTCAAAGAATTAGCAAAAGAGAAAGTCGATTAACAATTTTCCTAAGATAAAATGAGAAAAGCTGTTTTGTTTTCATATATTTTAATTCTCGTTTCATCATGTAAGTTTAATATCTTTTAATGACAATACTATGTAAATTTTTCTTTTAACTGTTGATATATTAATAGATTAATATATATATATATATATTGCAAATAATATAGGTGTGACAAAATTAAATTCGGAGAAGACGACGCATTCTTCATATCCAGCATCGAGCCCTCCAATTGATTTTAGTAAAGAAGATGAATTTCCATTAGATCAACATCTTGGATTTTCATTCCCTCACAGAGAAGTTAGTTTCTGTCGAGACTGTGCACATCATTGTGTTAGACTCAAACGGATTCTTAGTGACTGTCGACGGTTTGTTTGTCGATGCTCTCAATTTAGTGTTGAATGATTGTAACTTTTTTGAAATACATTATACATACAAATAATATAAATCAGCAAGAACTGTTTTTTTTTTTTTTTTTCTTTTCTAGGAGTGGTTTGGGTCTAGGCCATAATCTCCCCCACGGCCGAGACCAGCCTTAGCTAATATACCTTATAACATGGTGTAAAATATTCTTTCCAACGGGAATTGAACTAAATGCACACAGGATTAACATTTGTGCCTAACCACTACCCTATTTCATCTAGCGGTACAATAACTATTTTTTTTAGTTAAACTTATGTTCGTATTGAATTTATACTATATATTATCTCTTATAGTCTACAACTTATGTGTGTGTTCATAGGATATTATTTTTGTAAAATTAGTTGGTCTAATAAATGGACTTATTTAACCAAAATTACAAAAAAGTTGAAAAAGTATTGTCGATGCAACTTCAGTTATCTCACATAAAAACGGACGCATTTAACTTCTTGACATTGGTTTTCTTTCATTAGATATATAAATATGTACAAATTTATTTTTATAAAAATATTTACATCAATTTTGTTTAACATATTAATGAGATGATATTGTTTTTTAAAAAACCATGTGATATCATAAGAAACACTAAAGTTTACTAATTCCTATATAGAATATAAAATAAACCTTTACATTAGATTTTATCTTTATTTCTATTCTTACGTAAATACAATAAATTTTTGTTTGACCAAAAAGTAACAACTTTTAGCTTTTGTGTTTAAATCGACGCTTAAGAATTTAGATAGGATTTCCTAATAAATACATATTAGTATTATATATATATATATTTATTCATATATTAGTTTGTATGTATCATATATAATGTCTTCAAAATGAAACGGTATTACTTTTTAACTTAAATTTTTAGGTTATTATTATTAGTTTTAAAAAAGGAGAAATTAGAAAACTCACCCGGATCTATGCAGCAAGCGTTTTTTTTGTCAACGCATCAAGCGTTCATGTATCAATATAAACATGAATTCTTATATATATTTAGCTATGAACAATTGTACTTTCTATTTGATATTCACACATATATACTTAAACAATAAACTTATAAAATTAATTTACGATACTACTAAATAAGATATCTATTACAAAACAATTAGTTTTTTTAATTTATTCATTTTAATACAAATTAAGTAAAGTTTAAATTCATAGGTCATTTTCTTCTCAAATAACAATGAAGACAACTGTTTTATTTTTAGCTCTTTTATACTAGTTTTATCATGAAAGTTTTGGATGCATCAAACGTTCTTATTAATATATATTTATATATGTTGGGATGAATTTGTGCAACCAACAATGATTTCAGGGCATGTGGACAGAAAGCTAGGTCAGCATTGACGACATCGAAGTTGGTGTTCTCAGTCTCCCGAAGGAAGACTCTCTCTCTCTTGGTTCTCTCTCTTGGTTCTCTCTCGTGCGCGTTGTAAGTCATCTAGAAGATAGCTTCCATCAATTTCACTTGACAACTTAATGAGACATGTTCCCGTATCAATTACAATTAAAAATATTCAATGTAATATGATTATCCTTAGTATGTTTTTAGGCAAGTTGATATGTATTCTTTCATATATAACTCTGTAATCCCTTTTAGTTAATACACAACACAATATCGATACACATTCGTTCATGGTATCAGAGCCCTCAATAAATTTTTTTCGATCTCGACTCGACTCAATGATGACTACTCCGACGAACTCCGACTCAGCTGCGACAAACTCGAATCTGGCTGCTACAACTACCATAAATCCGAAGGAGATGTGAAGAATCATATCCCCTTACGACCTCATGACCATCTCACGTCCTTTTCTCAAAGGTTCTAATTACGACGAATGGGTTTGTGGGATTAAAATTGCTTTTTCCTCTCGCAAGAAGTTTGGCTTTCTCGACGGCACTATCGCTCGTCCAGCAGAAGGGTCCTTTGATTTTGAAGATTGGTGGACAATCTAGGCTTTACTTGTCTCATGGATCCAAATGACAATTGATCCATCTTTACGCTCAAGCATCTCCCACCGTGACGTCGCCAAATACCTATGGGACAACCTGAAGAAACGTGATTTTCAGTAGCTAATGGTCCACGCATTCAACAGCTTTAAGGCGGAGTTGGCCTGCTGCAAGCAACATGGCCTTGCTATTGAAGCATACTTTGGTAAATTGAATCGGATTTGGGACAACATGGCTCACTATCGTCCATTGCGAGTCTGCAATTGCGGGAAATATGAGTGAGACTTGGGGACTGCTCAAGAAAAGGACCGTGAAAAGGAAAAATTTCATGAGTTCCTCTCTGGTCTCGATGATAACTATCGGACGGTGAGATCTACGTTGATCTCACGTACTCATATTCAGCCCTAGGAAGAGGTGTACAACGTCGTACGATAAGGGGAAGACATGAAGACACTGCCATATTATCTCGATGCCGCACTAGAAGTCGCTGCTCACTCTGTACAAACACGATCTTGGTTCATTTCAGCTCGTACGGATCCTGTCGACAACAATGTTATTTGTAAGCACTGTAATCGATATGGTCATGCCTCCGACAGCTGCTATGCGGTGATTGGATATCCTGAGTGGTGGAGAGATCGTCCAAAGAGTAGAACTATGCCAGACAGGGGGTAAAGGACGAACGTTCCCAGCCGTAGCGGCTGATCGTGGTCGCAACGTCAGCTTTGCAAATGTTGTTCATTTTCCACAAGTCCAGACAAAGGAACAAGTGCATTACACAATCACTGATTCCAATCGTGATGGTGTTGCTGGCCTCAAAGATGCAAAGTGGCGTAAATTGAAGACCTTGTTAAATAGAAAAGCAAATACATACACCAAAAAACTGTCAGGTATGTCTTCTATGTCTACTTGGATTCTCGATACGGGTGCATCGCATCACTTGACTGGGAACTTCAAAATCTTAACGAGTGTTAGAGTTATGCCTCATGTCATTGTAACTCTTGCTGATGGTAGAGAAAGGGTTTCTGTGAAAGAAGGTTCAATGATTTTAGGATCTCATCAGGTTTTAAAATCAATTTATTTCGTTGAAGAGCTAACGACGAATTTGATTTCAATAGGACAGTTAATGGACGTGAATCATTGTGTCGTCCACCTTGCTCATCAATTTCAAGTTATCCAGGACCACGTAATGAAGATGGTGATTGGAGCTGGTAAGAGAGATTCGGGAACCTTCTACTTCCGACGAATGGAGTTTCTTGCTTCGGTGAAAACTTGTGATGAAAAGTCGTATGAGCTATTGCATCAAAGGATAGGGCATCCTTCTCCGCAAGTTGTTGGTTCCATCAAAAATGTTTTTGTTTCTGTTTTCGCGCTAAGCAAACTCGATCTCCATTTCCAACAAGTACTAATAAAACTACACAAGTTTTTGAGTTAGTTCATTCCGATTTATGGGGTCCCTATCGAACAATTTTGCATTCGGGTGCAAGATAATTTTTAACACTAGTGGAGGACTTCTCAAGATGTGTTTGGATTCATCTTCTTGCAAATAAAACAGAGACACCAACAATTCTAAATATTTTTGTAGCTATGGTACAAACACAATTTTAAACAAAGATCAAGAACTTCTGTAGAAATAATGGCACCGAGTTCACAAGTTTAGCATGCTTATTTCGCGAACAAGGCATTTTTCACGAGACATCGTGCCTGGGTACACCACAACAGAATGGACTAGCTGAACGCAAACACTGACATATTCTCAACATTGCTTGTGCTTTGCGGTTTCAGGGTCAACTTCAGATTGATATTTGGGGAGAATGCATCCTCACATGCATGTTATTTAATTAATCATACTCTCTCCTTTGTTCTTCATGGAGCATCACCGTATGAAAAGACAAATTTGTTGCACGGAGCCAAAAATGCGCTTACATGATTTGGAAAAAGAAGGATTTCTGATTTCCCGTGATGTTGTCTTTGACGAGGCTTGCTTCATGTTTGCCTCTGTTATTTCCTCTGAATCGATTTCACAACTCAATGGCGATGATGTGTTATGGGCTTCTCTAGGAATGAGCCCAATTACCAAAACTGAAAACATGCCCAATAATGTCTCTCCTTTGCCTCATTCGGTCCAAGACAATTTCCTCTCCTCTGACTCAATCAAGTGTCCCTCGTCGTCTTCTGCACCGATTTCTTTGCTGCAATCCGATTTGCCACCATCACTGGCGCCCGAATCTATGCCTGCACCCAAGCCCAACTCACCTGCGCCGTCAACAAATTTGTAAGGTCAAGGTAAATGTCAAAAGATTCCTTCGGTGAAATTTCAGAATTATGTGGTCAACATGGGTCAAGGGAAATTACTCAAACAATCGGGTACGTCGAACTATCTAATAGCTAATTACGTTAGCTGTAGTCGATTTTCAAATACTCATCGAGCTTATCTTGTGGCTATCACTCCTAATGTTGAACCAAAATCCCATAAATATGCTTTTGAAAACAAAAGTTGGCAAAATGCAATGAGCAAAGAGGTTTCTGCTCTGGAAGAGCATGGTACATGGACACTAGAAGATTTACCCCTGGAAAAAATGCCATTGGGAGCAAGTGGGTATACAAAATCAAATATCATTTAGATGGGACGATAGAACACTACAAGGCAAGGTTAGTTGCACTTGGTAATCGACAAATAAAAGGTGAGGATTATGGTAAAATGTTCACTCCTGTTGCTAAAATGGGTATAGTTTGGTTATTTCTAAAAGTTGCGGCTGGGAAACGTTGGTCGATGTATCAACTTGATGTTCACAATGCGTTTCTTCACGGTGATTTGCTTGAGGAGGTATACATGAAACCACCACCTGGTTACTATTCAGATAATGAACAACGAGTTTTTCGGCTAAAGAAGTATATTTAGAGTCTCAAACAAGCCCCACGTTGCTGGTTTGTGAAGCACTACATCTCTTTGTGAATACGAGTTTTAGAAGGCACATGCTGATTATTCGCTATTTACTTTTGACAACAATGGAGTTCAGATCAGATTACTTACTTATGTTGACGACATGATTCTTACCAGCAACAACAACAAGGCTCTAGAGTCCTTTAAACGTTATCTTTTCTCTTGTTTTAAGATGAAGGATCTCGGACAATTGAAGTATTTTTTGGGTATTGATGTTTCTCGCAACAAATCCGGGTTCCATCTAAGTCAAGGCAAGTATGCATCTAACATTATCAACGAAACGGATCTATTGGGTTCCAAGCGTGCTTCCTTTCCCTTGGGAAAAAACCATCAGTTGGCACTTTCTACATCGGATTTTTTGCAGGATTCGTCACTATATCGCCGATTGATTGGCAGGTTTATTTACTTGGCATCTACTAGATCAGATTTGGCGTTTTATGTTCACACTCTTGCTTAGTTTATGCAACAACCTCGTGATGATCACTGGAATGTTGCGCTTTGGGTGGTTCGGTACATTAAAGGAATAGTTGGTCAGGGAATTTTATTAAGTTTTGAGAACGATTTTTAGGTTAATGGTTGGTGCGACTCCGATTGGTCGACATGTCCTATTACTCGCCAATCTATGACCGATTACTTTGTTCAGTTAAGACAGTCTCCTATCTCGTGGAAGACCAAGAAACAAGATAAGATACTGTGAGTAAATCATCGGCGGAAGCCAAATATAGGGCAATGTCTTATCTACGTGATGAATTACTATGGATGAAGAAAGTGCTACTTTCTCTAGGGGTATCACACGATCAACCAATGCACATCTACTACAATAGTAAGTCAGCAATTTTTATCAGTACCAATCCCATATTTCATGAACGCACTAAACATATTGAAAGTAACTGCCATGCAGTGCGCGATGGCTGATGAGATACAAAAAGGAGTTATGTCTTCGCACCATGTTCCTACCTCTCAACAACTCGCAAACACATTTACAAAGCCATTAGACTGGCAAATATATGATGTTTTTGAAACAAGCTGGACATTCTGAAAGGAAGTAATGAGACATATTTCCATATCAATTAATTTTAAAGGTATTCAATGTAATATGATTCTCCTTAATATATATGTTTTTAGACAAATAGATATATATTCTCTCGTATATAACTGTAATCCCGATTAGTTAATACATAGAACAATATGGATACACATTCTTTCACAACTATAGCACTAGATTGCTCATTAATTAGGCACTCAAAGATAAGTTGTAGCATGATATCACCAACCATTAGTAACGGAGGGGGTTGGTTCTGTCTCTTCTCGACACACAGACCTACACATCTCAAAGCCTATTAAGAGTTTCCACGCAAGCATGTGATTTACAAAATAAAAGTCCGAGACAACTTCACAGTTAACTTTAATCACGTCATGTGGGTGTTTCAGTTAATCTATACAACATAAACAAATATGAGTATTTAATTAAAATAAAAATTATTAATCCACATATCTTTCTCCAAATGGCAAATACTGTATCTTCAAATGTTATGTGTTTTTTTAAATAGAAATCGATCTACTACTAATAATAATAAAAATTTGAAATTAAAACTATAAATAAAATTGTACTTCCTAAATTGGGTATCAAAAGCTTTCTCCCTCCATTTACATTTCTTTTTTTGCATTTGTTTATTTAAAAACTGAAACAAAAGAGAACTAAACAGTGGACTGAAGAAGAAGAAGAAGAAGAAGCTCTCTCTAGATCTCTCTCTTCTATGGCCAATTTCAATTATTGTGAATAATCTCTGTTTCCTCTACCGATGCCGAATCATATCCCTAGAAGAACCTCTCTGTTCCAAAGATCCAAGACTTTACCGACGAACTCGTATCGGAGATTAACGACTCCTGTGATTCGCACCTTCAGATATGACGACTCCGTCTCCTCTGATCTCCGTCGTGACGAAGATGTTGGCAGCTACGACGGTGATTCTAGTAACTTCGCGACGGTGTTGAATTCCGAGGAAAAACCAGTGGCGGTGCTGAGTCAATCCCCGAGTCAAAGGATAACTCGGTTGTGGACTCATTTTTCTCTCACTCATTGCGTATGTTGTTATCCTTTTTCAATTTACTCATTGCTATTTTCTTGTTCGTATCTTCGTTCTTGTATTTTAGCGTTGTTGTATCCATTGATGGTGATCTCTGATTGGATAGTGAATTTGTTATCAAGCTTTGATTTTGGTGTTCTCTGATGTTATTTTTAAATCTTTTTTTTTTTTTTTTGCAGCTTAAATTCAGTTGTTTATTTTCTTTTACTTATCTGATGTTTCTTCGGGCTAAAGTTTCAAGACTAGAGGTATGTTTATATTTTCTGATTCAAGATCAAGAACCAGTAGTTCAAATGGAAGAATAATAGTAGTGTTTTGTCCTTTCTTTCTCTATTCTTGTGCTCTTCCTTATATCTTTTTGAGTTCTGGACAAGTTTCTAATGATGTCTATGTTTAAGAAAGGCTGAGACTTTCGTTTTTTTGTTTCTTCTTTTATAAAAGAGACTTTTGTTTTTTCTTCAGGGTAGGGTCTTAATATATTTGGTCCTCTTTTAATGTTTCTCTCCCAACTTCTATTTTCTTGTTACAGGCAGAGAACTTAATCCTTCTAACAAGATGTAACAGTAGCAGAGTTCCAGGCAGTGACAACAGTGAGATTCTACAGCTAGAAGATACTAATTCTAGAGCTGTTGTTTTATTCAGTGTGATTATTACCTTTGTGTTGCCATTTTTGTTGTACATGTATCTTGACGATCTCTCTCATATCAAGAATCTACTGAGACGAACAAATCAGAAGAAAGAAGAGGTTCCCTTGAAGAAAAGAATAGCTTATTCATTGGATGTGTGTTTTTCAGTATATCCATATGCTAAGCTACTTGCTCTTCTGTTCGCAACAGTGGTTCTTATAGTTTATGGTGGCTTAGCATTGTATGCAGTCAGCGACTGTGGGGTCGATGAAGCCCTTTGGCTATCGTGGACTTTTGTGGCAGATTCGGGAAACCACGCTGATAGGGTTGGTGTTGGAGCAAGAATTGTTTCCGTGGCTATAAGTGCAGGAGGCATGTTGATATTTGCTACAATGCTTGGACTTATTTCAGATGCTATCTCAAAGATGGTAGATTCTCTACGGAAAGGGAAAAGTGAAGTTCTTGAAAGCAATCATATACTAATTCTTGGATGGAGTGATAAATTGGTATGCCTTTTATAACCTCTTTTTGTAGGATACTAATTTTGCTTTTACGTGTTGCCTTGGCTATAAATAGTTTAGAAACAGAGAAAATCTTGTGTATAGGGTTCCCTCTTGAAGCAGCTGGCTATAGCAAATAAAAGCATTGGTGGAGGTGTTGTGGTTGTGCTAGCAGAACGAGACAAGGAAGAGATGGAGACTGATATTGCTAAATTTGAATTTGATTTAATGGGAACATCAGTTATATGTAGAAGTGGCAGTCCACTTATACTCGCTGATCTGAAGAAGGTCAAGTTTCTAAGCTAAATTTGCATAAGTCTTGGCTGGTGGTGAAACTTCTGACAGTGAAACATTTGATCTACTGACAGGTGTCAGTTTCAAATGCGCGTGCTATCATTGTACTAGGATCTGATGAAAACGCGGATCAGGTTGTCTCTTGTTATCCATGCTTCCTATTCTATGACGTTACTGTTTCTTGTGAAGTATTAATCATTTTCGGATAATTTAAACAGAGCGATGCACGTGCCTTAAGGGTTGTACTCAGTCTTACAGGAGTAAAGGAGGGTTGGAAGGGGCATGTTGTGGTTGAAATGTGTGATCTAGATAACGAGCCATTGGTGAAGCTTGTTGGTGGAGAACGCATTGAAACAGTTGTAGCTCATGATGTGATTGGACGCCTTATGATACAATGCGCTCTTCAACCTGGCCTTGCGCAGGTTAGTTTGTTCAGCTAAGCTGAAGAACACTTGAAAGTTAACTATATGAGGGAACTTTTTCATGTATTCTTATGCTTTTAATTCTTCTTTATTTATTCCTTTTCCATTGTCAGATATGGGAGGATATTTTAGGCTTTGAGAACGCCGAATTTTACATAAAGAAGTGGCCTCAGCTTGATGGTTACCGTTTTGAAGATGTCCTCATATCGTTTCCCAATGCGATTCCCTGCGGAGTTAAGGTTGCAGCAGATGGTAAGATAGTTTTAAATCCTAGTGACAACTATGTTCTGGAAGCAGGAGATGAAATACTTGTTATAGCCGAGGATGATGACACTTACGCTCCTGGTTCACTTCCGGAGGTATGCTTGCTTCAGTTTATGTAATCTATGCATTCATTATTTGTTTTTTTTCTGTGGTGTTTTCATGAAAGTTTGTGTGAATTTTTTTGGGGTGGGGATAAATCCTAGTATAATGCTAGGACACCTTGAATCTTCTTACTATATCATATGCCTTGGGCAGTAGGTACCATATCATGCCTACATGATTTCCTAATATCGCTATTATTATTGGTTCATCGTTTACATAGAACCAAATTCATATTGTAGGTACGGATGTGTCATTTTCCTAAAATGCAGGATCCTCCAAAATATCCAGAGAAAATACTATTTTGTGGATGGCGCCGTGACATTGATGATATGATCAAGGTACATGTTATATCAATAGAGAGAGGAGAACTATAGCATAAATAATTAGTAAACGTTGTTCCATGCAAACCCTGTGTTGATTAGTTATGTGCTTTTCTAACTCTATAGGTGCTAGAAGCTCTGCTTGCGCCTGGATCTGAGTTATGGATGTTTAATGAGGTTCCAGATCAAGAAAGAGAGAAAAAGCTGACTGATGCAGGACTAAATATATCCAAATTGGTGAATATAAAACTTGTGCATAGGCAGGGAAATGCAGGAATCAGGCGTCATTTAGAGAGTCTCCCTCTAGAAACTTTTGATTCCGTAAGTTGTCTTGCATTTCTTCCTCTTTCTGGTTGATTTAGCATGAGAATAGATACGCCACTTTCCACCATCTTCATGATTACCAAATCAAATTGCAGATCTTAATTCTTGCAGAACAGTCACTAGAGAATTCTATTGTTCATTCAGACTCCCGATCACTAGCCACGCTTCTCCTTATTCGGGATATACAGGTAACATATCCTGTGTCTTTTCTAATGGAAACATATATGTTGATAGTATATATTCAGTTGTGTTATCGTCCATGGAAACTTCAATCTTAGTACCTAGCTTATTCAAATCTATAAGGTTTTGGGGTTTTTGTTTTATGTCTACGTTGATTCCTGCTTTTCTGTTCCAATTTATTAAGTTGTTTTGGTTTTGGTTTTTAGTATAGTAAATGCATGCATGTCTCTTTAGCTCATAACATATATATGACTACTAATGGAAGCTGCTATTTTCTATTTTAATCAACAGTCTAAAAGGCTTCCCTTCAAAGATGCAAAGTCAAGCGCTTTGCGGATATCTGGGTTCCCCAATTGCTGTTGGATCCGTAAAATGCAGCAAGCTTCAGATAAATCGATTGTGATAAGTGAAATTCTGGATTCAAGAACAAAGAACCTTGTATCTGTTTCCAGAATCAGTGATTACGTACTATCGAATGAGTTAGTTAGTATGGCTCTTGCGATGGTCGCAGAGGATAAACAAATTAACCGTGTTTTAAAAGAGCTTTTCGCGGAAAAGGTACATGAGAAAAGAACTTGCTTTGCTTCTGTAGAATGGAGATATGTCAAATTTGTTTTGATGAGTACAGTCATTTTTCTTGCAGGGTAATGAATTGTGCATAAGACCTGCTGAGGTTTACGTATATGACCAAGAAGAGGTTTGCTTTTATGATATAATGAGAAGGGCTCGTCAAAGACAGGAAATCATAATCGGTTATCGCCTTGCGGGAATGGACCAAGCTGTGATTAATCCTTCAGATAAATCCAAGCTTACAAAATGGTCTCTTGATGATGTTTTTGTTGTCATCGCCTCAAGTCAGTAACTTACAATAACCGTAGATGATCTCTGACCAGTTGAACACTTGAGAACGAGAACAGTACCTCGAGGCCCCAATTTTTCTTAACTTGGTCTGACCAATTTCTTAGAAGAAGCAAGAACCATTCAAGACCCCAATTTTTTTCTTCAACTTGTTCATTCAGTCACTGAGAAACATAGACAATTATATGTACAGTAGACGACCAATCACTCTTCAATAAAAATGTTTATCTTGTTTTAGTTCTTCTCATGAAATAAGCGAACCTTTCTATTCAACAAAAACAGTGTGTCATAGGCCTTAAGTAGTCATGGCCGGATCTATATTGTACTAGATTATTATGAGTTTCAACTCTAAACATTGACCATGAATGAGTTGGTTCATATATTTTATATACCACTTAAGATCCTTGCCCAACTTATTATATGAGATATTAATATTAATAAATTCTTTTGAGATGATGGTTCTTTTAACCATTGATTTTGATATTTTGTGGGCATAGATAGGCGGACCAGATTTGGGTCGGACCGATTGTGAATCGGGTTGGATAATGTGTAGATCATACTCTGATAGTATAACCGACTTCTGTTATTCTTTTAATAGTTGTATTACTCCGGACTAAAATTTACATATAGTTAAAAATAGTATATTCCGTAAACTATTCTTTACGTCTCAACTGTTGGAGATTTCCAATCATTTAAGATCTTAGTTTTTTTATACCATTTGAGTTTTAATATTTGTATAAGTATATATATGTATATGTGTTTGTGATAATTAAAGAATAGAACACTAGGTGGTTAAAGAATCAATGATTTTTCCAAGAAGTGCATGGTTTGAATTTTATATTTGTGATTTTTTAGATTTTTTTTTTTAGAGTTCGTGCTTTTAATAGTCGAAATGTGTAAATTCGTGATTTTTATGACATTTTAAAATTATTAAAACATGCGAAATGAAGTCGTTTTGGAATTAAACGAAAATTATTAACTTTGATTTAACTCTGTTAAATTGATCAGTTAGTTGACTTTACGGCGTATTTTATTTGGCGTTGTCAACGAAAGATTTAGAAGGAAAGTCAACAAAAATAATATTTTAATTAACATCCACTAAAATTTAAGTTTTTAATGACGTTTAGACCTAAGTTCACGATTTTAATTAAACTTTTCCCTTTCAAAATCTTCATAAAAGTTGGTTAGATGATAATAAAACAAAAAGTCAAATAAAATCTCATCTAAATAGTATACCAATCGAACCATATATCGATTAAAATTAAACTATAATGTTTTTGTTGTGTCTTTGAACGTGACCCAATTGGATTCTCTCCTCTCTGTTAAATCGTTTTGTCCTCAATAAAGAAAAGAACCCGATTGGTTGGAGTGAGAAGCAAATGTCATTTAAGTTTCGTTCAAACAAAATTGGTCGTCTCACCACTCATTGAGTTATAAATCTATCTCCCACATTTCTGCAGCAAAAGATCTTTGCTTTGCTTTGCTTTGATTGCCCCCATGAATTGCGCAATCACAGAGGAGGATTTGCTCTCTCCTTACCCTCTCCTCTTCAAATCGCTCTTACTCATCCCAATCTCTCACTATCTCATCTTCTTCTTCCTCATTTTCTTACTTTTCCTCTACTTCTTCCTCGAGATTCATATTCCTAAAGCAGATCCTATCTCTCTCACTTTCAATCCCAACTCTGAGTTCTGTCGATTTATTGTCTCCAAATGTCGCCTCCTTCATGGACGGTAATAACTTTTCATGTTCTTGATCCATCATTGAAAAATATCATCTTTCTTATGTAAAGATTTGCAATTTTCAAAATTTTCAGATATATTCCTACGTTTTGGCTTTCAAGCCCTCATCTTCAAACAGCTTTCCTTAGCCTTTTTGGAAAGTCACCTCCTTTCTCCTATAAGCGGTGAGTTCAAAAAACCACATCTTTTACTTGCTCAGATCTTAACAGTTATGTGTTCTTGAGAAATTGATGTAAATATAATATCTTATTTTTTTTTGCCCTAAAGGCTTGATCTTTGATATGTACGAATAGATTTTAATCTCTTTTCTGTGTCAGAATTCTATATCAGGCAACAGATGGTGGCACAATTGCTTTGGATTGGTTAATGCATTCTGATGGTTGGTGTTAAGAATAATAGCACGTTTGCTGTTTTCAGTTTTGATTCATGGTATTACAACTATTTTTTTTGTTCTCTGCAGTTGTGGAAGGTATATCTCAGGTGGTCAATGCCTCAACTCCAGGAACTGATAGGACTCCAATTGCTATTGTAGTTCCAGGGCTCACTAGTGATTCTTCTGCTGCAGTAAATTTCACCACTCCTTTCTACTTTATTCCTCTGTTTCCGTTTCTTTCCTTTGGGAGAATCTCATGTATCTCTTGCTTATGCTTACTCAACCCCTTGTTTTGTTCTTTTTTCACAGTATATTAAACATATTGCCTTTAGGCTGGCAAAGGAAGGATGGAATGTTGTTGTGCAAAACCACCGTGGACTTGGAGGGATATCTTTAACCGTGAGTTTCTTTGTCTTGATATTGAGTTCTAGGTTTTATTTCATTGATCTATGTGATATTTTAGATCACAGGTGCGTGGCTGTACTGATTAAATATTTAAATGAGTTGCTAGAAAAATATTCCTGATCTTAGTCTTGTATTTCGATATGTTACCTTCAATCTTGCTATCAAATTCACCATTACATGTGCTGGAAGAAGCATGACATATGGTTGACCTTATTAAAGGGAGTAACTGGCTTAGCAATCTTATTTCCTTTTTTATAAGCATATCATTTGTGAGGTTGATTCATTTAATTATGCATGTGGATTATGAAAATTATGATTCATTGACTGACTGACGCTTTAAATCATTAATCAGTCTGACTGCGTCTACACTGCTGGGTGGACAGAAGATCTTCGGAAAGTAATTGATCACATCCATACTCAGTTCCCAGAGGCTCCTTTGTTTGCTGTTGGAACAAGCATTGGTGCCAACGTTTTGGTATATCGCCTCTTATTTACCTTTGATTCCCTTAGTCTTGCATCAAAAGGTTAAAATGTTGTGGCGACCATTGTTTGTTACAATTGGTTTTATAGCCCACGTTTTATTCCTACGATGAAATTGAGGGGCTTTCATGTGGTTTTTCTTACTTCTATAATTTATACCTCATCCAGGTAAAATATCTTGGGGAGGATGGACCAAATACACCTCTTATTGGAGCTACTGCTGTGTGCTCTCCTTGGGATCTTTTGGTCAGTATACCCTCACGTCCACTCTAACTAACATTCTGTGATATTGCTAACTGTTTAAAATTTATAGTGAAAAAAATGTCTCTCTCCATTTCAAGAATAAGGTTCTTGTTTCACATCATCTTCATTGAGATACTTTAATACTTTGGAACTGTATATAAGCTATTTGATTTTGTTGATCGCAAGTTGTATCCTCCTTGATGTTTCTCTTCATTTCACTTCCCATTTTTCGTTCAATTTCATATTCTTGTTTTCTGGTAATATTCCTTTGATCTACGAGTTCCTGTTTCTAGTATGATTATTTTCAGCTTTAATCTGGATAATCTAGAAAAGAAAAGCAGTCAGCCTAACTGTTTAAAATGGATATTGTTTGCAGATATGTGATCGATTTATCAACCGCAAACTCGTGCAAAAATTGTATGACAGAATGCTTACTATTGGTCTACAAGGTTATGCACAATTGTACGTCTAAGTTCTTGTCTTGTATTGTTAACTTTGTATCCTTACCTACTTTTACTCGCTTAAGTTATGTCTTTTTTGTTCCCTTACACATGGTTGTACTTGTAACTGCAGGCACCATTCCATCATTTCTCGTATAGCGGATTGGGAAGGCATTAAGAAGGTGGGTTCTGATTTTCTATCTATTTGCCAAATCAGATTGACTTAAAAGATTCACCATTCATCTTGTGTCTTGTTTTAGTCACGTTCAGTTCGAGAGTTTGACAACTACGCCACCAGACTTGTTGCCAAATTCGAGGTGCAGTTTGCTTCACATTCTCCTTACCCTTTGTTTAATATATCCCATCTTTCCTTTTAAACAGTAGAAAATCCAATCTTTAATGATGCAGACAACTGATACATACTATAGACGTTCAAGCAGTGCGCAATACGTCGGAAATGTCGCTGTTCCACTCCTTTGTATCAGTGCTTTGGATGATCCAGTTTGTACTAGGGAAGCTATTCCGTGGGATGAATGTAGGTAAGAATCCATATGATTTGACCCTTTAATCACGATTTCCTCCAGTTTTCAACTCTAAAGCTGATGGACTAGATTAATTTGCACAATAGTCTGGTTGATCCAGTTTTACACCTGTTCTCTTATGGGCCACTGACAATGTCAGTCTTCAGAAGAAATCATTTAGCTGTTAAGTAATGCCACGTCACCTCACTAACATTCAGAAGTTAGATCGAGGGAACAATGGTCTAACTAGGGAATTTAACAGGATCCTAGTAGTTGGGGAATTGGTTTTGGTTTGAGAGAGTAGGAGATGCTCTAGAAAGTCATTCTTATTTGGTTTTGTTGTTGGTTTTGTTCTTGGGTGCTCTAGAAGTCTTCACAAGATTACCGTTGCTAAATTGAATTGGTAATTTTTCTGTCAAACTGAGTTGGTGGTTTCTCTGTTATATTGAGTTTCCATGCGTGGCTAAATTAGGAAGTGAATGGCTTTAGGCACGTAGGGGAAGTTCCTTGGTTGTACCTTTCTTTAGCGCATTGTGATGGGTCTCCCTGTATTATGAAACTGATGTTCCAATGTCTCAACTTTTGCAGGGCAAACAAAAACATAGTTCTGGCAACCACAACACATGGTGGTCATCTTGCTTACTATGAAGGGATGACAGCAACAAGCATGTGGTAATCTATCTGTGTAAACCCGCACTCTTAGATACTCATCTCACGTTGACACGTTCTATCCGCAAGGACTTTCTTAGGAGTGGAACTGAAATATGTGAAACTGTAATGTCTAGGTGGGCAAGGGCTGTGCAAGAATATTTTGAAGTGCTACTCTCCAGTCCCTTTGCAGACAGAAGACAGAAGGTATGAGGGAAATGAGTTTTAGTCCATTTCCATGACATCATCCACTCTTGGTCTTTTTTAAAACATGCATCATATCATTATTTCAGATGCAGATCATCCCCGAACCATTGGAATCTTCGATTGATCAGGGACCATTTGTGGATGCTGGAGAAGACGGGATGGTTGCTGCTGCAAGTGAAGTGGCCTCAACAAGAGCTGATGTAGAACCAGAGGATAGTGCTCAAATTGATGAAAAGACAAGTAATCATCCACATAAGGACAATAGTCCTCAAGTTTATAACAGCTTACTCGGTCCTTTGAAGAAGAGAGTGGATGAGCTTTCACGATACAGCCGGAAATCGATTTGGCTATTGGCATACATTGCTATAGTCACGACGTGGCCACTTATAGGACCTGCGCTTTTGTTATCAATCAAGAAAAGGTTGAGAAAGCTCGTACAAAAATAGAAATCATATCCTACTAGTGCAAAGTAACTATATAGATGACTTATGCCATTCATACTTTTGATTGTAACCTACTCAAGATAAGCCTGCAATAAAGCTATTTGATATTATACAAAACTCTCAGGACTTTCCTACATCAACATCAAGATGCAAAGAACAAAGTAGTGTGCATTGATTAGCTTTCTTGTATGAGACAGTGTTTCAGAGTCTTTTGTGGAAATTTCTCTTAGGAACTGGCTTTTCTGAGGCTAGTTTGTGCAGGACTGTACCTAAAAAAGAACAAGTCGCGTAAGAGACCCAACAATTGGAAGAGGAAAAGTCAGGTTGCTCAAGGTAATCTAAAAGAGATGTAAGAGGATGAGAAAGATGAGGAGACAGAGAATACAGTAATGAATCTCGTCTTCAGAACTCCCTGAGTGCCACTCTAACATTCACATGCATTGTCAAGCAAGTCGATCGCCTTGTCTGGAAAACAACCATCTAAATAAAAGCACTCAAGAAAACAAAAGTAGAACAACAGTTGAGCATTAGTAGAAGCTGCACAATTCAAAGGTAACATCTATAAAAACAGACTCTATCGCAAAGAGTATATCGTTGTATCTTGGTTGTATCTTTTTGTAGCACATTGTGATGGGTCTCTCCATGTATCATGAAACTGAAATTCCAATGTCTCAACTTTTGCAGGGCAAACAAAAACATAGTTTGGGCAACCACAACACATGGTGGTCATCTTGCTTACTATGAGGGGATGCAGCAACAAGCATGTGGAAATCTATCTGCGCTAACCCGCACTCTTAGATGCTCATCTCACGTTCTATCCTGCAAGGACTTTCTTAGGAGTGGAATTGAAAAATGTGAAACTGTTATGTCTAGGTGGGTAAGGGCTGTGGAAGAATACTTTGAAGTGCTACTCTCCACTCTTCAGCCTTTTGCATACCAAAGACAGAAGATACGAGAAATGACTTTTAGTCCATTTTCATCTAAGATAGACAAAGATAGTTATTCTGATATATCATCCACCATTAAGTCCCTTCTAAGACATTCATTTAATCATTTTTTCAGACGCAGATCATCCCGGAACCATTGGGATCTTTGATTGATTAACTACCATTCGTGGATGCTGGAGAAGATGGGATAGTTGCTGCTGCAAGTGAAGTGGAGACGACATCTGCTGCTGCACCGAAATTTCGACCAATACTGTTTTCCCGCCAGCTTAGCTAGGAATGGTCGCAAATTCGTTGCTAAACTGGCGCCATTATTTTGGGAAATTTGGAAATGAAAATTAAAACATTTGGAACATCAATTTTGTGCGCCAATATAGCTACGAGTTTGCGATGATTCCTCGCTAAAACATCAAGCGAGGAATCGTCGCGAAATTAACTAATTATTGATATGAAGGTTGCGACGACAAGAGCTGATGCAGAACAAGAGAATAGTACTCATTTAACTGAAAAGACAAGTTATCATCCACGTAAAGGCAACACTACAGGTTATAACAGTTTACTCGGTCCTCTGAAGAAGAGAGTGGATCAGCTTTCAAGATACAGCCAGAAATCGATCTGGCTATTAGCATACATTGCAATAGTTAGGACGTGACCACTTCTAGGGCCTGCACTTTTGTTATCAATCAAGAAAAGATTCAGAAGGCTCATGGAAAAAAAGAAATCATACTAACTCTGTAGACGACTTATGTCATTAATAACTTTCGATTATAACTAATATAAGATAAGGCTGCAGTTAGCCATTTGTCATCAATATTATACAAAGCACTCTCAGGACTTTCCACCTCAACATCAAAAATTCCATTATCAGTCAAAAATGGTACTTCTAAGGGACAAGAGAATGAAGCAAAAGCCATTGAGTATACAACGTGCCAATGTTTTTCTATGCTTTTTGAGTTTACAGAGTGATTTTAAACAAATAAATTTTGGATGTTTCTCTTTTATAAACTTTTAGCTAGTGACTACGGCTCATCTTCATTTTTGGCATTGCCTTTTTCACCTGCCTTGCTCTTTCTTTGGCCTCTATCTTCCTTATCACTTCTGCGCTCAGCTTTGCTTCCGCTTCCTCCATCATTTTCTTCTTTTCTGCTTTCTTCTTCTGCAATGCCTCTTGCCTCATGTTCTGAAGCTCCTTGTATGCTTCCTCTGCGGCCTTTTGCCTACCACTCTCAGTTTTGTTCCGCGCCTTCATTAAATCAAGACACTTAAAATCAGCCTTTCAACACTTTTAACCAGACTATAACTAATCACAAGTTTGCACTTTACCTGAGAGCTGAGTCTGTATCGTCCTACTAAGTCAATGTAATATGGAATTAGCGCCACCAACCGGACAATATCATCCATATGTTTAGCATCGGGTAAGGAAAACTTGAAAAACAGCATCTTCTTGTGCTTGACAGGGTGTTGGTCAGATATATGCATCGACATGAAATTCTTCCCATACTTATCCACAGCCTTGTCACCAAAAACCTACAGAGTACCATTGCATGCCCGAATGTGGTTAGTGATAGACTGATAGTATCATAGAGATAAATAAAATAGCAAATTATGGTTCCCATTGGAAGTGATTGATTTCCCTATTTAACCACATAGAGATACAAACAGAGACACAACCATGGAGTTCAAGCCATGGAGGATCAATTACCATATCCTAAATAACTCCAATACTGAATTATCAAGGTAACAATGCTTAAAGACACTAAAGCTTCCTTCCAACATATCTTGCACTCTCTAGAAAACAATAAGACCCATTCAAGTACACTCCAAAGGTCTGCAAATCAGAATGAATTCAGAAATGACTCCCATTTCTAACTTTGGTAAAAATTGATTCTTGCTCACTATACCACCACTGAATACACAGATACGGTTCTACTACAGGTATCATCAATCATCAAACAAATGGAGAATCTGAGTGAAAAAATAAAACTTTTCTTACCTGATCAAGCACAGTGTCTGTGATCATATCCGCAGCAACTTCCTTGGATTCAGAGATCACAGCTAACTCCTCCGACACCCATTTCCTCCCCGCAGGAGGAGACACAATGCCAGCGAATCTCTGCAAATCCCTCAGCTCCTTTTGCATAGTTTTCGCCGTCTTCTTCCTCGCCATCGCAAACACAATATGATCCATAGTTTCTTCATTCATATAAACCTCAAAAGTGATCTCATCTTTACAAGGTACCACCAAATTAAAAATCCTTGAGATAAGATCGTGTCTGCTCTTAAGCTCCATAGTAGCCAACAATCCATGGCAATACCTACGACCACTGGCGTAGAATTTGAACACATTTAACGCTTCTTTTAACAACAATGGCGAATCCTCTCCTTCACTAACTCCAAGCAAACTGAAATTCTTCTGGAAAATTGTATCCTTGGAAGCGAATTTCGCCGCCCAAGCTAAAGCGAGGCTCTCGTTCTCACGTTTGCCAACGAAGTAGTTGATTGCGAGTGCGATTAAGAAAGAGACGCAAGCTATCTCCACTGCGTATGACTTCTTCTTCATCGGATCAGTAGCATCTTGAGCTTCCGAGGAAGTATTGAGATATAGCGTCTTTGAATCAGCATGAGTAGCGTTTTCTGTAATCAATGGTGATTCAAGTGTCTCTATCTCCATCGGTAGTCCTTCGAACTCGTCTTCATCCCAGTACTCAAATGGCGTGGACGAGGGGGTTGTCGAATCGGATAGATGCTCGGGATCTGATTCAGGGATGAGATCGAAGTTAGATTCGGCGGAAGAAGGTTCCGATTCCGGTTCCAGATCGAGGAGTGATGAGTGAGACTGAGTGACAAGAGGAGTGAGGGAGTGGTGAAGGTGAGAGGAATCGTCGGTAACATCGTCTTCTTCGGCATCAAACCCTTCGAATTGGGAAGCTGCGAGAAGATGGTGATGAAGGGAGAGGTAGAAAACGAGAGTGAATGAGATCAAGGCCAAAGGTCGGCTCATTGTGAAAAAAATAAATGGCAAAAGACTAACACAAACCCACAAAAGGTATAAATCCTTAAAAGACATTTGGAAATTGGAGAAGCATCAAAGACATTTGTTGCATGTGAATCATCAAAGACACCCGACCTCGCTACACATGACTGGTCAATTTGTTGACTTTCTGGTTCGCCCCAAAACGATATTTTATTTACATAACCACTAACTAACCGAGAAAATTAACTTTTTTGCGGTAAAGTGAAGATAAATTGTAAGGTTCGCGAATTCTTCTTACGTAAACACATCTAGACAATCACAAAATCTAAACCTAAGATAAGCAGGCAAAACGTGTCAACTACACACACACATCACACAAATGAGACTACGTCCCATAACCGCCCTAACACGGTCCGGATTCCACGTGTCTACACACGCTATCCCTCGTGCCCTAACACTTCATCCTACACTATTCACCCGTGCGTAACAGATCTCCCGTGTCTAAGCACTTCTTCCCATACTTTTCACGCGCCGGCTCGTCAGCCATCTTGACCTACCCGAATCCACGTCCATGGGCCAACACACAACTACAAGGATTTCTCCTTGCAGACATCTTCGCAGCTCATCCGTATTTTTTCACACAACCACTATTTTATCACACAATAACATGCTTCACATAACCACTAGAAAACTATTCATTTTTAATTTAATGTCTATCTCTATTATATTTATCATTCATTTTCCGGCGTTCATACAATTTAAATGAATGATAAATATAATAGATATAGACATTAAAAATGAATAGTTTTCTACGTGTTGCGTGGTGTGGTTCTGTGAAGCATCTTATTGTGTGATAAAATAGTGATTGAGTGTATCTCTATCTCTATCTCTATTATTTATATATATAGGGGGTGATTGGCACAAGGATTTGAAGGCTTTAAAGTTTTTACAGTTTGTTTTTCACCAATCAGACTTTTATAATTTTTTTTTTGTTTTAAAAGCCACTACAACCACTTTTATTTTTCTTCTTCTTTGTTTTCTAAAAAAACTTAAACTCAAAACTTGTTTTTCTTACCCCAATAGTAATTAAAAACTCTATACAAATCTATATGTATTATATTACATAATACTTTTGATTAATTAATTCTAAACATTTTTTTCTTGTTCTTTTGAGATCTATTTCTTATCACTTATTTAATTCATTTTTGACGAACTCATAATTTGTATAAATGAGATTGATAAAAACTTGAAAATCGACAATTTATATCATTAAAAACTCAATATGTAAAAAAAAGGTAAAGAAAAACTCAAGATTTCAGATTTAAATAGAGCATAATTTGTATTATTTAAATTCACAATTTTTTTACAATCAGTTTTATAATTTTTACAGTAATAGTTTTTATAGCAAAAGTTTCTGCAGACAAAATCTTTAGAGTTAAAGTGTTTATAGTCAGAAGTAACAATCGTTACCAATCGGCCCCATACACTCAACAAACAAAATATTTGGTTTAACCTTAAACTACGTAATTATCTAAATATATTTATATACGAAGAAGGCACAAACTTGTCCTTACTTTAGCCTTAACTTGCCCGAGACGATACGGTTCGAACACGGATTCAAGTTTGGTTCTCCATCAACCAAGACATAGGTACATGTCTCATGAATGCTCCTGCAAAGCTTCGATTTCAACCAACCACGATTGCCAAACCAAACAGAAGCATAAGGGGCAGATTGGCAAGGATTTTTACTACATATTGTTACTGTAGACTTTTGATTGTAGAGAATTTAGATGTAAACATTGTGGCTGTAACTTTAAAATATTTGTAAAAGTCTGATTAGTAACAAAAAAACTGTAGAAACTGTAACTTTAAATATTTATAAAAGTTTGATTGGTAATAAAAACAGTAGAAGCTGTGACTTTTATTTTAGGGGAAATTGCTAAAACTAGACCAAAAATTGAGTTTGAATGCAAAACTAGACTCCAAATTGAAACAAATGCAAAACTAGATCTTTGGGGTATAGAAATTACATTAACCCCTTATTTGCAAAAAAAAAAAAACAGAAACCGCAATTACAGTTCTAACCTCCGCGCAAAGTAGACTTCTTGAACGAAGTCTCACAGTAGACTTCGTTCATGATATCCATGAAGTCTGAACCGTAATTAAACCTTTGATTTAAATTAGGAAAATAACAAAAAATATTTTCAATGCAATTTCTTCTAAAGAAAATAAGATTATCTAAAATATGAACTTTATAAATTAAAAGTTCCGAAACTTTCATAAATTTTAAGCATGTAAGGTTGATTATGTTCTAAAATACCATAAACAGTCGCAAACTTCGACCATGAAGCCTGAACCGTAGTTAAATGTGAAATTTTAATTAAAAAATGAAAAAAAAATATTTCGATCAAAATTTTTGAAAGATAAATTATTTTAAATCAAATCGAATAGGTTTAAAAATAAAAATTCATAAAACTAAGCCATTTGATGTAAACCATGTGAGGCATATAGGTTAGAGGTTGCCAATGGGTAAGAATCCATGCATATATCTTTAGGGTTAGACTTAGATTGATATGTTTTTGATATAAAATGGCGATCCTTCGTACAGTCGTTAGATTTTGAATATATTATACTATTTTGATGTCAAATGTTAGTATTTGTTAACAAAGAGTGAATTAAACGTTCGAATTTTAGAGTTTAGGTCTTACAGACTTCTCGAGTTTCGGGTGAAGTCTCACGGTAGACTTCGCATGTGAAGTCTGTAAGATTTTGTTATCGTAGACTTCTTTGTAGAAGTCTGAAATTCAAATAAATCCAAAATTTTGACCAAATTTTTTCGCGAAAATTTTCGAAAACTGAATTAGGTTCAAATTTACATTTACTAAACAAGATAAAACTGAAATTGCAATAGTTAATCTGGTTAAAAAAATTAAAAAATCTTCATCGCTCTTTTTCTCCTCCGAATCACCAAACGTCGCCGGAAATCTCTAAACGCTGACACTCTTTCTCCTCTTTTGTCGTAAGTTATCGATATTCTTCCTCTCTGCGGGAAAACTCCAAACTATAATCTCATCTTTTATTTGATTCGCAGATCTGGGAATCGCAACCGTCTATTCATTTCTTCAAAGCTATTCTGTTTCTGTCTTCGCATATCATATGAGTAGTAGGCGGTCGGTGAAGAGAGCATTGATTCTAGATGACGATGAAGATGAAGATGAAGATGAAGATGAAGATGAAGATGAAGATGAAGATCCAGATGAAGATGAAGATCCCGATGAAGATGAAGATCCCGATGAAGATGAAGAAGAATATTCAGATGAAAAGAATTATATTTAAAAAAAGAATTAAAAATGTTTAGAAATAAACTATTAGATATATATTTTAAACGAATAAATTTATTTATATTTATTATTTTATGCCAAAATTTAATATCCAAAAACATTAGTAAGAAATGGGATAAACTTAAAGTTTTGGGTGAATGTGTGGAGCTTTGTGATCCTTATAATATATTAAAATCATGAAACATGTTAGATTTGCAAGTTACATAAAAAATCAATAGGTCATGGTATTTATAATGTTAGTGATAATCTAAAGATAGTTTATTATATTAATATAATTTTAATTTCGTTTTAGATATTTTTTTTGTATTGTGGCATGGTTAATGATTTATTTTTTTTGAATGATTCTAGATCCTATTATAAATAATTTCATTTTAATTGTTTTGATTAGAATTTTTTAATTGACTCCTATTGTTTTATCTTAATTCTTATTATTAATAGTATGTCATTGTTTAAAAAAATATAAAACAATAGTCTTCGAAAAACTATGTTTTTGTGACTTTAAAAAAATAGAAGCAAAAATAGTTTCTGTTACGACTGCAAAGATAAAAAAATAAAGTAAAAGTCTGATTGGATAAAATTAGGTTGTAGACACTTTTATATGTGGTAAAAGTTTCTATAGTATCACACCAATAGGCCCCTAAGTCACCATTTAACTGATACAAATCTATCTTATAAACAACTAATAAAACAATAACTGACCATTAGAAAAGTTATCTGATCGCTTTGGATTAGTTACACAAATTTGTCTCATCCCACCATTGATTCTCTATCTAGTAGTACCATAAAGCTCTCCACCAAATTTCGTTTCGATCAAAGTAGTTTCGAATCTCCAAACTACTTGAAGAAGCCAACACGAAACTAGCTCTTAGAATTTTTGGGTTTTAACAGTTTTAACAGTCACTTGACCAGAAAGCAACGCACATAACTTCTTGAATATAACTCCGATTCAAGCTCCGTCAGTTGCTGTAGATTCTTGGAAACGTTATCTTCCCAGAGACGCCTCACTAATGATCTAGTTCCTTCTGGTTCGTCAGGAAATCGATCTCCAAAACCCCTACTCGAAACTGTTCTTTTTCTTTCTTCTTTCCTTTATTTTCTTCTCCACCCCTGATCAGCCATGGCTTTGTTCCTCCACAGCCATCAAGGCCCACCAAGGCCACAACATAGCTTATCAGACCCACCGGTGATTATCACCACCTCCACGACGTCCCGTTTTCTCTCCTTTCCGATCACGGCTCTCTCTCCTCTCACGGTCTCTCTTCTCCTTCCTCTCTCTCTTCTTCGTCTCTCTTTTTAACAACACAGCAACAACAACATGAAAACAAAGGCTGTAGGACTCGTGAGGAGGTTCGACGACAACACGAAAACACAACGACAACTCATACACAATACAACAACACCTAAATCTCTTTCTTTCTCCATGGATCACAGTGAAGTACCTTTCCTCTCTATATCTCATCTGCTCCTCCTTCTCTTTTCCCGTAACGGAATAAAACAACACAAGATTATGAACGGCGGCGAGAAGCTCATGCAATTTATGGCGACGGCACAATCTCAATAATAAAACGGTGGCGGCACTTAGGGTTGCTAAAGCTTATCGAAATCATATTATCCTCTTGAAAACGAGGATACATAACCACCCATATACACACTTTACTTTTAAGATTTGGGCTAAACATTCATAATGGACCTTAACCCAATTAATAAATTTAGGGATGTTACACGGAGGATGATAAAAGACAACAAAAATTCAGAGCTTTCAAAAATGATGTTGCAGGGATTCTGAAATCTCCAAAGAAACACTAGAAATTGACACTCTACAAAAACTGTCAAACTTTTTGGTAAGACTGCTCTCTCTTCTTATCCAATATGGTAGCTGGAATCAGCAGAATAATGGGATATGATTTGGTGATCTCAATCCTACGATCGTATCCTTGAATATTACACTTGATTATAACTTTAGTTCTTAGAAAGGAACTTGAAGGTTACGGCAATCCTTAGATATGATGTGGGTTGTACGTAGTGTAAACATTGTATCTATTTTAAACTTTTTGTTAATCTCTTGCTGTAGGGTATATATGAAAATGACAACTTTTTGTAATCACAACTCTTGTTTTATATATGAAAATGAAACACTTCGGAGAAAAAAAAGGTATAAATTGGAGAAGCCGAGTAAATTGAAAAAATCCCATTTCTTTTTTTATATATTATATCCCATAATGACAGTACAATAACCAAAACGAAACAAAAATATAAAAAGTTGGCCGACGAATGATTCATTACCACCGGACTCCATTACTGTGGTCGTCGATAGCCTTAATCAACGATATCACTTTTACCAATGAGCATTGTACAATCGTTTTTTATTGCCTTCATCATCTCCACCAAATTAGGGCCGGTCCCGCACAAATTATCCAAACAATGGTTTAGGGCATCCAATTTTAAAACGCATATTTTAAATAAATATTTTTTTGGCTTTTTATGTATAAAAAATAATATTATAGAGATTTTAATTATGTTTTCATTGTTTTTTTGGGTTTTAAGTTTAACAAAATATTTATTAAGTTATATTATGTGCGTTGTTACTGATTTTATAAGTGAAATTTTGGTTTTGAGAAAAAAAACTAAAAACGACAAAAAAATTCAAGAATATACTTTTACTCTATAATTTTAGTATTACTGTTTTTTTTTCTTACAAACTGTTTATGGTTTTGGTATTGTTTAGTTAATATTCTATATAAACATTTTACATTATTATTATTTTCGTATAAAGATAGAAAAATATATTTTTTCCATTTGTGTAAAGCATTTAAAAACTTCGTACCGGCCTGCACCAAATCCATCATGTTGGTGTTCAACCAAAGTCCAAAGAGCTTCGTCCACCGCTTTGCGATCTTCCTTGTCTTTCACCTTGTTGTCCTTCTTAAGCTTTTGAGAGCAAGCTCTGCTTGAGCTCTTTTGATTTGGTTAGGACCAAAAGTTTTCAATGCAATAAAAATACTAAAAGTAAATTCTAACAAGAATCAATTTAAATTCAAGTAAAAACTAACAATACAAGAATCGTATTTTACTAAATTTTCTTACATATATAAATAAGAAAATGGCCGCTTGGTTAAGCGCCATCATTTGCATCTCCTCTACTAGCATTTCTGTTCTAAAATCTGAATTCCAAGTTGAAACAATAAACTATAATTTTAATTCTCGGAGATCTTTTTTTTTACGATCGAGATTTCAATAGCGACGTAGACGACAGAAAGTAAATTTTCAAAATTATTATTAATTATATATATAACATCTTTTTTTTTTTTTTTTTGAAATTGGGTTTACTATTTAAAAACAAGAAAAATCAAATAATACAAAAGCCCTTAGCTTTAGTGTTTGATTAGTAGATCTAATAATTGAAATCAGAATAAGAAAACTGTCCTGATGAAACAGTGCTCAACGACGGAGGAGACGAAGCCATATCTCAAAGTAGATTAGTGAAGATGGATTATGGAGCTCTCAATGATGAGGTGGAAAACCATAGCTGTAAGAGAGCAGATGCAAAAGATGGATTTTTATCTCTGAAGCTAGACGCCCGATTACGTATTGTGGAGTCGATGAGCTTGATGATGGAATCCGTTGAGCGGAAGCTTTGACGGTGGAGCCTGTTATTCCTTTCAGACCACAGAAAATAGATTGTACACTGCCAAGCAAGTAATATCAGTCGTTTCCTCTCCTTGGGACCAGTCAGTGTTTGAAGATGGTTTAAGGTATTCACCCAGGTTCTATGGGGACGGAATTGACATCTCTCAGCAACAAAAGACCAAATAGACCAAGAGTAGTGGCAATTGAAAAACAGATGATCACGACTCTCTGGATCTGAGTCACAAAGGAGACACTTTTGATCTGTATAGAGACCCCAACTGATAAGACGGTCACGCGTTGGGCAACGATTTAGCACAAATAACCAGGTAAGAAAATTATGCTTGGGGATTCCTCCTGGGAACCAGACAATCTTACACCAATTCAAGTTTGGAGTTTCACCTTTCAGTAGTTTGTATACTTGGCCCGTAGAGTATCTAGAACTGATTTTCCCTTCAATTTCCCATTCATAGTGATCATCAACTTCAGTTAAGTGGAGAGTAGTAAGGTAAACTTGAAGTGCTAGTTGGTTATCCGATCTAGCAGGTGGGATGAGCCAAAATCCTTGGTTGTAGAGGTCTAGGAGAGTTGCATCCAATGCTATCCCTAGTCTTGAGTTTGTAGTAGGCGGTATGACCGTAAGGAGTTTGCCAAATGGCGACCAATTGTCTGACCAAAATCTGCAGGTTCTTCCATTACCAACTTTTAATTTTATCCAGCTGTAGGCTTCATCTCTCATTCTAAGCAACTTGTTCGCAAGCCATGAATAGTTTCTTCTCGGTTTCAGAATCCAAAAATTATTTAGACAGCCATGAAGGAACTCAAGCGTATACCATGCCACCCAAACTGATCCTGCTCGGAAAAATAGAAGCCATATGAGTTTAAAAGCACATGCTTTGTTCCATAGGGTAAGATCTTTTATTCCCAGACCTCCATGCTTCTTTGGTTTTGTTAAGGTTTCCCAAGAGACTCGAGCACTATGATGACCATCAAGAGTGCCTTTCCACAAGAAAGCATTACAAAGAGAGTTTATCTTGCGAATGCAGAGTTTGGGTAGGATGAAGGTTGAGCACCAAAAGTTAGTTATACCCGCGATCACAGTATTGATTAACTGCAGTTTTCCAGCAAAAGATAATGATTTTGCACACCATGTGTTAATTTTTCCTTTAACTTGTTGTAGAAGTGGTTCGCAGTTGAGGATGTTGAGTTTTCTTGTACAAAGAGGCACTCCTAAGTAGCGAATTGGGAGACATCCAGAGGAGAGACCCGTAATAGTACTGATGTTTTGAATTTCCTCCACAGATAATCCAGCTGCAAAGAAACAAGATTTCTGGAGACTAACGGCCAGACCAGATCGATTCTCAAATTCTCGAAGCACCTGTAGAACATTCTGTACAGAATCAAGGGACCCATCTAAAAAAATTAGAAGGTCATCTGCAAAGCAAAGGTGAGTAAGCTTTGAACTTTCACATTTATGATGGTAAGTGAACTTTCCTTCCTCTGCAGCTCTGTTTAGCATTAGAGAGAGACAATTCATAGCTATGACAAAAAGATAAGGGGACAGGGGGTCTCCTTGTCTAAGCCCTCTTTTTCCTTTTGTTAAGAATTCAGAGGCTCAAAGGTGATTATTTTATGAGCTTGAACCTTAGCAAACCAAGACCTGAAGTTGTTTGATGCAAAACGAACTGAAACAGATACTGAAACAGAAAGTAAAACAGAGAATGAAGCAGAGTCTAGAGAAGGAGATGGGAGCACACACAGATTTAACGAGTTCAGTAGTGTCATCGTGACACTACCTACATCTCGCCGAGACCTCAACTCGGAATCCACTATAAACGAATCAGAGATACAAGTGTTACAATGTGAAAACTCAATACTAGCTAACACAAACACTCTGTACTACCCCCTGATCTACTTGAGAAAACACCTAAAAGCTTATGCCTTCAACAATGGCTTTTCTCTCACCAGTGGATGTGTGTTTCCCTGAGCTAAACCGCTCAACACACTCCCATCTCACTTAGTCGGCTTCACAGCTGCCACGGCTGCTCCAGCAACCTCTCTCAATCTTCATTGCAGCTTATATATGGGTGACTCCTCAACCCTAGTGCATATCCCCAAAACGCCCAAGTTCTCACACTCTTCTCTTGCGTTTTGATTACTTGGACAAAGCCTTCAGCCTTGTCATTAATGCACAAGAAGTACACCCTTGTCTTCTTGCTCCAGCTTTACACAAATCCTTGTGGTCCCAAGGATTTTAACCCAAACTCAAGTAAAGTTACTTTTTCACTTAAGTTTTACCCTTGACTTGCATGTGACCATCCTTGATTTGCTATCTCAAGTTCTCATCTTCAAAAATCTCCACCTGAGAACATGACGATCAAACCAAAGCAACCAGCACTTAACTTGAAGAGAGAGATGTCCTTCTTCCCGTTCCTTTGGATTCCAGTCCCGGTCTTGAGTATGATTACTCAACCTTGACGCTTAGCCGTTTAATCACCATAAACATGCGTCGTCCTTCCGCATTTAACTTACGTTCAATGCACTTCAGCTATTGTGACTACTCACATTGCTGAACCTGAGCCACCAGCACATCCTCAGTTCTTCAGAGTTGTGAAAAACCAGCCAATACAAATGTGTATTAGGCTCAACTCTTCAATGATCCCTTCCGGATGCATTTACCCTTGAACTCTTGATGTCACCGCTCAGAAACTCCATTAACAAGTTGAGAAACGCCTCCAGCTTGTTAATCTCAACAAAAAACTCCATAAGCTTCATCGCTTATAAGATCATCAGTCACACAGCCTCTTCCCATGGCTTCTGTTATAAACCATTCGCCTGTTGCAGTGATTGATATACAATCTCACCATCTGCAAAACCTGATTCCCTTGCTAGCTTCTTAGGATTTTCTCATGCGCATTGAGTCCAAAATCCTATGAATTCCTTGAATCATATGCAGAAGACCGAATCATCTTAGCCTCAGACTTGAAGCTCTTGATTCACCATGTAAATAATCTCCAAAGCTTGTTAAATACCATAACAGCTTGAGATCCCTTTTACAATCATGTCAACAAAACCAATCCAGAACAAAACCCTTGTTCAACTGTTTTGTTTAAACACCCAGCAGTCTTTAAACATGTCTCCCATCAACAAAACCTTGTGATACCTTGAGACAACCATGTACAGAAACTTTCGCACCAGATCTACAGCCTGATGCACTTTATGCAGTAGAACAGACCTGCCACAAAACTCCACCAAAAGACTTGAACCTTGCACCATTCAATTCCCAGACTTAAACCAAAGCCCCTTTCTTCTCTATCAACACCTGATACTTGAAGAAAATCCAATTAAATGACCAGCAACAGTCTTTCCTTGAGAAGATACTTACATAAACTCCTCTTGGTGCAAACACAACAACTTGAAACTCTTTAGTTGTTGTCTTCCAAATGCAATTCTGAATTTTCTGCATTTGACTCCTTTCTAGGACTTCTATTCAGTTGCTAACACCACCTTTGAGATGAGTTGTGTATCGTGTTTGATACACAACACTTCCACAGCTTCTGCTGCACTTTCACAGTCTTGACACAGCTCCTGCTGCACTTGCGCAGTCTTGATACAGCTTCTGCTGCACTTGCGCAGTCTTGATACAGCTCCTGCTGCACTTGCGCTTGTCTCTCCTACAAGCACTTCACTGTCTTTATCTCAACACCATGGTGTATTATCTGAAGAAACACTTCCAGATACTTGCAACTCCCTTCTAGAAACATGTTACTTGTTTCTAAAGTCCTCATCAACAACCAGCCTCAAAACCAAACCCGGAGACAACTTTTACCCTTAGATTGTCACCTTGTTTCAGCTGAATACTTGTTGATAACCACCAGTTCTTGACCTGCTATTTACCTAGCAAACTGAATTTTCAAGAACCATACCCAACAGTGAGTTATGCAGCCTTAAACTCATTGACTTCGAGCTAAAACACCCAAGAGAACATCCTTGAACATAGCTCCAACAAGAACCATAACCATCTTGATGTTTCTCTACCTTTGTAAGCTTAGCTTCCTTGAGTTATGCCACTCTTCACTGTTGCTTGAACAACTCCACACGTTCTTCTATATCAGAAGGTTAACCATGGCTTATCGCTTGAGAAAGTGTGTCAGACACTGTGTCAGAAACTATGTCTGAACCCTTGACACATCCTTTTCCTCCTTGTAGCCACTCCAACTGATCCATTTATACCCAAAGAACAACAAAGACCTTGTTCAACAACCATGCCTCATCTTGCCGAGACATTCTCTATAACCAGCAGCCTTCTTATCTCTACTTGGACATCTCTTCATGATCTAATAATGCAACAACTTAGATTGATACACCATCACATCATACCTCAACTCCAACGATCTTGTTCTTCCTTGAAGCCAAAATGCAACCCATACATGTCTTGTACCGCTGTTAAAATAACAGAACACGCCGCCTAACTCCCTTAGCTAGGAAGACTTTCGACACAAGAACATAGCACATCCCGTTGCACCTCAACATTGAGAGACATACCTCATGACCCATGAAGTCTCCAAATGCTTTAGCTTCCAAAACCATCAGATTCTTGTTTGCTTAAAGATCTGATAGAAGACGAGATCATCCCTGAGAAAACAATGCTCCACCCGAGATAAGAACTCTTCGATTCTATAGATTCATTCCAGCAGTATTACTTTGTGTAACACAACACAAAACTGCAAATAAACATGAATCTATGATGCTGCTTCATTGTTTGAGAGTTTACACTCACAACAGAACCTCAAATACTGTCCAGTCTTGACTAAACAGACTTGAGACCTCCACTGCTTTCCCTCTGAAAATAGCAGTCTTGTAGCTTCTTGTTCTCCAACTGATCCACCCACTGTAGACTCATATTCCCAAGAACTTATAGCTACACACGCAGAGACAAACATGTAGCAAGAACCCCTTTCAAAACTCAGCCTAAACCTTTGAAGCATACTTGTCAAGTCTCCCTCTTGTACCAGCTTACACCAATACAAATTCTGATATACCAGCAACTTCCCATTGCTTTAGCACATCTTCCTGACGCAGAACAGAACTGCTGACACAGTTTACAAACTGCCTGACGCAGATTTCAAACTGCCTGACGCAGATTTCAAACTGCTTGACGCAGAACAGAAACAACCTTTGTTGTTTTTTCCTTGCTGTCCAATAGACCTGACCTTGTTCACGCATACTTCTTGACTTGATTCACTCAAAACTGATCTGCAACTCCTTTCAGGAAATCCAGAAAGCCATTCATACTCCACAGCCCAATACCCACAACATTCAAGCTTCTAAGGCGTCCCTTAGTCCCATGAATTCTATGAGTTTCCGAGGCTGTGATTACAACACCACATGCAACTGATTTTACCACACTGAAACTTGTCCAATCCCTTGTGAAATCAGTACACCCTTGTGTTCTAACCAGCTTTCATTTCCACCAAATATGCAAATCGAGTAAATCACACTTCAATAGGGAGCATCACAAATACCTTGTGACTGCAGCGGAAACTAACTTGTTGCCTCCCTACATTGAGTCTTGATGTTGATGCTTTGATTCTTACATCAACCTTTTCAACCGGTTCTTCAGCATTGATCAAGAAACACCCATCTTTGATCAAATGCTTCTCTGCTACAGTCTCTGACGCACTTCTTGAGCTGGCAACACATTTCTTGTGAGTAATCTGAATCCTTCTCACTATGTTGCACATTCTTGTACCCTTGACGGACTTAGAGACAACCTGATTTCATAACCTTGAAATCGCCTCACTTGATTCACACTTCCATTGTGAATCTCTCCTTATGGTACTAGCTTGTCCATGACTTACTTTCACACTCAGCTCTAGACCATAACCAAAGCTTCTCCTTTGCTTCTTTCTGTCTCCTCATGTTGCTACATCAGTAAACAAATCTATTGAACCAGAAAACCTACAACTACAACAGAAACTGCAACAGCTTTGTTCTTCTTCATCCCTGAGCTACCTTGTGAACTGCTTCATGAACCACCAAAATGAGTCTTACAACTCATTTTCTTACTTGAGCTGTTAACCAACGAACTTCTGTTGTTTTACAGCCTGAGATACTCTTATCTCCTTGAGCTTTCTCAGCACTTGAGAAAACACACCGATGCTTCACCAAAGAAAGAGTCTTACGGCTTCTTCTTCTCTTTAGCATCATTTACCAAGAGCTTTTGCTTGCTGTTTCACCTGAGACGTTTCTTGTCTCCCCACAACAAAGCTCTCCAAGGAAAAGAAAGTGAACTCTCAAAGGAAAGGAGCCTTCTTGCTCTACTCTTCCAAAGATCCAACCTTTTCACTTCTTTTAACCTTCTTTCTTTCTCTAGACCTCTTCTCTGTTAGATCTGAATCTTCTTTCTCTCTTTCTGCTTCTGTTTCTCCCAGATCTGAGGCTTCCTTCTTGAAAACTCAGGCTATCCACGAGTTCCTCTTTCCTCAGAGCAAAGTTCCCACAAGCATCAAACTCAACCACTTCTACTCTTGAAAATACCATGATTCTTGGCTTGAAGAATCACAAAACACAGAACCTACGCTCTGATACCAATCTGTTAAGAATTCAGAGGCTCAAAGGTGATTATTTTATGAGCTTGAACCTTAGCAAACCAAGACCTGAAGTTGTTTGATGCAAAACGAACTGAAACAGATACTGAAACAGAAAGTAAAACAGAGAATGAAGCAGAGTCTAGAGAAGGAGATGGGAGCACACACAGATTTAACGAGTTCAGTAGTGTCATCGTGACACTACCTACATCTCGCCGAGACCTCAGCTCGGAATCCACTATAAACGAATCAGAGATACAAGTGTTACAATGTGAAAACTCATACTAGCTAACACAAACACTCTGTACTACCCCCTGATCTACTTGAGAAAACACCTAAAAGCTTATGCCTTCAACAATGGCTTTTCTCTCACCAGTGGATGTGTGTTTCCCTGAGCTAAACCGCTCAACACACTCCCATCTAACTTAGTCGGCTTCACAGCTGCCACGGCTGCTCCAGCAACCTCTCTCAATCTTCATTGCAGCTTATATATGGGTGACTCCTCAACCCTAGTGCATATCCCCAAAACGCCCAAGTTCTCACACTCTTCTCTTGCGTTTTGATTACTTGGACAAAGCCTTCAGCCTTGTCATTAATGCACAAGAAGTACACCCTTGTCTTCTTGCTCCAGCTTTACACAAATCCTTGTGGTCCCAAGGATTTTAACCCAAACTCAAGTAAAGTTACGTTTTCACTTAAGTTTTACCCTTGACTTGCATGTGACCATCCTTGATTTGCTATCTCAAGTTCTCATCTTCACACCTTTAAAATGTCCTTGTACTGTCCCGTTGTAGCCGACTGTGAAATTTGTCGTACAGACGCAAGCCCGAAGCCATCTAATAAACTGATTCGGAAAAAGTAATCCTTGAAGGCAATTGAATAGAAACTCCCAAGACAAGGTGTCAAAGGCTTTAGCAATGTCCACCTTTATTGTAATCCTTTTAGGTCCTGATGCCTTGTGGTAGTTGTTTACAATTTCACTTGCAAGGATTGTATTTTCCAATAATAACCTGTCTTGAACAAATGCAGTTTGATTTGGAAGGATGAGGAAGGGCAACACTGGCTTGATCCTAGAGACCAGAAGCTTAGAGACCACTTTGTAGAGGGTGTTAAGGCAGGAGATGGGGCGATAGTCCTCAATCAATGAGGCACCTGGCTTTTTCGGCACCAAAGTGAGGATAGTAGCATTTGTAGTGGCAGGTAAGAACGCTGAGAGAAAGAAGTGACCAATGGAAACAATAACTTCAGCTCTAAGTGTTCCCCATGCAGCTTTGTAGAAACTTGAAGTGAGACCATCTGGTCCTGGCGCCTTGTTTGGGTTAAGTTTGAAGAGTGTGACAGTGATCTCCTCTTGGGAGGGGAGAGCCTGCATTGCATTTTGTTATAAAGAAGAGGATCTGAATGGGGTCATACTTTGAATCCAAGTCGGGGGAGAAGGAAGACCATTGGGATGATGGAGATCTGGTCCAAGAATATTTTTGAAATGAGATATAGCATGGGCACTCATTTCCAATGGGTCCACCAGTACACTACCAGAAGCAAGTAGGAAGGATCGTATGGTGTTGTAGCTTGCTCTGGCCTGACAAACTTTATGAAAGTAAGAAGTATTTTGGTCCCCCAACTGTAGCCAGTTCACTCTCGATTTCTGTTTGAAATATCTTTCCTCTATGTCTCTCAGGAAGTTCCATTTAATGTGTAGGTCTCTTTCTTGTTGGAATAGTTGAGGTGTTGGATTTTGAAGAGCTTGTACCTGCACAGATTGTAGCAAACGGTTAGTTTCACTAACGGTTAGTTTCACTAACTCTCACTTATATAACATCTTGTGTCACAACAATAACCAAAACTAAAATTGAAAATTAACATCGCCTTCATACTTCATGGTGAACCATTGCCTCCATTAACATCACCTTCATTCTTCATGGCCATTCATGTCGAATCATTATTCATTCTTCATTCTCTGTGGTCGTAGATGGTGGTGAACCATTGTCTCTATTGACATCGTCTTCATGCTTCATGGTCTTCATCCTCTCCATCAAAAACTTCATGTTGGTCTTCAACCTCAGAGCCTCGTCCGCTACTCTGCGGGCTTCTTCTTCCTTGCTCTGCTTAAACTCTTCTTATTTGGTTTCCTTTGCTGGTGAATTCTTTCACTGCCAACGCAACAAACAATTTTTGGTGTGACTGACCCAACGAAAGAGCCGAAAGTAATTTAGAATTTGATTGGATCATAATTGTTTTTGAAGATTGCACTTGCTGAAATAATTAATATTGATAAACAATGTTCACAACGTGGTCACTATTTGAAACAAATATTCTTGGTTATGGAATCAATAAAGGGCTTACTTCCGAGTCTACCATTTTCAGTTTCAGATAATAGCCTTTCCTCTTCTACAACTTTTTGGTACGGTCAAGAGAAATATCACTTTCTCATGGTATTTACATTCCTTGTTGTCATGGTAAACAAAATTCTTCTCTCTCTCCCTCCTTTCATCTCTCTCTTCCCTCTCACCTTCTCTCCCTCTTTTCCTCTTTGCCATATCTAATTCGTCGTGGACAAAACTATTTCGTAATAAATAAATAAGATACACTTAAACATGTCTATCAAAACTGAAAAATTGTTATTAGGGAGATCTTGAGAGGATATACAAAGAACATTAGAAAGCATATATATGACGTCAACAAAAAACAATATATAATTATTGTGGACAATAATTAAATCTCGTGTACAACAACATATGTATATATCAAAACTAAAATAATTTCATCCAGGAATCAAAACGATTCGAATCAAAAATCATAAGAAGAAGAGCTATTAATCATGATAAGGGAGATCTTGAAAGAATATACAAAAAACATAAGAAAAAGAGATAGTAACCATCGTGGACGAAAAAGTCATATATGAATGGTGTGGACAATAATAAATTTTCGTGGACAAAAACATATATATCGCGTGGGCAAAAACCATATTCAAAACCCTCGTTAATGGACAACAATTTTTGATGGACAACAAAATAGATGAACTATGTCTGTAGATAAGTGTTTTGATAAACCGATGTGAAGCAAATACAAAAAGGAGAGAGAAAAAGAGAGATAATGGAGAGAGAAATATATGTGAACGAAAAATAGAGAGAGAATGGAGAGTGAAAATGAGAGAAGAGAGAAGAGAGAAGAGAAAAATATGATACTTTGGTCTTTTTAATTTGGAAAAGTGGTAGATTTAGAAAGGTTTTGGAAAGTGGTAGATTTGATAATTTAACTTTATTTGATTGTAGATAGGGTAATTTTCCCTTTAATAAATCTCCAAAGTAAGACTAAGAGTTTATTGGTTCAAGAAATTTAATGGATTTGGAAATCGAAATAAAAATCATATGTTATTCGATCATTGATTTTTAAAAAAATTCTAAATCATGTGTTATTGGTTATATCATTTATAAATACTAATTAAAATCATGTGTTATTCGTTTAATGATTTATTGTTGGATTTCAAAGTTTTTCAGATAGCTTTTTCAAAAACAGGAATAGGATTATATGATTTAACTTTTAAGATGTTTACTATTTAAGAATAAACTTTCCATGAGCACTTGCATTTTCTTTAACACCCTTTTTGTTTGCTTCATGATATACTAGAAGGTGCTTTGGACGGAGGACTTGATATCCCGCACAGTGACAAGAGATTTGCGGGTTTCAACCAAGAAACAAAAAACAACTTGATGCTGATATCCACAGGAACTACATCTATGGACTATGGTGGTCACTTCTCAAACTACATGGAGCTGTTGACAGTAGATGTTTCACACTCACTTTCAGTATGTATATTAAAAAAGGAGTTGAAGCTGAGAGCATCGAGGAAATGTAGAAGAAGGTGGATGCAGCTTTTCGTGCTGACCCCAACCCTAAGAAAACAGAGAAACCTGCCCTAAGGAACACAAGAGTTTAAAAAAAGCAAAAAATTATTATTGGCTCAGTTGGTGTCTACAATGGGTTTTTGATTGATTGTGATGTAAACAAAACAGGTACAACTTGAAGGTTGTTTTGGAATTCCGTGGTTAAGCTGACCAAAACTTATTTGTGGACAAATATCATATGTCAACACAGTATCTATGTACAACAACACTATACAAGGAGCTAATACAAAGAAAGGAACATACAAGAAGAGTTGTTTCTATATAAGTTGAACAGCTGCGATTGATGGAATTTTCTCTCTCCATTTTTGAATTACTGCTACTCGAACTGTCATGACTCCAGCAGCAGGTCCTGTGATTCTTATCTTCACAATGGGTTCTTCAATATCCACCAGATCAAGCGACCCATCTGCTGTTCCGATCAAGTATGGCCTGATTTCTTCAAGCACCTAAACAATTATTTCGCACACTTAAGAGTTTTATCATCACACATAAACTCCAAATGATTAAGACATGATGGTCACACAAATCGCTTTTAACAGCACACATAAACTCCAAAAGATTAACACATGAAGATTTACTTGCTCATAGATTCACAAAAAGCCCCGTACGCAAGCAACAGAAGATCCCCTTTGCTAACTTATAGTCTCGGTTTCATACCTTTAGCATTTGCAAGTACCAGACATTTACACAGAGTAAGTAATAACAGAACCACATATGCAGAGCACTTAAGCAACCTAGAGCTTATATCAAGACTAGTCTTTTCAATGATTTCCTTCTTCAGTTCAAGGAGCGTAAAAAACAGTAATTAGACCAAAAATATGGATTGAGCAAGTGATAACAGGAAACCACTTATGCAGAGAACTTAAGCTAGAGGCAATCCAAAAATCTAACCTTTTCAATGTTTTCCTCATTCAGTTCAAGGCCAGTCTCTTCATCTGGAACTGCTTCCACAACCACTATTTCAGGGATCTTTTCCATTAGGCGACGCTCAATACCCATCTTCATTGTCATAGTAGAACTTGGGCATGATCCGCATGCTCCCTGCAGCTTAACTCGAACAACATTTCCATCAATCTCATGTAATGCCGCATTACCACCATCAGACATAAGGTATGGTCGGATTTCATCCAAAACGCTTTCTACGTTTTCCTCAGTTAGGGGTACTTCCAAGATTGGGTCTGGGGTTGCTACTGCCTTGACAACTGAAAAAATGCAGAAAATAACCATAAACCTAAATATATATTTCTCTAGGAGAAGATAAACAGACAAGAAGCAATGATATCGTTTCACATATATGGAAATTGGATATCAAATTTAAGGAAGGAGAACGTTTCCTGTGAACTTTTGAGAAACGTTGTAACCTTATACTGTCTGAGAGAGATATGAGACCAGAAAAACATTTGTTCACAAACTACATATCCCTAAAGCAATCCTAAGAAAAACCGATGAGAGCAATAAAGAAATGAAAAAACAGTCATGTCAAAGCACTTTTGAGAAAAACAATGCAATCACAACATTCAAGCTCGAGCTTCCTAAGTTACAGTGAGACTAGCAAAGACAAGAAAAGCATCCGACGTTTAAACTGGACAGTTGATTTATATCTACGAAAGATTCTTCCGAGTACTAAACAGTCTAAACCACCAATCTACATCGAAATCTCGGTTACTTCATCAGAAGTTCAAGATTCAAAGACAATTTTTGATTATTGATTTTTGGTCATATAATTTGCCGGTATGCTCAGAAGGATACAAGATCGAGACATCTTTCTAAACGGAGACAGAGAGAGAGATTCGTATTCTGACCTTTCGATTGTCTGAAAAGCTGACGACTTGATAAAGACCTAGATAATCCCAGACGAAGTGGATTACGAGACCTAGCTAAAAGACCAAAACCGCGTTGGGAGCTCAAACTCTACCAAAAAAATTGGGATCAGAGACATGGATAGAATGAGTAATATAACAAACAAGCGTGAGAAGAACAAAGAGAGAATCGAAAATGGAAAGGGGAAATTCAAAAATACCTGAGCAGAAGAAAGAAGACAAGAGGAGGAGGAGGACGAAGAAGGATCTAGAAGGGCTTGTGGCGGCGTCCTGGAAATGGCTGCCGGGTTAAGCGCCATCATTCGCATCTCCTCCGCTAGAGTTTCTGGTCTGAAATCCGAATTCCAAGTTGAAAAAAAATTACGATTTTAATTCTCAGAGATGTTATTACGATCGAGCTTTCTTTTATCGGCATTAGATCTCGTACACGAGCCCGAACCTATAAAACTCCTTTCTTTAACAAAGCCCATTAACCATTTCTGCAGTCTCGTTACCGATCCAAATAATGTTAAATAAAAAAATAATTCGATTAGGCCTAAGTGTTTGATTTGAACCGAGGTTTGGTTAATTCAGTTCCCTCGGTTCGGAGAGGAAACCTGATCGGTCAAGCTGTTTTAAAAGTTTCGATTATTAATCCCGCTCGGTTTGGTTTGCCAAACCGATCGGTTATTCGAAATTAGAAAAGGATGAAAAGCTGAATTAATTATATATGCATCGAGTCGTATACGTTTTTCTTTGTTACCTACGTTTCTTTTTGCCGAGAGTTCGGCCGTTGCCTACACTCTGCACCAGTTTTTAGCTTTAAAATCTTTGTTTTCTCTTATTGGGTTAGCTTTTTTTCTTGGGGTTGTCATATTTTGTGTAGTTTGAACCAAAATTGTTGATCCGACATCATTAAACCGAATGCCTAGGTCTATTTGCAATCCTAGTTCTAAATTACCTCACCAGACTCACATCGATATTTTGGTGCTGTTTGTGGACCTTTGGTCGAATCAAACGTATTCTCGTGAATTAAGTTAATGGAAAATTTCTCCCAAATACTGACCACTCGAGGTGAAAACTAGTCAGTTAGTATTAGCTTAAGCATCAAATTATCGATGTTCACACTGCAAGTCTATACTAAACAATATTCCTTCTTTTCCACCAAGCTCATTTGCACTATCGTATGAGTTCTAATCAAACTCAGCACATTTACAAGTCGCTTTGATTAGGTTTCCTTTTAAGAGTCGATGTGATAGATGGGGTGGATCAGGGAACATATCCTCAAACAAACACAACGAATTTGAAACAAAATTTTTGGAGAGGGGTTGAGCACCCTCCAATTAGCCCGATCCGCATCAAGGTTAGCCCGATTTATTGTCGACCAAAGTAATAAGCCCATGGAGCTCGGTTCATGACGTCACCACAGCTTGGCGAATGACGTTATCACTGACTTAAGAAGATAAAAGAAATTTGAAATCTCCTAGAAAAAAAGAAGTAAATCACCTCCGAGAAAAAATAAGAAAAGATAAGATCAAGCTAAACTAACGTCTTGACATCCATATAAATAGAGAAACACCTCATTAAAGAAAGACATTTAGAAACCCATACACAAGATCTCTGGAAAAATACACACAAAAACCTAAAAAACAGTTTTCCACCTAAGCTAAACCACTTTTGTGATTCGAACTATGGATGGTTTAATCCCTTTATAGAATACTTAGATAGCCTTTCACAACGCACAACTATAAAATATACTCTTGTTTTGTTTTAGTATGATAACATATTCATCGCATGAACAACCTAAATTCGAGTTATAGTTTTGTTGAAATCCATGTTCAACAATTGGCATCGTATGTGGGGACTTAATAGATTTTTATGACTTAAATAGTTTAAAACTTGACTATAGGAAGTTAAAAACGACGAAAGAGAAAAAGGAAGAGAATACATATCCGATCTGCCTCATTGTGAGGAGGTTTCCCGACGAATCTCAATGAGCCTCGCGACGATCAACCTATGCACACGTTGCCCCAAGAATCAGCTAATTTCTAGAGAACCTAACCTCGCCTCAATCGAAGTTGTATCTTAAAATTTATCGCTAAATCTCTGCAACATATACAATATATCCAAAACCTTTAAACATAGATCCACCATTGTCAAATCAACCAATTTCGGGAAGAATTTCTCTATGAACTTGTAGAAATCACAAAACGATGCAAGGTGGTTTATGAATAAGCGGCCTAAAAACATATAAAATAAAAAGATGAGATATGTATAAATAGAACAATAAAAGTATATATTTAATTAGAAAAAAACAAAAAGGAAATAAACGATATTGGAATAGAGAGGCAAAAAGTAAAACATTTAATTAAATAGATTTTGTACCTCACACGTGTGTACGATGTTAATTAAATTTTTTTATCAATATAAATCTTTAAGTATAAATATAATCATTAGAATTTTAAACGATTTTACTTTAATTATGCACATTATCTTTCTAGAGTTTAGTAAAATATTGCAAACACTTTTCACTACAGTTTCCTCGTTATCTATATCTTCTATGATTCATTAGTCGTTTCCCAACATCTACTTCTCTTTCACCTTCTATTAGCTCACATATAATATGATTGACTATGAATTGATTCTCAATACATATTGTATCTATTTTTTAACTCAATTTTTTTATATAAGTTGCATAATTTTTTTTGTTAAAGTGAACGTCAAAAATTTCAGTTTTTTGTTTTATTTCAAATCACTTTTCATATTTTTCAATCTTTGTTAATTTTATAAACACACCTTAATGTTTGATGGTATTGTATAATTTTTTCAAATAAGTTATTACAATATACATATTTGATGAATGAATTGTATAAATTTGATGAATGATTGGTTAAGTTATTACAATAACTTAAAACAAAATGAATTGGGTTACTAAACATATGGATTAATGTTTGATGGTATCGTATAAAATTTTCAAATAAGTTATTACAATATACACTTATGGGTTGAATTTTTAATTAAAGTTGTCAATAATTTATATAAGTACAATATTATATTTTAATCTACGACCAGGTCCGGGACTCGTGCCATGCACGGGTTAAATTGTATATCTGAAACTAAATAAAGATTTTATTCTATTAAAACTATTATATTTGATGTATGTATTATGAATATATAATCATTGGGGCTGTATAATTGTTTTTATGTGCGACTATATTTGACGATGTGCCAAATCTTAATATCTAAATTTAATTTAAATAATTATTATTTAGGAAAGTTATTTGTTTTTTTTTTAATTTAATAAATCATAAAATTGTTTATTTATATAGATAAATCATTTAATTAGATGACATAGAATTTTTTTTTTAATAATCTATTTTATAATTAACTGTAAATGTCAAATACATTTTGAATTATTCTTTTTTATTGATTTGTGTGTGAATTCCAAGTAAAAATTTGGAACATTTAAGGTCATATGATTCAATGTATCATATTTTTTATTAATTTTTATTTATAAAAAACAATGCATAAATATAATAGAAACAATTTGAATTATCTGAATTTGTTTAGGAAAAATCAAAATATCTAAATTTTGTAACTTAGGGGAGTTTATTGGTTCAAGGATTTTAATGGATTCAGAAATCCAAGTAAAATCATGTGTTATTCAATCATTGATTTTAAAAAAGATTTTTAAATCATGTGTTATTGGTTCCATCATTTGTAAATTCTAATTAAAATCATGTGTTATTCGTTTAATGATTCATTGTTAGATTTCAAAATCCACATTATATTTTTAAATTTTAATGGATTTGAATGGATTTGAAAGTGCAGACTAGAAGGATTAAAATCTGTGGATAAAACATGTTATTTCAAAATCCATATGTATTGATTTCAAATTCAATAAAAATTTTCAAATCCTATATGAATTTACAAATAAATGAACCAATAAAGTCTCCTAAATATTAAAAATCTATGTGTGTTTGACAATTGGTTTTAAGAAAGTAAGGATAAATAGTTTTTGGAATTAAAAGTGTTTTGCAAGGAAGATAATATAATTAAATAATCTTAAAAAATAAAGATGATAAGAAAAATAGTGGCTTACAACGTAAGCACTAAAAACTTTCTTTTAATATATAGAGGTTATGTCAACAATGCTAATACAAACGGCTCATTACTAGCTCTGATTAGATAGTTGTTTTAGTTCATTTAAATTATTATATTTTATTTTCAGCATACATTAAATTATTATATTTTGTTTAACTTATATTATATTATTAAACATAATATTATATTTTTTTTCAGCGCACGTATTAGATTGTATACAATAATAAATAAAATTTTTATTTTATTGAAATTATACATTTCTCTTCATTAATATCATATCTCGAGAGAATATGATAGCAGGATGCATAATCGAAACCACCGAAGTCCACTCCATCTCGCACTACTCCTTTACAAAACCGTTCAATCTTGCATCTCACTCAAAAATTTGGTGGACTCTTGCCGCGGGCTCAATCTGAAGCACGTAATCGATTAGTTATGCTTTTTTTTTTTTGCTCTATTTTTTTTTTGTTTTTGGAAACTTTCTCTTTTAAGTGTTGGATTGTGATCACACCAGAGTTTTTACAAACACTATTTGCCTTAATATTTACTAAGTCTTATTCATATTTGATTTTCATATATTGGGTTTGTATGACAAGCAGAAAATGTCATAAGCTTGTTTATCCGAAACTAAACATGAATTGACAATGAAATATTAAACGTATGAGTTATAAAATAAATATTTCATAATGCGCATTCGTCTTTTAATAATTGATATTTCATATATATTTAATAAATATTTCATACTTCTGCATCTATTGATGTGCTCAAAGATAATACCCTAAAAGTACTAAAGCAGCAGCTGCAGTATATAGGGGTCGAACCACAAAAACTCAGAATAACACTCAATAAATTCTAGAATAAGAATTAAGCTAAGCTAAATAGATGTACTAAAAATAACAAAACAATTAAATCGAGAGATAAATCAATGGGATAATAGCTAGGCATAGGGAAGTTTGCAGACAAATCAGAATTATCAATCAAGTCAAATGTCAGGAATGAAATAAGCTCCGCTTTTGAACTTGAAACACAAATGTAAAGTAAACCAACTGTCGTTCAGAAGACTATCTATGCCTAAACCTAGAATCTCAAATTTCTTTGCAGATTCTATAAATTCAAACAAGCATTAACGATCAAGTTCAATTGTTCACAAAATCCTAAACCAAATTTCTTTGCGAATAGGTCTTTTGCTCACCAAACACTAGTTCAGGAAACCAATCACACTTTCGTGCCAATTAATCAACCTAACAACATATTCTAGTTCGCGAGGCTAGAATAAGCATTAATCTCAAGTCTAGGTGAAGAGCTCTATAGATATCCCTTAACAATTCAATCAGATCTAATAATTCATCAAATACCTTTTAAACAACCCTAAACCTAACAGGGAATCTACTCAGACATGGTGAATGAGAAAAACATCATGAATAAAATAGATATCATAAATAAGATAGAGTAAAAATACAAAAAGGGTTCAAGGTTCTTCTCCCAAAAACTCAATTGCAGAATACTCTATCTCCAGAAATCAGAAGTGTCTTTTTTGGAGGCTCAAAAACCTAATTATATAGCTAAAACACGTTTAGGAGTCTAATCAAAAATTAAGGAAAACTTCTGGTTAATCTTCGGTCTTGATGCACGTTCTGATCGCTGGGTATCGATCGATACTGTAAGTGGTATCGATCGATACTGTAAGTGGTATCGATCGATACTGGAATGTTTGTTTGTGTCTCTACCAAATGAACGGTGTCGATCGATGCTCCTCAGGTGTCGATCGATGCTGAGCTTCAGCTCCCCGAACTGCTTCAACTCTAGATTGCTTCAAAAGCTTCCAATAACCCAATTTAGCTCCATATGTGCCTATATCCTGAAAAGAACTTGAAAGACTCTAAAACTACTGGAAAGACTCGGAAAAAGGACTTATAGCATGGTTAAAAGTGGGTCAAAACCATGATATATCACCTATTTATATTATAACTCATGGTTGATCTCCTATCTTATATATAAAATCTCTCCGGACGATGACACGTCAGCACGCCGAGAGGTGACACGTGTCCACCTAATCAAATTTAATTTAAATGCTCATTTAAATCCATGTATATATTTATTGAGATTATGATAAATAAAAATTAAAAAAAAATTAAGTACAATAAACAACAACAAATCTTATCGTGACAAGAATAAAATTAATTTTTAAAATTCATTGGACTAAACAACATAAGTTAAATAATGTATAAATAATAGTAATTACAAGACTATAAAATCTTAACCAGTGACAATTTGATGGAAGCAAAAATGATGACAAGAGATGATACTTAAAAACACAATATGCTAATGAAAATGAAAACTATAAAATAATGGGCGAATTGCTAAAACTAGACCCAAAATTGAGTTTGAATGCAAAACTAGACCCCAAATTGAAACAAATGCAAAACTAGACCTTTAGGGTATG
>SMJT01000012.1:524181-633818 GCA_004349715.1 Crucihimalaya himalaica | reverse complement strand
TGTCCCCAGTGTTATCTAGCCTAGAGAAAGCAAGAGAAAGCACAAGAACAGAAATGGCTGAAAGTTAGCTCGACAGTACCGTGGGAAAATAATGGGTATCGATCGATACTGAGGGAGTATCGATCGATATCAAGGTCTTTGTCGAGGATCCTGAAACTCGAAATCGTGTCTACTGAAGCCAAAAGTTAGATGAAGGAACTGTCAGATCAGAGAACACAGTTAGAAGCAACAAAATAAATAGATAGCCATAAGTTCCAACAAACACTGACAAGGAGATAAATAAGTTCAGAAAAGAAAGCAAAACAAAAGAAAAGAAAAGAAAAGAAAATGTGAAACCCAGGAGCAGAGACTAGTCTGAATCCTCATCATCATCTGAAACAGCATAGCGAGATGAAGGGCCTGGTGCAGTGTGGTCGGCGTCAGTGGATGTCATGCAGCAGCAGCGAGAGACAACAGACCAGATGCTCTGAAGACTCTCCACGACATACCTCTGAAAAGTGGCAGTCTCCATCGGCAGATCCGGTGATGGAGGAAATGAAGGTGCAGGAGCAGATGTCTGGTGGCGATAAGAATGACGAGGCTGACTTCCAGCAAAGTCAGCCGCTGGTGTCTCGTCGGCAGCGACAGGGATGGATGGGAGCTGGCGTGGGGCGCGAACACGCGCGGACAGAGCAACCGAAAGCAGACTCGGATCTGGATCGAAGTGCAGCTGAGAAGGGTTGTCGCCGATGCGGGTCAGAGTGCGGTTGGGAAGCTGCACGAAGAGCTCTCCATCTGTCGTGGGTAGGCACCAGCGACGAGTTGGCTTCAGCCAAAGCATGTGCTGCATATGCTGCTCATCCATCAGAGAACGAGTAGTGAAAATCGAACAAGCAGAAGTGGAGATGCCGAAATACTCGAAGATAGGAGTGAGGAGGCTGCCGACCGACTCAGTCTTCCGCGCTGTGGCGTAGTTGCGGCCGGTGAAGGGTTTGGTCTTCAGAGAGACCAAATGTTGGGCGAAGAGAGCGCCTATGTTGACCGCGAGGTTCAGCTCGGGCCACTCGTACCTGTCCTCAGGAATAAGGTCGCTGATGGCCTTGTATAGTAGAATCAGCTCTGCGATCCTCAGCTTGTTCGGCTCCATCTTGCAGAGAAGAGTAGTGCTCAGAATGTGGACGATGCAACGCAGAGTCGGATGGCGGATGTCTATCTGTGTCGTGGTCTTGGAGTGGTAGGCTCCAAGACCAATGTGTCGCCAAAAGGTCTGTGCGTCGTGAAACTGGCTAGGAAGAGCTATCTGCTGAGGATAAGGATCGAACCCATAGATGGCGCAGAGGTCAGGGATAGGCAGCCTGTAGCGAACTCCTCGGATCAGAAAAGTCAATGTGCCCTCTGAAGCAGTGCGGTGGACCTCGTCTCTGTAATACACTCGAGCAGTGGCGAGGAACTGACAGACGAGGTCTGGAAAAAGGTCATACTGCCGTGAGCACAATGACCCTAGACCAATCTTCTCCAGCATGGTGGAGAGTTCCACATCTATACCCAGGCGGCGCATGGTGTGAGGATCAATGAACCGTGTAGGGAGGATGACTACGCGTAGCCACTCGTTGTAGAACAGAGTGTCGTAATCGTCCCACTCCTCAGCTATGGGCCTGTAGATGCAAGCCTCAATTTCAGTCTCGTCCTTAGGCGAACCCGCCCAATCGCATCGCGGAGTAATCCTCTTCCCCTCCAACTTAGGCCAGGGAGGCCGAGCAACAGGGGCAGGGGCAGAGGGAGATGGCAAACATCGCGATGCAGTTCTTAGGTCACTAATGTGAACGTCAATGAAGCTCTGAGGACATGTAATGTCCGTGAAGCCTCCCTTAAGGACTCTGTAGCGATCGCCGGTAAGAATGGCGGTTACGACACCGGCGTGCCAAAAAGAGCCACAGAATGCCTCCACTTCATTTTGAAGATCGAAGTTGCGGCGTGGGGGATTGGAACCGGAAGCGTCATCCTGTCGTGCCATCTTGCGGGGATCCATCTTGTAGATCGAAGGAATGAGTAATGGAATGACAGTGTGGGCAAAAATCCGAGTACTATAGAGATGAAAATAGAAGAAAACGATGAAAAATTGAAAAAGTTGTGAGAGTGAGAGAGATGAGGATGCGGCGTCGATCGATATGATTGTGAAGGATTGTTGATTAAACTCAAGGGTTTTATAGCAAAACCTACATGGGTGCTGAGTATCGATCGATACAGTAAGTAGTATCGATCGATGATCAGCGTATCAGCACAGTCCGCATTTGGCCATAATATCGATCGATACTCCAAGGGTATCGATCGATGCTCGTCGTTTGGACATGGTTCACACGAAGACACAACACGAAAACAAAAAGAAAAATCAAATAAAAACCTATGTACAGACTTACCAGTGGGTTGCCTCCCACCAAGCACTTGTTTAATGTCCTTAGCTTGACATGGAGAGCAGTCAGGCAGCTGGTGGATAAGCCAGAGGCACAATGTGGCCATCTGGAATGGTGGCTTACGCCCAATAGTGTTTCACCCGCTGTCCATTGATAGTGAACTCCTTTCCTTCAGTACTCAGCAAGACTACTGCACCATGTGGGCGGACCTCCTTGATCGTGAAAGGACCTGACCAACGAGAACGCAATTTCCTAGGAAAAAATTGTAAACGAGAGTTGTACAGAAGTACCTGATCATTTGGTTCAAAATGGCGGGAAAGGATCTTCTTGCCATGATAGGCTTTGGTCGTTTCCTTGTACATTTTGGAGTTCTCATAGGCGAACTGTCTAATCTCATCTAATTCGTTCAGCTGAATCAATCGCCTCTGAGCAGCAGACTTGATGTCGAAATTCATCAATTTAGTAGCCCAAGCTGCTTTGTGCTCGATCTCAACAGGAAGATGGCATGCTTTTCCATACAGTAGATGGAAAGGTGTGGTGCCAAGCGGTGTCTTAAACGCAGTTCTGTAGGCCCAAAGAGTGTCGTCGAGTTTCAGTGCCCAATCCTTCCGTGTAATGCCGACTGTCTTTTCCAAAATCTCCTTGATCTGTCTGTTGGAGACCTCTACTTGTCCGCTGGTCTGAGGATGGTATGGTGTGGCAACGCGGTGATGAACTCCATACTTTCTCAGCAGCTTCTTGAAGATCTTGTTGATGAAGTGAGTACCACCATCACTGATGACAACTCTAAAAATCAATACCCCAGCAGTCAAAGACTTCAACCTCAAGGATGAAGTTCTGCGGCATCTCATGGCGCTTGCTGATTTTCCCTCTTCTCTGACACACATCACAATGAGAGATGAAGGCGTGAGCATCCTTGAACATGGTAGGCCACCAGAAACCCGCTTGCAGAACCTTAGATACTGTTTTGAACGTGGCGAAATGCCCAGCATACTCAGATCCATGGCAATGAAACAAAATCTCTGGTACCTCAGATTCAGCTATACACCTTCTGTAAATCTCATCAGAACAGTGCTTGTAAAGATATGGTTCGTCCCAGAAGTAACGTCTGACATCTCGCATGAATTTCTTCTTGACATACTTCTTGAGGTGTTTGGGTTCGTAGTTAGCAGCAAGGTAGTTGGCTATGTCGGCATACCAAGGTTTAGCAGGAGTGGTGACAGCAAAAATCTCATCTGTATCAGGGAGATCTGTAGACGAATCGGCAGTGGAAAGTCTCTGGTATCGATCGATACAATGGGAGTATCGATCGATGCTTGCATTGTGAACTGAAAGCAGCAAATCTTGAGGGTGTCGATCGATACACCAAGGGTGTCGATCGATGCTCGTCTTCTATAGTGGCATAATCGAATCAGAACCAGTCTCAATGAAGTATATTCTCTCCTCAGGTAGGGAATCGTCGATAGGAACGACTTCACTGATCTTAATGCGTGAGAGGTGATCTGCAACTCCATTCTCTAATCCTTTCTTGTCTTTGATATCTATGTCAAAACCTTGGAGCAGTAAAACCCATCGACACAACCGAGGTTTCATGTCCTTATTCTGCAGCAGATACTTAAGAGCAGCATGGTCAGTATGCACAATCACCTTACTCCCTATCAGATAGGAACAAAATTTCTCAAAAGACAATACAACAGCAAGCAATTCCTTCTCAGTGGTGTTGTAGTTCTTTTGGGCGTCATCCAGTGTTCTGCTGGCATAATATATGACATGAAGCTTCTTATCTTTCCTATGTCCCAGAACAGAACCAACTGCAAAGTCGCTCGCATCACACATGATCTCAAAAGGAAGGCTCCAATCTGGTGGTTGAACAATAGGAGCAGAAATCAATGCCTTCTTGATCAATTCAAATGCGACGAGACATTCTGGCGTGAAATCAAAGGTGACATCTTTACACAGCAGAGCAGTAAGCGGACGAGCTAACTTGGAGAAATCCTGAATGAACCTGCGATAGAACCCGGCGTGACCAAGGAAACTCTGAATGTCTTTCACATATGTAGGTGGTAGAAGGCTTGTCATGACCTGAATCTTAGCCTTATTAACTTCAATCCCAGCCTTAGAAACCTTATGTCCCAGAACGATGCCGTCTTGAACCATAAAGTGGCATGTCTCCCAGTTCAGAACTAGATGCTTCTCCTCACAGCGCTGAAGAACCTTGCATAGATTGTCCAGACATCTCTTAAATGATGACCCATAGACAGAGAAATCATCCATAAATACCTCCATGAACTCCTCGATCATGTCTGAGAAAATCGAAATCACACATCTCTGAAATGTAGTTGGAGCATTACACAACCCGAAAAGCATCCTCCTGTAAGCAAATGTGCCGTAGGGACAAGTGAATGTCGTTTTCTCCTGATCGTCGGGATGTATCGGGATCTGGAAAAAGCCTGAGTAGCCATCCAGGAAGCAGTAGTAGGGATGACTAGCCAATCTCTCCAACATCTGATTAATGAACGGCAATGGGAAATGATCCTTCCTTGTCGCCGCATTCAGCTTCCTATAATCGATTCACATGCGATGCCCGGTGATCGTTCTTGTAGGAATCAGCTCATCTTTCTCATTCTTCACCACTGTGAAACCTCCCTTCTTAGGAACAACATGCACTGTACTGACCCAACAACTATCAGAAATGGCGTAGATAACTCCTGCTTCCAGAAGTTTCAGGATCTCTTTCTTTACCACTTCTTTCAAATTCGGGTTAAGTCTCCTCTGATGCTCGACTGAAGCTTTCGACTCGTCCTCCAGATGAATCCGATGCATGCACAAATCCGGTGATATACCTGAAATATCATCAAGAGAATAGCCAAGGGCTTTGCGATACTTGCGCAGCTTGCTCAACAATAAGGCGACCTCTGCGTTGTTCAAAGAAGAATTGACAATTACAGGAAAAGTAGAGTTAAGGCCAAGGAAAACGTACCTCAAGCTATCTGGGAGCGGCTTAAGATCGAGCTTAGGAGCTCTCTCTTCACTCCAATCACTCAAGGAATTGGGTTTAGTACGAGAGATGTGCATTTCCTCGGGAAGAAGAGGTTGGTATCGATCGATACCTCCTATGGTATCGATCGATGCTTCAGCATTGTTGTCAAATCGTGGCAAAAGCAGCAGCAACCTCTGTGGGAACTATCTCTATCTCAGCCGAGCAAACCAATGCTCTTTCCAATGGATTCTCAGGGTGCAATCTCAAGAAATACTCATCTGATAGCTCATCGAAAGTGTCGATGAAGAACGTCTGACCATCTATGGTTGGTTTCTTCATCATCTTCTCCATGTTGAAGGTCATAACCAGATCACCGATTTTGAGTGATATTCGCCCATTCTTGCAGTCGATTAGCGGGCCACCACTTGGTAGCTAAGAAGAAGTGCTACCAATATCAGTGGATCTTCTTGGTTCAGCGATCATCAACCGAAGAACGATGAAACCAGTAGGGGACTAAGCAATCCGCCGAATGGTAAATTCGGCACGTCGCTCCAAGTAGACCTTCAAGGGAATCGCTAGATCGAATCTACAAGGATCAGGGAGATTCCGACAGTTGTGTGTGAAATCTGTCATTCCCATCCTGCTTAGCTACTGAATTACGGCATGAGATTTCACACTTTGAGCCAAGTAGTTGCAAAGTGGACGTTCGAAACCTCTCAGTGCAAAATGGTGGCAATCGCAAAAACAAACTGCCGAGGGTCGTTGGTAGTTTCTCTGGAATCGTTGTTGAGAAGAATCGCACTTAGACATTGATGGTGTGATCCTAGTACACCTTCCTCGAGATTCACATTGCGTCGAAACATCCTCTATGATGTACCTTCTGAAAGCTCTGTGCCAGTCTTTAGAGCATCCTATGATACGGGAGTTCGGACAACTAACTTCTCTAGCATTGCTCGGCATCTGGCCTCTCTATTCCTTTTTACGACTTAGCAGCGGGTCGAGGAAAAGGCGAATCTGGTATGGTATATAGACTTCGCGACACGATGCTGTCCTGTGGTCTTGCTTTTGTCGAGGCTCTTTCGACGGGGTAATTGGATCATACAGAGGGTACTCATTGTCGTTAATTCCGAATCGTGCTTTTTGTTTTTCAACTGGTCCCTGTAGATAGTTGCTGAAACGGGCATCGGCTGTGTGATTCGTAGTCGAGACGATACTGGTGGGAGTAGTCACTCGGATATTGGGGAGATGCAGGAAATCTCATCGTCTGTCATCATCGTAGTCATCCGGAGTAAGAATGCGACGAGGCTTGCTTTAGGCGACAAGTCTTCTTCAACCCTGGAGTGACCTCTCTTCCACTCCTCAAAGTGATAGCCATGAACATGCTCCCGCGGATTCACCCATTTCCCGGAAGGAAACCATCTTGTCTCTTAACTGTGTCTGCAGTTTGAGCAACTTGAGTTTCCAACTTCTTCTGATGGATGTTCAGAGCTTCGATTTTTGCCATTCAGATCAGTGTATAAGCATATCCATCTTTCCATTGAATCAACAGTCATCTTTTGCTGCCCCTCAGAATCTGTTCAAGCATAGTCTCAAACTTTGCCTTTCCTGAGCTTTGGAGAGGTAGTGTATGATAAGATGAATCCTATATGTGCCAAGTGTACCCACTGTTCTGAAATGCTTCTGAGCAAAGGGATTTGCTCCGAAATCGAAGACTTGAAATCAGATTTGAATCCTCCTCTCTGAGAGTTGTTGTTGAAACCGCCGTTGTCACGACACAAATCGTCGAAACCCATTACCACCTATGTAGTTGACGTCTCTGCTTCACCTTCATCGATGTTCTTCTACTTCCTCAGAAAAAATGCCACTGCCTTCTGCTGCTTACCCAATAAACAGATTGTGAACTGACTCCAGCTTGGCATGTACTTCAGGCAATCTGTAAGCCCATCAAACGATTCCATTCTGCTGCTTTCTCTTGAATCTTTGCAATTCTTAGTGCTGTTGCTTAGACGCCAAGTTCTCAATCAACACATAACAGTCCTCGGGAACCTGGTGTTGAAATTTCCATTGCTGTGCAGCAGGTCCAAAGCCATCTGATACCTCCAATCGATTCCTCTGAGAAAAATACCCAATAACTGAACCTGCGAGAAACCGGTGTGAGGGCAGTCCTCTGATAAGACCGAAATCAAACCCAGGCAGGCCTGAATGCCCTTAGTTTGCTCCCCTGAGAAAAATGGGAGATCTTGTTCCTGAGTTCCTCTGATCTCGCGATCATGCATAGAAATTATTCAGAAAAAGCCAGTCTTAATCTCCCTCCCAAGTAGTCAGAAACCAGGAGGTAGCTGCTTCAACCAGTAAGCTGCATCTCCACTAAGAGAGTATCGGAAAAGCTTACAGAAGAGGAAGTCATTTGACACTCCATTGTATTTGATACTGGTGACCAAGTCCTCGAACCTCTCGATATGATCCCATGGGGATGCTCTCATGAGAAAGACCATGGAAAGGGTGATGGCTTACAAGATTGTAGTATGTTGGCTTTCAGCTCAAAGTCATTTCTCTGGAAATTGGAATACGAATCGCATATCGGTTCGCATAGAACTGATTCTGGTCTGTTGTACTCCCCAAGCGTTCCTGGCACGATTAACCTGAACATTCCCAACATTCCCACGCACAGCTGGTGGATAATCGCATTAGCTACCGGTGTGCAGGGGCAACAAACGTTTCCTTCTGCATCAATCCTATGTCCTTGCGCGTCACCCAGATGACCTCCTGATCTCTCAAAACCCCAGCCTCATCATGAGCGAGCACAAATGGATGATTCATCTCAGCTTGTTTCTTTTGCTTTCTGATCATACGCTTTAATTCAGCTAGCTCTTGTGTAGATAGACTGGTCAGCTGCTTGTTCTTGCTTCTTCTGGTCTCTCGATGCTGCATACACCTGAAACACAGAGATCAAATCACGTAAGTGACAGGAGTAACAACGAGTATCGATCGATGCCTGAAGGGTATCGATCGATGCTCAAACACTTAGTCAAAATTCTAAACCGTAATCTAATGGTGAAATTAGAGTCCCCGGCAACGGCGCCAAAATTTGATGTGCTCAAAGTAATACCCTAAAAGTACTAAAGCAGTAGCTGCAGTATATAGGGGTCGAAGCACAGAGACTCAAGATATCACTCAATAGATTTCAGAATGAGAATTAAGCTAAGCTAGATGAATGTAATTAAGTTTAACAAAATGATTAAAACGAGGTGATAAATCAATGGGGAAAACGCTAGGCTTTTGGGAAGTTTGCAGGCAAATAAGAATTATCAATCAGATTTAAATGTCAGGAAAGAATTAAGCTCTGCTCTTGAACTTGAAACACGGATATAAAGTAAACCAACTGTCGTTGCGAAAACTAACTATGTCTAAACCTAGAATTCCAAATTTCTTTGCAAATTCTATAAATTCAAACAAGCATTAACACTCAAGTTCAATTGTTCACAAAATCATAAACCAAATTTCTTTGCGAATAGTTCTTTTGCTCACCAAACACTAGATCAGGAAACTAACCACACTTTCGTGCCAATTAATCAACCTAACATCATATTCTAGTTCGCGAAGCTAGAATAAGCATTAATTTCAAGTCTAGGTGAAGAGCTCTATGGATATTTCCTAACAAATAAATCAGATCTAATAATTCATCAAGCACCCTTTAAACAACCCTAAGCCTAACAGAGAATCTACTCAAACATGGTGAATGAGACAAACATCATGAATAAAATAGATATCATAAATAAGATAAAGTAGGAATACAAAAAGGGTTCAAGGTTCTTCTCCCAAAAACTCAATTGCAGAATACTCTATCTCCAGAAAATCAGTAGTGTCTTTTCTGGAGGCTCAAAACCTAATTATATAGCTAAAACACATTTTGGAATCTAATCGAAAAAATAAGGAAAACTTATGGTTCATCTTCGGTCTTATTGCGCGTTCTGATCACTGGTATCGATCGATACTATAAATGGTATCGATCGATACTATAAATGGTATCGATCGATACTTGGAGCTTTAATCGTGACTCTTTCAAATGAATGGTGTCGATCGATGCTGCTCGGGTATCGATCGATGTTGAGCTTCAGTTCCCCGTATTGCTTCAACTCTAGATTTCTTCAAAAGCTTTCAATAATCCAATTTACTCCATATGTGCCTATATCCTGAAAAGAACTTTAAAAGACTCTAGAACTACCTAAAAGACTCTGAAAAAGGACTTATATCATGGTTGAAAGTGGGTAAAAACCATGATATATCATCTGCACTAAAGAGCTGATCGTGCTTATAAGAGAGGGGCTTCAAATTTTGTACGTGATGTGGTTGCGGCGACATGAGACATTGATATGGTAGCCTATCCTTGCATTGACTGTCGTAACATAGATCGCCACAGCTTAGGCAGTGTTGTAGTTGATCATCTTGTAACAAGAGGAATGGATGAGGCTTATAAGATGCAGAAGGATTGGTATCACCATGGAGAAGCTAAATCAAGGGCTGAAGGTGAAAGCAAACTAAGTCAGTGGAATGAAGACATTTTTGAGTTATATAAAGCTGTTAAATATTTGGATGAAGAGTTTGCTACTAAGGTTGACATAGGTGAGATTGCAGAGGGTTTAGACAAGAAAGAAGATGAGTTTCTTGCCAAGCTAGCAGATGCTGAAACACCATTATATCCAAGTTGTGTGAACCATAGCAAGTTATCGGCTATTGTCTCACTGTTTAGACTGAAAACACAGAATAGTTGGTCTGACAAGAGTTTCAATGAGCTGCTTGTGTTAATGACTGCTGCCTATTTAGAAAGAATTATAAGAAGCTCAACAATTGTCCAAAATGCAAGGCTTCACGATGGAAGATTAACATGCACACTGGTGAAGTAAAGAAAGGTGTCCCACAGAAAGTAATACGGTACTTTCTAATTATCCCACGGCTGAAAAGAATGTTTAGGTCTAAGGAAATGGCCAAGGACTTAAGGTGGCATTTCAATAACAAGAGCTCTGATGGCAAAATCCGTCACCCATTAGATTTTGTGACTTGGGATCAAATGAATGCCAAATACCCTTCTTTTGCCGATGAAGAAAGGAACATACGGCTTGGCCTTTCCACAGATGGATTTAATCCATTTGACATGAAGAATTCTAAGTATAGTTGCTGGCCTGTTTTGGTAGTTTGCTACAATCTGCCTCCTCATCTATGCATGAAGAAAGAGAACATCATGCTTACATTGTTGATTCCTGGTCCACAACAACCTGGTAATAGCATTAATATATACTTAGAACCCCTAATAGAGGATCTGATCCATCTGTGGAACGTGGGATAGTTAACATATGATGCATTTCAAATACTTTTACTCTTTAAGCAATGCTTCTTTGGACTATAAGTGATTTCCTTGCGTATGGAAATGTTGCAGGCTGCAAAGTGAAGGGTAAAATGGGTTGTCCTTTATGTGAGAAAAACACAGATAGTATGTGGTTAAAGTTTAGCAGAAAACATGTGTATATGTGCCATAGAAAGGGTCTGCCTCCATTACATAGTTATTAGGGGAAAAAGGCATGATTTGATGGAAATGTTGAACATGGGAGAAAGGGAAGAATCTTAACTGGCCATGAAATTTCTCAAAACTTGAAAAATTTAAGAAATGATTTTGGGAATCTGAAAGAATCTGCAAAGAAGAGAAAAATTAGTGACTGTATCAGATTAGATTCTGATGATGAGGATGTATTCAATGAATCAGAGGAAGAGGAAGTAGTAGTGGTACAGGTAGATGAGGAGGAGCTATCAAGATGGAAGAAAATATCTATCTTTTCCAAGCTGCCTTACTGGGAGATATTTTTCACTGCCATTCAAAATACTTTTGTTTCCAGATTTCCTCAGTTAACTATGGTTTTGCTTACTGTATTTGTATTAGTTAGGCACTCCCAGTAAGGCATAACTTAGATGTTATGCATGTAGAGAGAAATGTGGCTGCAAGCATTGTTTGTACATTGTTGCATTACGGGAAATTAAAGAATGGTCTAAATACTCGCAAAGATCTACACGAAATTGGTATTAGGAAGGATTTGCACCCAACAATTCAAGGAAAAAAAAACATATCTTCCCGTAGCACCTTGGTCATTGTCAAAGACCAAGAAGAAAATCTTCTGTAAGCGTCTCTATCACTTCAAAGATCCTGATGGGTACTGCTCAAATATATCGAAAGGGGTATCATTAGAGGATTATAAGGTAACATGACTTAAATCACACGATTACCACGTCCTTATGCAACAACTTCTACCGTTTGCACTAAGAGGTTTATTACCAAAAGGTCCTAGGATATGTCTTTTATGCTTATGCGCATTCTTCAATCACTTGTGTCAGAGAGTGATTGATAGAGAGAAGATTTTAGTAATGGAAGCTAAAATTGTTGAAACTTTGCATGTTTGAAAGATTTTTTCCTCCCAGCTTCTTTGATATCATGGTGCACTTGACAATACATCTAGGAAGGGAAGCCCGACTAGGTGGACCAGTCCATTTTAGATGGATGTACCCATTTGAGAGGTAAACTTAATTATAGTGGCTACATATTTTAATTTTTCTATCATCTACAGTTGAGTGTTTTGTCTTTAATCTTCATTTTCATACTGTTTAGGTATATGAATGTTTTAAAAGACTTTGTCAGAAACCCTGCAAGACCAAAGGGTTGTATTGATGAGTCCTATCTGGCAGAAGAATGCATCTAACTCTGTTGTGAATTTTTGAAAAACACAACCAGTGTTGTGGAAAAATTAGATAGGAATACTGAGTATAAAAACAACTCTATCTTAGAGGGTCGCCCGATTTTTGCAGCCACAACTATTACTCTCACTGAAATGGAGATGAAAATTGTCCATCTTGTTGTCATTCAAAATATGGCTGTCGTGGATCCTTATGTAGAGTAAGTTCTTTCAATTTTCTATTTCAGTTGTCAATTTTATTATAAATAGCTAGCTGATTCCTTTTTTTTTTTTTAATGTTTTACAAGCAAGCACTTGCAGCATCTACAAGACTCTAATGCAAGATATAGACATGATGCATCAGTCTTACGGAGTATGCATACGCAGAACTTTGCAGCTTGGCTAAAAAAACGTGTTAGTTTATATATTCTCTCCATTTTAGATATTAAGGTATGTTTATCTCTGACTTTTACATGTGTTATGTACCTATTAATTCCAACGACTATGGAGAAACACTAAAGTGGTTGGCATATGGTCCTCGGATTTTAGCAAGGTCATATACTGGTTATATAGTGAATGGGCAACAATTTCACACAAGCTTAGTTTATTATGAGGCAACACAGTGTGTAGATCTAGTGCAAAAGATATTTTACAAGTGGTTGATTTGGTATCATACTACGGTAGAGGCACTGAAATCATCTTGTTAGATTACAATATTTTTATGTCCCTTTGTTCCGGTGTCAATGGGCAGTAAGAGGTAATGGAGTGAAAGTAGAAGATGGCTTCACTCTTGTTAATCTAAATCAAATTCAAGTATCTTTTTGGAGAGATCCATACATATTAGCCTCACAAGCAAAGCAAGTTTTCTATTCAAGGGAAGATGATCTATCAAGTTGGTATGTTGTTATGAGAGGTCCTTCGAGAAGATACAGTAAGGAAGAGGTGCAAGTTGGAGATGCAGATATTGGGCCAGTACCATCAGATATTGACATGGATGAATCAAAATGCCCAAACTGATTGTGAAGGCATATATGTTTGAAATGTAACTTCTTGATCATTTTTATTTCATGTCTTTATGCTTTTTCTGAACTGGTTGTTGCATTGTGTATAGATTTTTGGTGTATTTAATGTCTTATTGGTCATTTTGTGTTTGCTTAGTGTTTGTCTACTGTCTTATATATAACTCATTGTTGTGTAATTTTTTCAGGTGAATTAGGATGGCAGAACGTAAAAAGAAGAAAGATGGAAGAAAAAATAATAAGACGACTTTGGATGTTTGTGAAGAGGTAGAATATGTGCAACCCAATCATGTTGAATCAGAGCAGCCTTTACAAGACCAGCAGGAGTTAGAAAAGCAGCACGTTTTAGAAGAGCAGCAAGTTTTAGAAGAGCAGCATCACTTACAAGACCAGCATCATTCAGAGCCCGCTGCTAAAGTGTCTACAAAAAGACCGTTAGAGGAAGATAGAGTACTTAATGAAGAGCATGAAGGTAAGATTGAATTATCTGAGGATATTCAATGTGGAAGTGAACCTAAGCGTAAGAGACTGCGAGGTCCAACAAAGATGAAAAGCGTTGCCAAGGATCCAAATTGTCGAGAACGAGTTGATTTCACTAACACAGGAGAACCAATTGGTCCTGGATCAGTTAAGTTGTCATTCTACCTAGGTCCTTTGGTAAGAGAACACATGCCTGTCACTGTTGAAAGTTGGAGGAAAATTACCGAACAACTCAAGACAATTCTCTAGAAATCTGTCCAGGTTACAATTTCTATACATTCACATTAGTCAGTATGACTTATATCATTTGAGTAACTTTATGATTCTTTTGGTAACTAAATGCAGGCAAGGTTTGAACTTGGTGAAGAGTACCAAAATATTGTTGTGCTTAAGCAGATGGGATGTTTGTGGAGGTAATCAAAATCACGCTTAGTCAGCCAGATAAATGAAGCTAATAATAACCAACAGAGGATGAATCTGCGACCTAAGAATGTTAATCCAATTGAATGGCGTAAATTTGTCAAACTCAAAACTAGCCCAGCCTTTAAGGTATGCAAGATGAATCAATTTTTTAAAATTAGATAGTAAACTATATATTAACATTCATTTGCTAGTCTGTGAGTGACATTTACAAAGAACGAAGGCGCAAACAGATTCCTCACACATGTAGCCGTAGAGGAATGGTTAGACTAACAGAAGATATGGTTAGCATAAAATATGGATATATATATATATATATATATATATTGAATTATAATCTCTTATGAATCATGTTCTTTTTTCATAGAAAAATGACAGTGTTAAACCTTTTGAAGTGACAAGGCTAAAAGTCTGGGTTAAGTCGCGTACTAAAAGGGATGGTACACCAGTGAATACAAATGTTGCTGAGAAGTTTGTAAGTAGAAACTTTTACTGAATAATGACTTTGATATTTGGTTTATATTACATAATAGCCTCTGAAGCAGTATTTTGTGTTTGATAGAGAAAGGCAGATGAGCTGGTTGTTAGGGATGCTCCATCAACTTTAATAAATCCAGAACAAGATACACTTAGCCAACTTTTAGGACCTGATAATCCTTGTCGGCTCAGGGCAATGGGTAGAAGCATGAGTAAGACCAAGCTGGCTTGTTTCCAAGTGAAGCACAAGTGTATGGCTGAAATGCAAGAGAAGCAAATTCAATTAGTGCAACAGGTCAATTAGTTGCAAGATGAAATTTAAAGAATTCAGAATCACGTTAGAAAATTCTATTCATACAATAAGCAGATATGGTAAAACATAAATTTTGACTTTGTTTTGTTTTTGTTACAAATACAAGAACCAGAAGTGGGTGAAAACTCAGCTGCAAGAGTAAGTAATTTAGATCAATTAAGCAAAGTTTCATTAATTTTAACTCTAAATTTTTTCCTAATTAACTTTTTTAGAGTGTGAACAAAAGATCACATCCTAAGTGTGTGTTGGTTGATTGGTCTGATGATGTTGTAAACGTTGTTGAGGGTCGTATTGTTTCTTCTGATCCGGAAGACAAAGTGCATGAATGACATTCCTTTAGGCTCTACGGATGTTAAAGTATTGGTTGATACTACTATCAAACCAGATGCATTTCTTTGAAGACCTGCAACTAACATGTATACAATGGAGGAAGTTGTTGGAGAGATGATTGCATGACCTACCTCTAAATGTGTTATTTTAGACCAGGGGCTCCAACCAGAAGACATTGAGCCTACGGCAAACTTTATTTTTCACAGTCATAGTAATAAGCTTATAAATGGGTTGGTTATTCATGAGTTTAGGATTAGTTTTAATCATGTTCATTTATGAAAATAAGATACTCTTCTGAATGTGTTGACAGGTATCAAGAACAAGTTCTTTGAATGAATGCAAATTACTGGATTTGTCTTCAGATGATGTAATTGTTGCAGAAGATCGTTGGCAGACACAAGAGGAAAAAGCATTGGTTAATGGACTTCCTCTCGAACTAAAGGCAGTTAAAGCATTTGTGGATGCAGTACTTCAACCTGAAACGTGTATTTGGAGGCCAACGATGGATATGACATACCTTGAAGACTGTTTGATGCATTTTGTATCATGTCCTGTCAACAAAGTTGTATTTGAAAATCCCATAGATGCAACAGGTGATAAATCTCCTATTGAGAACTCTCAATCAACTGATCAAGTATCAGCTGGAAAATATGTAGCATTAGGTCCAAAAGCTTCAGCAACATGTAGTAAAGCTCCTATTGAGATATCTTTAGCAAAAGGTCCAAATTCTGCAGCTACAAGTTCTAAGTCTCCTGTAAAGTCTCCAAAATCTACTTTGAAGAATACTAAACTCGCTTCAGTACTATCCCCTCCTCGAAGGCCACCGGTAATTTTCTTAGATTGCTTATTAAGTTAATTCTGCTTATTATTCTCACTGATTTATATTGTAGCATGGCAGCGTAAAAAGGTAACTCAAGTTATCAAGCCATTTCAGAAGATAAAGTTGATGGATATTAACGAAAGTAAGCGGGTTGTCGCTGAAGGACGATGGCATTCAAACGACCCATACCAAAAGATCTACTTTGTTCGCTTTGGACCTAATGCAGCTAGAATCTGGGTAGATGTGGTGTTTGTTGATGATGCAGCAGTTTGGAGGCCATCTGATGAAATCGAGTATATTAGAGATGACTTGGTTCATCTATTGCTTGGCCAGAAGATAAATTTGTCATCTGTTGAATAACAGAACTGAGGTAAGTGTTGTAATTAGTGTGATGTGCTTACTTTGGTTTTTGTTTTCTTATAATGGTATTGGTAAATTGATGTCAGATATGTTTGATTGTTGCAGGGAATGAAGAAACCATGGTCCAGGTTAGCTAGCTTTAATTAGTTTAAGACTAGACTAATGATCTTATGAATGTGCCTATTTGTTTTTTGGATTCAGACTTGTGTTATGTTAGATTAAGATAAAGATTTGTGTTATGTTAGATTGATAATCAAACTTGTGTAATGTTGTTTTGAGATTTAGACTTATGTTATGTATTGGGATTCAAAGTTATGGTATGAATGGTATTATTTCTATATATTTAAAAAGGGTTCATGTTTATATCATGCAAAATAGGTTTGGTATCAAACATATAATATAACAATAGATCAATTTCAAGAAAAGAAATATTATAGCACAACAAAACCCTTACAATCTAATATAATAGCGGGAAACTTTAGCTTTCGAATATGGTATTACAGCAAATTACAACGCTAATAACAAACTTAATTATAACACATCCGTATAGCTATTGTATAAGTATTATGGCAAGCAAAATGTTGTGATGTTGTAGAAGCATCTACCATAGCAATAAACACGACTTATTAAATAAATTTTACAAAAAAATGAAGAGCTATGACAAAACATAATAAAGCATTTATATATAGCTATGGTATAAGAACCTATCATAACACTCGGAGAAAGTGCTATCATATGTGTGATACCTATCATAGCTCCGCATGTCCTAGAGTTTGTTAATTTGCTATTAGGCCACTCTCAATGGTTAAGAAACTCATCTGAGTTTCTTAAATTTAATATGTTAATATTTTAATTATTTGAAATGTTGGAACCAATAAAAAATGGACAGCTTGACATGAGAGTTTCTTAAGATATGGAGAGAGTTTCTTAAATAAGATACAGTTCTTATTCTCTCTCATCTTTTTACAATTTTTTATTATATTTTAATAGTTAGATACCTTGTAAGAACTTTGCGTTGAGGATGCCCTTAAACCCCTATTATAGCACTTTTCCCGCGCTAATAATGTTCATATTTCTTGTTGTGTGAAGATATGTGGGCAAAATGATAACAAAGAAGGCTTGATGTCTCTTTTGTAAATAGTTCTCTCCTCCAGATCCAGATTAAGTTCCAGATTGAGTAATCAATCGAAAAATACTATTTTAATTTGTTGTCTGGTTGATAAAGAAAATGTTAACAAAGAATTGCACAAAAGAAGGAAAGAGCTTAAATGTATCCCATTATTTCTACATATAGAAACAATGAGAGGGCATATGGTGTGGACATCGTGGGTTTAACTAATCTAAGAGCAGCTCCATCGGTACAAAATCTAAATGTGTATTCTCAAAATTAAAATAATAATATATTTTATTTTATTTTTAAATGAAAATTTCATCCCATCAAGGCATGACATGTGTATAACCAGTCTTTCATAGAAAAATTGTACATTAATTCCCGAAGTATTTACAATCGAATATTTTATTTCCAAACTATAACTTGTATACAATATTCTTCAATTTACTGTTGACTTCGCAAATTTGGACTAATAATTAGTCAGTGTTTATGGACTTAACAGCCCCGTTAACTAGGCGTTTAAAACACAAATCAAAAATGCTCATTTAATTCTTAAAGTATTTGCAATCGACGATTTTATTCCCGAACTATAGCTCACATACATTTGTGCTTATGTTGAATTAACATATCTGTTAAGTAGTCGATTTAAAACAAATACAACCCACAAAATCTCTAATTGTCTCCTAAATTCAAACCTTAGAACCCTAAAAAGAAATAAAAAAAGATCTGCCTCTATTGGTTGTGGTAAATATTCTTGAAACTCAAAAAAAGATGCTTCTATTGCTTGTGGTAAATCTTCTTGAAACTCAAAAACTTATTATTTGAAAAATAATAATGCTTATAAAGATTTAATTGTTATGAAATTATATATATGGGTGATGATATATATGTATATATGTGTGTGTTTATATGTTTTATAGAGAGAGAAAGATAAATTCACAAACTAGAGAGAGAGTATGGTAGATCTATATTTTTCAATGTACATCACACATTCATGTATTTATAGTGAAAGAAATTAAATAGAATAGTGACATATGGATGATGATGATGTTATCACCTCTTAGTCTAGGTGAGGCAAGTGTACGTCTTGGTATTATAAAGACATGTGTATGATGAGTAATCATCTTTCTCCATAATACTCCTCCTTGATTATTCATCATTTTCGTATTACGTACTGTCTTGTCAAAAACCTTATCATGGAAAAACCCATTAGGATAAAAACCATGACAAGGGAAAAAGAGTGCAGTGACGCAATCTAGCCCTGAAAGATGGATATGATCTTTTCTTCACAAATCTCAGAGATGACGCATTCCGATACTCTGAATATGTTTTCAAAAACTTGAAGTAGGAAATTCTTTAGTGAAAAGATCTCCTGCATTGTCACTGGACCGAATGTACTCGATGTCGATTTCTCAATTCTTCACGAGCTCTTGAGTATAGGAGAAAAATCTTGGAGGGATATGCTTCGTCCTATCACTCTTGATATATCCTTCCTCGAGTTGAGCAACACATGCAGCGTTATCCTCGAACAATTTTGTTGGTTCGTTACTTGTACTTGTTCCGCTAGCTTCTTGTATGTGATGTGTCATGGACCTCAGCCATACACATTCTCTACAAGCTTCATGAAGTGCAATAATTTCTGCATGATTTGAGGAAGTGGCAACCAATGTCTGTTTTTGAGAACGCCATGAGATCGTAGTACCTTCCATCGTAATCACGTATCCGGTTTGCGATCGAGCTTTATGCGGGTCTGATAAATATCATGCATCTGCAAAACCAACTAGACCAAGAGCATGAGTTTCTAGAATAAAATAATCCTAAATCAATCGTACCTTGAAGATAACAGAAGATTTATTTTATCCTATTCCAATGTCTTCGTGTTGGACATGAATTATATCTTGCAAGCAAATTAGTAGCAAATGCTATATCTGGCCGAGTACAATTTGCAAGATACATAAGTGCACCAATGGCACTCATATAAGGTACTTTGAGACCTAATACTTTTTCGTTATCTTCACAAGGTCTAAACATATCTTTATCAATATTAAGCGATATGTTGACCATTGGAGTACTCAAAGGATTTGCTTTATCCATATTATAGCGTTAAACACCCTTTTGATGTAACTTGATTGATGCACAAATATTCCATCTTGGAAATTCTCTATTTGAAGCCCAAGACAAAACTTTTTCTTTCCAAGGTCTTTCATTTCAAACTCTTCTTTCATATGATATGAGCTCTTGCATCATCAACTTCTTTTAAAGTTTCTATTATGTTCAAGTCATCAACATAACCAGCTATGATCACAAATCCAAATTGAGATTTCTTAATGAACACGCAAGAGCATATCGCATTATTGATATATTCTTTTTTCAACAAATATTCGCTTAAAAGATTATATCACATGCGTCCGGATTTTCTTAATCCGTATAGTGATCGCTGTAATTTGACCGAACAAATGTCCTTGGATCCTTCTGGGATTTTTTATCCTTTCGGGATTTTGAATCCTTCTGGAATTTTTATACATATGTCACTATCCAATGTTCCATATAGGTATGGAGTCACAACATCCATAAGGTACATATCTAAATTTTTCAATGCCGTTACGCTCATCAAGTACCTGAATGTGATTGCATCCATAACTGGAGAATATGTTTCATCATAATCAATTCTCGGTTTTTCAGAAAATCTTTGTGCCACAACTTGAAATTTTATATCTTGTGACCTCATTATTCTCATTTTTTTTTCTCACAAAGACCCATTTACATCCAACTGGTATTACATTTTCAGGTGTAATAACAATAAATCCAAAAACATTTCTCTTATTAAGAGAGAGTAATTCATTTTTCATGGCTCTTTACCATTTCTCCTAATCGGGCCTTTTCTAGCACTATGATACGGACCTTGGGTCTAGATCATTATTTTCATTATCAACTTCTTTGGATACAGAAAAGGAGAATGTTTCATCTTCATCATTAATTTAATATATAACCCATACTTCTACATATTGGGCATAATTAATGGAAATCTCACACTTTTCTGTATCAGACTCAACCTCGAGGCTTTTCTCTTTATCTGGTTCTTCTTGAACCTTTTCATTTTGTTCTCCCAACTTCTTTTCTTTTGGGAATTTTTATTTTTAGAGCCCATCGGCCTCCTCCTTTTTAATTGAACCATATGTTCATTTGCATTACTTCCATCATTTAGCTTTGATGGAATTTCAATTCTAGATGGAGAATTTGCAGCAGGTATATATGACTTAGTTACCCTCTTTGTATTCGTGAACGCATCTGGTAATTGATTTGCCATACTTTGCAAATGTATAATTTTCTGAACTTCCAGTTCACGTTGATTCTTAGAGGGATCAAGATGCACCAAAGCTGGTGTACGCCATGTAACGTCTTTTGACATTTCTTGATATCCTCCCCCTAACCCTGGAAATTCATCTTCATTAAAATGGCAATCAGCAAACCGTGTTGTAAATATATCACCTGTTTGCGGTTCAAGATACCTTATTATACTTGGTGACGAATATCCGACATATATCCCTAATCGCTTTTGCGGCCCCAATTTTGTTCTTTGCGGTGGCACTATAGGAACATAAACCGCGCACCCAAAAACTCGGAGATGGGATATATTAGGTTCTTGGCCATATGCCAACTGTAATGGGAAATATTTATTATATGCACTTGGTCTAATTTGGACCAATGCGGCCCCATGCAATATAGCATCTCCCCATGTAGATATCGGGAGCTTTGTTTTTAATATCAATGGTATTGCAATCATTTGCAACCTTTTTATCAAGCTTTCAGCTATGCCATTTTGTGTATGCACATGGGACGCTGGATGCTCCACATCGATCCCCATTGACATACAATAATCATCAAAAGCTTTTGAAGTGAATTCACCAGCGTTATCAAGTCTTACTTTCTTTATAGTATGATCAGGAAACTGTGCTCTCAACCTGATTATTGGAGCAATGAATCTTGTGAAAGTCGTATTTCTTGTGGTCAAAAGACACAATGCGTCAATTAATACCATAAAATATCGAATCAACCTTCATGGTGGGTGAATAGGTCCACATTTATCAACATGTATTCTTTCTAAGAATACTAGAGATTATTTCCCAACTTTGGCTGGTGATGGCCGAGTGATGAGTTTCCCTTGAGAACAAGCATTACATAGAAACTCCCTGGATTGAAAAATCTTTTCGTTTTTCAACGGGTGACCATTTGAATTTTGCACAATTCTTCTCATCATGACTGATCCTGGATGTCCTAGCCTTTCGTGCTAGACTTTGAATGTATAAGTAAACTTCTCGTTTATTGTAATGTATGATTCAGTCATGTTTATTTCTATGCAATATAATCCAAATGATAACATCGGTAATTCTTCTAATATATGTTTCTTCTCTGATGTAATGTAAAGATATTCAATGTTATTCTTATTCATAGTCTCAATGTGATAACCATTTCTGCGGATATCTCAGAAACTTAACAAGTTTCTTTGAGACTTGGAAGAATATAATGCATTATTTATTTCAAACTTTGTTCTCCTTGGCATTCAAACTAGCTCTTCTGGAGCCTTTTATGATATTTGCATTACTGAAAATGGTACTCTCGCTACCAGTAGAGTCCTTGCTTTCGAGACAGGAGAAATATCGTTTATCTTTTAGTATAGTGTGTGTTGTAGCACTATCTGCTAGACATATATCTCTAACCTGAATCTCGATATGTTACATTTTATGTGTCACAATATTTATCAAGTTATAAAATCAAACAAATTCATCAAAGTTACTTTATAATATAACAACAACTCAGTCTTTATATTTTACTATAAAAGCAAACATATTACACAACCTTGTTATAAATCGTCGTTAATATCTTATACAAAACCATATTATATGGTAAACATTTATTTCTTAGTTTTCTAGTCTTCTTGGCAGCTCAATAGACTTCACTGACATCAGCCGCTTTATTTTCCATCGACATTTTCGGGATCAAGAAAATCCACAAAATCCAGATCTATGTCATCACTTAAACCACTAAAGGAAGGTCCGGCTTCATCACCGATTAAGCTAGTTTCAACATTATGAATCTTGGTCTTTTGTAATTCTTGATACAGATCGACGAAATGTTTTGGCGTACGACATGTATGTTCCCAATGTCCTTTCATGCCACATCTGTAACAAGCAGTCTCTATCGACTTCTTAATTGTACGACCATTTTCATTTACTTATGAATTTTGATTTTTTCCAGTGTTAAAACTTCTCCTTGTCCACGTCCATGATCTCGTCCATGACCTCGACTATAGCCTCTGCCGCGTTCACGTCCTCAAATGAAGCTGATCCAACGAGACGAGTTTGATGGTTTAACATCACGAGTTCATAATTCTGCTCGGCTACAAGGAGGACTTGCATCAACTCTGAGTAGCGAGTGTACCCTTTGGTCCGATATTGTTCCTGTAGTATTACATTTCCAGGATGACAAGTAGAGAGCGTTTTCTCAATCATATCATAATCGCTCACTTTTTCACCACATAATATCATCTGAAGTAATTCCAAACATAGCGGAATTATATTCACTAACATTAGCCTTTGGTAAGATCACATATTTCTGGTGATCAAACCTATCTTTAAGTGACTGCCAAAGATCCGCAGGATCTTTTTTTGTGATGCATTCATTTTTCAAATTATCGTGGAGATGGTGGCGTAAAAATACGATTTCCTTAGCTTTATTTTCATCTGATGTTGTTTTTGACTGATCGATGGTGTTGAGAAGCCCATTCGATCTCAGATGCATCTTAACATTTGATGCCCATGTCATATAATTTTTTCCAGATATATCAAGGACAATGATATCGAGCTTTGCCAAGTTTGACATGATATTTATATAAATACTCAAACTAATTGTTAAGTTATGAAATTATAAAACTTGGTTCAAAAGTTATACTATTTTTTATTTTTTACTTGTATAAAAACTTACATATTGTTTTATTATAATTAACATATTCATGTTTTCGACTAAGGAGGAAGCATAACCTCTCACTCCGTATATTTTAACATGAATTTATTAACGAGCATATCTACCGTTATTACGTAAATAATAAATTTGGCATGAATTCAAAAAAATTAAGACATACCTTTAATACTGGCGGAATAACGGTAGTGTATTTGACGACGGAATAGCGGTATGACGATCGGAAAGAGTGATGATCGGATAGCAAGGTGATCGTGCTGATAATGTGTTATGAAATTATATATATGGGTGATTATAAATATATATATATATGTGTGTGTGTGTGTGTGTTTATATGTTTTATGGAGAGAGAAAGAGAAATTCACAAACTAGAGAGAGAGTATGGTAAATCTATATTTTTCAATGTACATCACACATTCATGTATTTATAGTGAAAAAAAAAAATAGAATAGTGACATGTGGATGATGATGGTGTTATCACCTCTTAGTTTAGGTGAGGCAAGTGTACTTCTTAATATTTTAAAGACATGTGTATGATGAGTAATCATCTTTCTCCATAATATTAATATACTAGGTAGTTGCCCACGCGTTGCGTGGGTTATGTGTTTAGTTGAATTTGATCGTTAATTTATTAAAAAGAATGTTTTTGTTATTGATAAGACTTTCCTACAGTTTTTATCTTTAGAAATAATAATCACGAAAATTAGTATACATTCTTTGTTTCAACTTTATAAAGAAGCAAGTTTGAAAGACATGAGAAGAGAAACAAATCTTTTGGGGTTTTGACAAAAGGAAAGCCTTCGGTACTGGGCAAGCTTGCTTTCACAACTTATTGTTCTTTTTTTTTTTTTTTGTCAACTATTGTTCTTATATATGTTTATTTTAGAAATGAGAATATGAAAAGGTAAAATAGAGAAATGGTTAAAATGAAGGTTAAAAGAAGGATGACACGTGTCAACTTGTGGTTAAACGAACCTTACTTTATTATATAAGATGTTCACTTGATATTCTCCATCATAAAAAAAAACATATACAAAGACACGTGTCATCCTTCATTTTAATTATTTCTCTATTTTAATTTTTGATATTCTCATTCCTAAAAGAAACATATATAACAAAAACACATTTACAAAGATAATAATGTCTAAATGTGTATGGTCTTTATATTTGTTTTTTAGGATTGAGAATAGTAAGAGGTAGAATAGTGAAATAGTACAAAGATATGTCAAAATGAGGGATGTGTGTCACTTTCTTAGAGCTTGAATCTTATTTTATTATATAAGATTTACAAAATTATGTAATACTTGAAATATGATGGATAATAAAATGTGTGTCTTGCTATTTATAGGAGCATATGTGTTTTATATGTTACGAAATAAAGTTATAACTTATAATGGTTTTAATGTTGTTTAATGGTCAAGTAGTTACTATTGTAAATGTGTATGGTCAAATTATATTAATTGATTTTGAATGTGTAATTAAGAGAAATTATGGTCCTTATATTTGTTTTTTTAGAAATGAGAATATCAAGAGGTACGATAGATAAATAGTAAACCAATATGTAAAAATGAGGGATGCCACTTGTCAGCTTATTGGAGCTTGAACCTTAGTTTATTGAGGTACTAGGTAGTTGCCCACGCGTTGCGTGGGTTATGTGTTTAGTTGAATTTGATCATTAATTTATTAAAAAGAATATTTTTTTTATTGATAAGACTTTCCTACAGTTTTTATCTTTAAAAATAATAATCACGAAAATTAGTATACATTCTTTGTTTCAACTTTATAAAGAAACAAGTTTGAAGGATATGAGAAGAGAAACAAATCTTTTGGGGTTTTGACAAAAGGAAAGCCTCCGGTACTGGGCAAGCTTGCTTTCATAACTTATTGTTCTTATATATGTTTATTTTAGAAATTAGAATATGAAAAGGTAAAATAGAGAAATAGTTAAAATGAAGGTTAAAAAAAAGATGACACGTGTCAGCTTGTGGTTAAACGAACCTTACTTTATTATATAAGATATGTATTTTGGTGATTGTTAATTTAGTTGTGGAGCTAATAGAGATCATGGTGTCCATAGCTATTGGAAACAACATGGTGTTATATTTCATGGAATCAATGCATTACTCACCAGCCAAAGCAGCCAACATGGTGACTAATCTCATCGGAACATCGTATTTGCTCACTCTCTTTGGTGGTTTCGTGGCTGTTCATTCCTCACTCGCTCCACCACTTTCATTATCTTTTGTACCATTGAAATCTTGGTAGTTAAAAAGCACCATCAAAATTTGTATTTAAAAATGAAAACAAACATATTAACTTAAAATTTATTTCGTTGATAGGGTTTGATTGTATTGACATTCCAAGCTCATAACCCTAATCTACAACCTGAGGAAAATAAAACACTTTCGACTCTTCAATCAATGGTTCTTTTCACAGGGCTTTATGCGATTGCTTTTGGTACGGGTGGTACCAGACCATCGTTGTTTGCTCATGGAGGTGATCAGTTTGACAGTAGACACCAAATAAGACTGATCTCAAAGTTCTTCAATTGGTACTACTTTTCTATTTGCTTTGGATGGCTCTCGTAATTGTTATGGCGTGGATCAAAGATATTTTTGATATATCAATTGTGCTTCTAGGGATTGCGCTATGCATCTTCACAGTAGGATTACCATGTTACCAACTAAAACGTCCTAGTGGAAGTCTGTTAACAAGAATTGCAAATGTGTTTTATTTCTGCCGCAAAATATCGAAATGGGTCTGTTTTAGATATAGAGATGATTCAAAGTCTTATATCTACCGACAACAACAACATTCAACACAACAAGTTAAAGTAAGTCACTTAAAGATATTTGTGTCTTGATTTTGGTATCTAACCTAGGCTTGACTTCCATTTATTGATTTACTTAGTAAACTTGTGGGATGTTATGTGATGTACTAACATGTACAAAGCAATTCTAGAATTGTATTTTGAAGTTTTGATTGTTTTGTGACCGAATACTTTTTAAAAGGTGTTTAGATAAAGCATTGCTGAACAAAAACATCTCCGCAACACAAGTTGAAGAAACAAGAACATTTCGCAGTCTCATACCAATCTTTTTGAGCACGATTTTCATGAATACTTATGTGGCACAAATATTGACCTTCACCGTACAGCAAGGCATGACCGTGGATAGAATAATTTCTCCTTCATTCGAGATCCCTGTACCTTCACTCAACGCCATCTCTATCATCTTCATTCTCTCTTCCATACCCTTATATGAACGGCAAAAGTATCAACAGAACATCAAGGTTCTCTTTGAAACGCATTGGACTCGGCTTAACTCTCTCCTCTATTTCAATGGCGGTTGCAGCCATTGTTGAGGCTAATAGGAAACACGTGGCGGTTCAGAACGACTTCAGAATCTCTGTTTGTGGCTAATGTTTCAGTATCTCATGTTAAGTTTTTCGATACGTTGACCTTAGGAGGGATGCAAGAGTTTCTCTATAGAGAAGCTCCAACGAGCATGAAGAGTATGAGCGTAGCATTGGAGTTGTGTTCCATTGCAATGGGTTTCTTCCTTAGTTCATTTCTTGTGGATATCACAAATGTAGTCACAGGAAAGCTTGGCCATCATCAATGGTTGGGCGGGGAAGATCTCAACAAATCTAAACTTGATATGTTTTATGTGCTTTTATGTGTTCTTAATACTTGAAATCTTCTCAACTATATTTTTTGGGCAAAGAGATATTGAGCAGATGAATATGTTAGAGTAGATATATGAGAATCTTTGATTTGTATTTATCGATATACTGCCCAACAACACATAATTAGGCTTATCTATTGTACCCTATAAATATGTATTAATGATATTAAGTTGCTTGTATTGTTGGCCTAGCAATCAACTAGTGAGAATGCTTTTGGCAATTTTGGGTATATGATTTAACATACGAACTTTGAGCAAACACGTTTTGCTCGACCAAACATTAGGGTGATTCCCAGGACTAAGATATTCTAGTGTTCAAGGGTTCAATAGAATGAGAACTAAAAGAAGGAAACAATTATTTTGTTTTTAAAAAGCTCATATATTAAGATCATAAGTGTGTCTCTACAAAGTCACAAGACACATATTTATAACTGAAAACCCTAAACTATAAAGCATCACATTATGTATTCTTTTCCAAAATTATCGTCAACTCATAATATTTTAGACTCATGTTTGATGACGAGCGAACTGCATATGGAGATCAATGGAATCACGTATACTCGTTGAGAGTTTAATGATCTAATGAATATCATTTTTCTTTAAAAAATTTAGAATTATTGTAGAGAATATTTTTTGCTACCTTTTTTCTTTTGAAAATAAGTTTTTGTCTTTGCAATTTTGTAGAATATATTTAATCAGGTATTGTCTATAATATAAATAATTTAATGGGGAATTTTCTGCTAACTTAAAAATTAAAAGTGTATCACAAAAAGGCCTTGTCGAACGAAACGTGGATCTCTGTGTTTTTGATACTGAACCACATAAGAGAGATAAAACATTACTAACAAATGTATTACTGTCACTAATTACTAGACCGTAAACTGTTGGCATTCTTATAGGAGATGGATTTACCATAATCCCATCAAACCGGAATAAACCGAACACGGATCAATTTGGACCGGAATAATAAGGAAGCAACTCATTAACTTGGAAGCCCACAAAGTCCAAATGCTGAGCTACATAAAACGAGGATATAGCTTCGCATCTTCCACAATAATGCTTTAAAGATACAAAATCTATCTTTCCTTATCAAATTCGAGATTTAGGGTAACTTAACAAATATTCTCGAACGAGAATACATGAAATAATCCTTATCTTCTGAAAATCCACCGCAACTATAAAAGGGAAGCTCGAAGATCTTTGGAGAGGGACCAACTCGAAGAACCCTAGACTACCTTAAACAATAGAGAAATCCAAAATCCGGGACGAACATTCTTTGTAATTTGCTAGTTTAAATCCTCGAAATCCTTTTCAAAAAAATTTCCCCTTTTACTTTTATCATTAAATGCTCGTTTTCACCCGCGAAATTCAGCTGACAAATATAGCTAATATAGCCAAAATGTAAAAAAAAATTCTTATTGAATTATAGCCAATATAGACACTAAAAAACTAATTCTAATGATATTAAGGCTTTAAATGAATGTTGCAGATAAAACGGGCACAATCATTAGCAGATTAGACAATTTTATTTTTAAGGTGGACAATAATTCACTGCATACTAAATTTATTTTTGTGTAAAAACGGTCCGTAATTACTTCACAGCGGATTTTTTAATATTTTTTTGGTCCACACCACTATGTTATAACTTATAGATAGTAAATAAAAAGCAGTTCAATACACAAAATTATTTTTCTGCACTAATTACAGCAACCATTCAAACTCTTAAATAAATACATTTGTTTGGCACTTTATTTAAAAATATTTTATACCGAAAAGAAGAAATTTTGGAACTTACGGCATAAAATTGTTTGAGTTAAAGACCAAATAGTTTGAATGCGTAATTTGTCTGCATCCGATCTACTCAGATGTTTTATGATTCTTAATTATTTTTTGATAACAAAAAAATTAATACAATAAAACTTCTTAGGTTTTTCCATTGTTTGACACATCAACTTTTTAAAACTTTATAAAATTGATAGCTAATTTAAAATCGGTAGCAAATCAAAACATTTCAAATAATACATCTCATCTATTTTTACCAATCATCATCCTCTTCCTCTTTGATTATATATAAAAAAGGGTTTATTAAGTATGTAATGAAATAATTTGAAAGTTTACGATAACAATAAAATTAAATAATTATAATAAAAGAGTATATAAAGTAAAAAGATATGAATGTTAGACATATACAACATGTAAACTCGTTTGAAAAGTATTTCTTAGTGATAACCTATACGTGATATATTTTACGAAAAATCATGACAAAGAGACGTAATTCTCAGAAGTATTTATTAAGATTTCTATCAATAATATAAAAATATTATGGTGAAAAACATTACTAAAGTTTAGATTACTTACACTATTTTGGTCAGCAATTTCCAATGAATAACAATAAAGTTACAAAATTCTTAAACCGTTTAGAGCATATCTAATATTATATTAATATTTTTGATAAAAGTTAATTGTAAACATAAATTTTGAATTATAAAAAAAGTTGAAGTAGTGATACGAAAACAAGTGTGATATGGGCTTTTCTAAAGAAAATGTTAGTATAAAATAATTGCATCTCTCCTCTATTTTAATTATTTTCCAATTTTGAATGTCATATATACAAACTTAACATTGAATCAATAAAAATATTTAAAACTAGTTATTAACAAAACATTATTAGAAAATATTTGTAGCATAGAACGGATTTTTTTTCTTCTCTAGAGGATCTATTCTATGACATCAATATGTCAAAATCACGGTAAAATATTAATTCGAACTGAAATTACCATCTCAAGCTCTTACAATCAAATATTAAAGTTCAAAACTCTCTAAATATGAGATAATTGGTGAGAAGCAAGATTTGAAGTGATCCAAAACTCCAGAGGATACACTTTGGGAACGGACTGAAGACTATATTGTTTAGAAAGACAAAAATTTGTAGTAAAGATAAAGAAGACAACGACTCAAAAATCACACCAATTAAATTGTTGTAAGAGAGTCGAAACTTTTGTAATGACTGGCAAACATCTCCGAGCTCTAGTGGAATCCAATATGTGAGTCGATTATGTGAAAGATCCAAAAAATGATTTAAGAGAGGTCGCTACTGGAGAAATTAATCTTAAAGATGTTTTGATTATAAGAATAATATATAGTGTATGTTGTATTTGTTTGGTATTTTTCTTTGGATTGACTGCGTAAAACCTCCTATATTCATAGAACCCTAACTATTCCCCCCCCCAAATTATTTTCCTCTTCTTAAACCCCCCCCCCCAACTAATAAGTTTAAACTGCAAAACCCTATTCTATTTTTTCTATCTAATTTCATCTCTTTAATCAAAAAAAAAAGATTGCGTTCACTTACGCCTAACTTGCGTTTAAGAAACAATGATTGCCCACGAATCCGATTCTAGATCCATTTGACCCGATAACATCCAAATTCGAACCGATTTGGGTTTATGGATTTCTGGAAAACGAATTCCATTTCTGAAATTAGAATGAGAGTGCATCGTCAACAATGAGAAAGGATATGAGAGCATGTCGTCGCAAATCCAGGTTGGCTATGAGAATACTGTTTCGTTTGTTTCATTTTGTTTTGCCAAAATGTTTTTGTTTTGTTCAATTTTGTGTTGTAATGTGTCACATTCTCTGACACATTGCTCCAATCGTCCAATACAAGTTTTATAGCATTGCCGAGTATTTTGAAACTTATGGTCATGGTGGTTCTGCAAATTCAACATTTCAATGGGTTTGTTGGTTCTGCTTCTGCATCACGAGCTCAGACAAACCGAGGTAGAGAGAGAGCTTCGACGACAGTGTGCGTTCAAACACAAGTGGATGCTCCTTCTAGAACCCATGTCAAGCTTTCTCTTGATTCTGACATTTCAATTTACATGAATTTCTTTCACCAGAAGTTTCATTATGCTCAAAAAGTTGCTTGCTTGATGAACGATTCCTCTCAATTACGCATCATATGGGGGAAATTGAAATTTAATGGCGTGATTTCTGCTTCGTACGACAAATTGTTGCCAACTTTACCAGAAATTAAGATGATTTTGTGCTCTCATTACTAGAAACTTTGATGTCAACTGGGTCAGATGTTATCGGGTCGAATGGGTCTAAAATCGGATTTGTGGGCAATCGTTGTTTATTAAACGCGATTTAAGCGTAATTGAACGTGATTTATTTTTTTTGATTAAAGAGGTGGAAATAGATAGAATAAAATAAAATAGGGAGTTTAGAATCAAAAATTATAAGTTTAGAGGGTTTAGTAAAAAAATAAATAGTTTGAGAATAAATAATTAGAGCTCTATGAATATAGGTAGGTTTTAGCAGTCAACCCTTTTTCTTTTTAAAAAAATACCATCTCTTATCATGTATGGTTTTTTTTTTCCGTAATTATGGTTCCTTCAATCGGATCTACTGACTTTTTACTCATCTTTTGCGAGGAGATGGAGTCCACCTGAAGTACCAGCACAGGGAACTAAACAACCTGGCTATGAGGATCTTGGTGATATATATCTTTTTTCGTTGAAATGTTCTTTATATGAATTCTAAATCTAAAAAAACCTAATATATATCAACTATATGTTCTTATAATATTTAGTTCCACACTTCATGGACCGCAAGTATCGTCGCTTACTATAATTAAAAGTCAATCTCACCGAGATGAAAAGAAAATTCCGAAATTACATCATCCCATGAATAAGCCAAACACAAAGAAGGATTCCTTTCATTTCCAAAACCACCAGTAATTATATACATGTGTTGTAGACAATTCCTATATTATTTTATAAATTATTATACACAATTTCATTACATCATATTCACGTACCTCATAAGAAATCAGAAAAACCATTCGATTTTTTAAAAAAAAATATATCATACACAAAATATGCAGATCATTATATTTGAACAAAAATCTTTGATGTTTTCATCTTATTTAGAAAATATTATGAATTCGGACAAAACTCAGAAATCTTACAAACTATAAAACTTTACACATTTATATATAGGTCTCAAAATTCGATACCAGCAAAAATAGAAATATAGGAAAATATCCTAAGCCTATTTATATTCTGGCTTAGTCTACGAAAAAGGCGTTCGGCAGTAATATTATATTTTAAATTACCTTAAAATGACGGATTTTTTTTTAATAGGATTATTCACTATTTCATTAAATAATATGCCTTGGCAAAACGGTAGACACTTGAGACTCAAAATTATATCATATTGCATAAATTTGTTTAATGAAAAATGTAAATCTTACTTGTCTCGAATTCCCACTGATGCTTTACCATGTATTGTGTGATGTAATTAGATTTATGTTTATTGCAAGTGTTAAAAACGAAAAATAAAAATAGACCAATATGTCGTTTAATTAAATCGTAATTTTGACGTCGTATCGTTTAATTAACAACTCATAAGAAATCAGAAAATAATAAAAGTGTAATTCATCGTGTGTTACATAAAAGTTACAAGAAACTTCTCTGAAGCCAAGATTTAGCCATCACGTTCTAGACTTAGTCAAACGTTTGTGGTAGTTTAAAAAGAAACTTCTCTGATGCGAAGAGCCTAGTAACCAAGTTGGCATATATACACATTCTTCATTCCTCCTGTTTTCATTCTAAAATCCACCCCTACATTTTCCCTTTGATCAAAATGACCTCTGAAACTCCTCTGGACTTAAGCCATGCATCCGAGAAGGCTCATAAGGAGAGAGCCTACGTGACGTTTTTGGCAGGAAATGGAGACTACGTGAAGGGAGTGGTGGGATTAGCAAAGGGTTTGCGTAAGGTCAGAAGTGCTTATCCTCTTGTTGTTGCTATATTGCCTGATGTGCCTGAGGAACATAGAGAGATCTTGAGGTCCCAAGGCTGCGTTCTGCGTGAGATCGAGCCTGTTCACCCTCCAGATAGCCAAGATGCATACGATAGGGATTATTACATAATTAACTACTCAAAACTACGAATATGGAACGTAAGTATATACATATAGACTTCTTGAAACAAAATGAGAGCTCTCGATTTTTTTCTTTGCATTTGTTTTAATAAAAAAATATTAAAAGTATGATTTTTCAAATGAAATTCAATTCGTAGTGTTCTAGTCATAATTTCTTTTTTTTTTTTTAATTACATTTCGTGTTGTACCCTTCTACAATTTAGTATTTTATAAGAAAAATGTTTTACTTTTTAAAAAATGCGACAGTATTTTCATGTCCAAATACAATACAAATATTTGTGTTTAAGTTCAGACTATATAAGAAACTTACACTATCCATCTATTACGTTAGTGGATTTAATTTTTGTTTTATAAAGAATGATATAATATATATATATATATATTTGCATACTTTTTAAACACTGTTTAAGATTTATGTGTTTTATATTCTTTTAATTTACTAACTACAAGAAAATTAATTAGATGGTATATTAATAAAATTTATAGTAAAAATAATAAAACGAGTCTTAAAATGGAACAAAAAAGGTATGTAATGTAAGTTAATGTGTTTGTGACTAATAAACTTGCAGTTTGAGGAGTACAACAAGATGATCTACTTGGATGCAGATATTCAAGTCTTTGACAATATTGATGACCTTTTTGATTTGCAAGATGGTTATTTACATGGCGTGTTGAGTTGTTTCTGTGAGAAAAAATGGAGTTACACTCCGTTCTACTCGATCGGCTATTGTCAATATTGTCCAGAGAAGGTCATATGGTCGGCCGAGATGGAATCTGCTATTCCTCCTCCATACTACAATGCTGGTATGTTTGTGTTTGAGCCTAATCATTTGATATATGAGAGTCTCCTTCAGACCCTCCAAGTTACACCACCTACACCATTTGCGGAGCAAGTGAGAGACATATACATATATACATCAATTATTATTCTATTATAAATTTAGGGTTTCGATTTATATAATGTTCCAAATCGTTTTTGATGTATGATTTGGTATCTCATCTGTTGGATATGGTCAGGATTTTCTCAATATGTTCTTTGAAAAAGTTTTTAAACCGGTCCCTTCGGTTTACAACTTGATTATGTCTGTACTTTGGCGCCATCCGGGGTACGTTGACCTGGAGAGAGTCAAAGTTGTTCACTACACTCTACCTGTAAGTACTTTTTTTTGAGCTCTAAGGATGGAAATTGGTATATATGACTTTGTGGGATTTCAATATATAAATGACATTTGTGATCATTGATCAAGTAAAACCTTAACCCACTAGTGGTTGTAATACCACGTAAAAGATGAAATAAAACCTGCAAAGAGACGTGCTTACAGTTAAAAATAGAGGAGACTCGGCTTACGAAAAACTCGTAAGTGAACATAATAAACAAAAATAGATAAGTAATAGTTTTCCTTTTTAAAATGTTATATCTCTATTATTATTATATAATAAAAATCAATATTTTCTTTTATTCCAAACCTTCACTTTCCCTTGATTACATTTATTGAACGTATCCTAGCCGGTTTAGCTTGGCTTCCAAACTTAATTTAGTCTTTTTATATTGGTGAAATTAAAATGATAGGGATCCAAACCTTGGAGGTACACAGGAGAAGAGCCTAACATGGACAGAGAAGACGTTAAAATGTTAATTCAGAAATGGTGGGATATTTATAACGACGAGTCTCTTGATTTCAAACCAAAAAGCCCTGCAAATTTGGAAGCAGACTTTTCTAAATCAACAATTATAGCTTCAGTAACCGAAGCACCACTTTTATATTCTCCTGATGCACCTTCTACCGCTTGAGAAATACAATGAAACACAAGAATGTGTGTTTGAAGCAATTTGATGTGTTTTAATTCTCATTTTCGTATTTAAATTTGTGTGTTTTATTTCGTCTTTGTTAAATTACTGTGTGCCAACTGCCAAGAATTACCTATTTCAAACTACAAATGGCCTATTTTCTATTTATGTTTACCTATTTAATAACAATATAAGAGAGAAATTTTAAAGATATGAGGACAAAATGCATGAGGATCAATAGTGTCACATTATCAAATTTTAAGTTTTTGTATGCTAACAAGCATCCTTGGATTCATTTGACACTACAAAAAAGTCTACATTGATAGCACATTGTAATAGCACGGTTTACCAAACTGCTATTAAAGATGAGTTTGTAATTTTGGTAACTATATAATAGCTTTTATTCAACGCTATATAATATAATTTTAGTAAGCGGGAAGCTAAAATCACTTTGTCCGCCAACAATTAACCCAAACACTTAACTCAAAATTATTTTTTCCCTTTCTCTATGAGTTATCAAAAAACCCAAAAACCTAAACATCTCAGAAGCTCGACGCCATTGAACCTCGCCATTGATTTATAACGACGAGTCTCTTGATTTCAAACCATAAAGCCCTGCAAATTTGGAAGCAGACTTTTCTAAATCAACAATTATAGCTTCAGTAACCGAAGCACCACTTTTATATTCTCCTGATGCACCTTCTACCGCTTGAGAAAGACAATGAAACAATTTGTGTTTGAAGCAATTTGATGTGTTTTAATTCTCATTTTCATATTTGTATTTGTGTGTTTTGAATTATTTCGTTTTTGTATTACTATGTGCCAACTGCCAAGAATTACTTATTTCAAACTACAAATTAATGGCCTATTTCTATTTATGTTTATCTGTTTAATAACAATATCATAGTGGGATTTTGAAGATATGAGGAGAAATTGCATGAGGATCAATAGTGTCACATTATCAAATTTAAGTTTATGTATGCTAACAAGCATCCTTGGATTCATTTGAAGATATGTGGGCAAAATGATAACAAAGAAGGCTTGATGTCTGTAGAAGAAAGGTTACGAGTATCGACAAAGCCTTAATGTTCAAGACCTCCGACGCCGGTGAAGCCATGGCTTGCCGGCATCGGGGAAACTCCATCTCACGTCTCTCCGTCTTCACTCTTGTCACATATTTCTCCGCATGTCAGTTCCGTCAGAAACCTTTCAACCATGGTGAGGAGCATGAGATGTTTATGTCTTTACTCTCCTTTGGGTCAGATCCATTCTCGGTTTCAAACCGAAGATCAACTTTCCCCCACTGCGCTTTTTCTCCAGCACTTAGATCCCACCACCACCACAACGCCTCACCTCCTCAAGAGCTTAGGCGTACATGCTCTATCTCAGCTGCTCTTCGAACCGTCGGCGAACAAGAGATTGCCTCAGAGGAAAGGCGAAGATCTGGTCATTTCCTTCGACTTTCGGTGACGCTGGACTCAGTCTCCCTGTCTTCGTACAGCCGTCGCCGCCGTTGCACTACTCATCCACCTCTGTGGAAACTAGGTTTCAAGTTATGGGCTCTCTTGGGCTCCTTCCCATCATGGGCCTAAAATCATTAAAGCCCAGTCTAGGTAATGCTCTCACCCAACCTTTCATTGGCTTGGGTCTGCTTTATTTGCTAATCTTAATGGGTCTGACAAGCCTAAGGAAAATTGTGGAGAGAACCTTCTTATCATCTTCCTCCTTTGTGGAGAGAATTTTAGTATTGTCACCCTCCTCCCTTGTGGAGAGAACCTCACGATCCTTCGTCAAAACCATATCAATCATTTTCTCCATTGTGGAGGATGTTTCTCAAAGCTCAATCTCAATGGAGTCACGAGCTCTAATTGTTCATCCGCCTTCATGGGCCAAAGAACCGTTGAATATTATTTTCAACCCGATCAAATCCGAAGGCTTCTTGAAAGAGTCTACTCGCGATTTTATCCCTATCCTTTATATTTATGCATTTCTTATCCATCTTGCTATTAGAAAGAATGTATCGAGCTCTTTGGCAAAGAGTTTCTTAATGCTTTGTATGTTTTCGGAGTAAGATTAATATAAGCCTATTTGCACCCAAAAAAAAAGAAGGCTTGATGTCTTTTTTGTAAATAGTTCTCTCCTCCAGATCCAAATTAAGTTCCAGATTGAGTAATCAATCGAAAAATACTATTTTAATTTGTTGTCTAGTTGATAAAGAAAATGTTAACAAAGAATTGCACAAAAGAAGGAAAGAGCTTAAAAGTATCCCATTATTTCTACATATAGAATCAACGAGAGGGCATATGGTGCGGACATTGTGGGTTTAACCAACCTAAAAACAGCTCCATTGGTACATATCCAAATGTGTTTTTCAAAATTAAAATAATAATATATTTTATATCAATTACTTTATTTTATTTTAAATAAAAATTTCAGCTAACTAAAACATGACATGTGTAGAACCTGTCTTTTATGGGAAACTATTCATTTAATTCTCGAAGTATTTACAATCGAAGATTTTATTTCCAAACTATAACTCGCACACTATATTCTTCAGTTTATTGTTGACTTCTAAATTTGGACTAATAATTAGTCGATGTTTCTGAACTTAAGAATCCCGTTAACTGAGCGTTTAAAACACAAATCAAAAATGCTCATTTAATTCCTGAAGTATTATATTCGCAATCGACGATTTTATTTTCTAACTATAACTCGCACACATTATTCTTCAATTTGTTGTTGGCTTATTAATTTTGGACGGAAAATTAGTCAACATTTGTTGAATTAATATATCTGTTAAGTGGTCGATTAAAAAAAATTGAACCCTCAAAACCCTAATTGTTTCCCAAATTCAAAGCTTATACCCTATAAAGAAATGAAAAAAGAACTCTTCAAAGATTTAATAATTAGATAAAGTAACATTAATCATTCTAAATAAAAAACGAAGATAGTGAGAATTAAAACCTATTTATAATTATATAACACATACATGAAACATTCGATTACAAAAGACTTTTCTTTGATTTAGAGACACATAGCATTCTCGTGATTGACATCTGACGGTCGTAATCCGGCGGTGGCGAAAGACCCTGTTTTCGTTCATTCAAGACCAAAAATTGTTAGAAAAAAAATTTAGGCTTCATCATGTCCATCAATTGTATTCATTTTCTCCATCTATCAATTAATACATAATGAATTTAAAAAGGAAATTCATCTTATCCAAATGATTGTATTTGACTCTGGGTGGGATTGAATCGATTTTTATGAAACATTCGATTTAAATAAAAAGAACCCTAACTATATTTAATAATTAGATAAAATTTATACAAAATGTAACATTAATCGTTCTAAATAAAAAAAACGAAGATAGTGAGAATTGAAACTCATTATAATTATATTACGCATATATGAAACATTCGATTACATAGGACTTTTACTTTGATTCATAGACACAGAGCATTCTCGTGATTGAGCTGCGACGATCGTAATTCGGCGGTGGCAGAGGACCCTCTTTCCGTTCATTCAAGACCAAAAATTGTTAGAAAGAAAATTTAGAGTTTATCTTATCCATCGATTGTATTCATCTTATCTATCAATTAATACATAATGAATTTAGAAAGAAAATTAACCTTATCCATTGATTGTATTTGATTCTGGATGGAATTGAATTGATTTTCTGAAACATTGGATTCAAATGAAAAAAACCTAGAAAAATTTAATAACTAGATAAAGTTCATACAAAAAGTAATATTAATCGTTCTAAATAAAAACCGAAGATAGTGAGAATTAAAACTCATTTATAATTCTGTCAAAAATTGATAAGTCAATAACAAATTGAGAAATAATGTGTGCGAGTCATAATTAGAGAATAAAATCGTCGAGCGCAATTTCTTCAGGAATTAAATGAGCATTTTTTATTTGTGTTTTAGTCGCCTAAGGACTGTTAAGTCCGTAAACGTTAACTAACTATTAGCCCAAAATTACAAAATCAACAACAAATTGAAAAATAATGTGTGCGAGATATATAAAAAAATAAAATCGTCGATTGTAAATACTTTAAAAATTAAATAAACATTTTTCCGTATATCATGAGTCTCTCATATAAAAGACGTTTATTTGTCTCTCTTCTCTTTCTCAATTTTCTTAGAAAATATTTTATTTTAAGATTTCTCACTTAGATACACCGATGGAACTGCTCTAACCTTAACTCAGCCCCACGATTTTGGTTTTTATATTGAATTCAGTCCAATTCTTCTATAAACTAGTCTCATGTTATCATCAAATGCCCCGACCATCCCAGCCAATGTTCATAGTGGGCCTATAAGCAAGATCAGAAACGCGAGTGAATGTATGGTTTATGACAGTGACTGTTTATTACAAGTGGTCGACCCATATCTTAATACGACAAGACGTAGGACAAACACTTCCATAGCAATGCTGTGGAACTTGAAGTCAATGGAAGCATTTATTGCTGATATTAAATTTATTTTTACGACATAGTTTTTTTAAAAAAACTACTTTGTGAGTTTGACATTAAGAGGTAAAATTATTTATTTTCTATAAATTTTGTTTTGTTTGGGTTTATAAGAAATTAATAAAGAAAATAAATTTTTGACTTGATTTTTTTTTGTCTCAAGGTTCTTTTCTCACCTACAAAACCAATTCATTAAAAAACTGAATTATTAATTAAAAATAGTTTTATTTCTTTGAAAAAAATTAAAATTGTTTTCTACACCGGCGCTTAACCAAATAAGAAAAACACAATATTTCTATTCTGAAAGAGCGTATCTTAAAACTTCTATAAATTAATATTGTTAGGACCTTGATATTTTATTAATTTATCGAATTATTAATTTATCGATATACTAATTGAACCAAAATACTAATTTAGAACTGAAAAATGTATTAATTTATAGAAGTATTAATTTATAGAGTTTATACTGTACTTTCAAATTCTAAAACAAAACACCTTTAGATTATTTTTTATTTTATTTTAAAAATATAGAATAAAATAATAAAATAATTTATATCCAATCCTGAAAAGATCAAACGACAAGTCAGCAAAATTCGTCTCTCTTTCTTAAAAAATAAAATAAAAAAATAAAGTATCGACGCAATCAATTGGGACAGCCAAACATTGCTCCATGGAGAAGAAAAACCCAAGTCAGTCATGGATGAGAAAAGTAGATAGATAGGTTAGATCCAAAGTAGTTGATCATTGAAAACATTTTTTTTTATTTCAACTTTGTAAAAATAAGAACTCTAAAACGAATCAAAAAAAGAGAATTGCAAAAACAAACAAAAAAACCCGCCATGGATCCGACTCAAATCTCGCAGTTGGCTCTAGATATCGGAGGTAATAAAAAGACCAAATTTGGCTTTGCTTTGATTCATTCTATCGGTTCTGGGTTCGTCTCAATCGATCTCGAGTCAACCGGAATTGGGTTTGTGTGATTAATTTCAATTGGGGATTTTTTTTTTGATTCTGGTTTCGTAGGGACTCTGATCAAGCTTGTGTATTTCTCGGCAAATGGAGATTATAGCGAAGAGTCCCGTAATGGTTGCTCTGTTGTGAAAGGGAGGCTTTGTTTCGCTAAGTTTGAGACCAGAAAGATTGATGATTGTTTAGAGTTTATTCGATTCAATTTTCTTCATCATTCCGGTAAAGTGTGGATTTTTATATCTTAACCTCTGATTCAAGATTGGATTCATATGGATTCAGTAGCATTCTAACCATTTAGGGTGCTGAATGAGTTCTTTGTTTCCTGATTTCGAAAAAAAAATTGTGTCTTTGAATCATCGCCCTTAAGTTCCATTATAGAAAGTTCTAAGATAACCAAACAAGTTTATTGATTTCTCTGCCCGGAAAGTTGAGTTGAGTTCCTTTGTTTATTTCACTGACAGAGGTAATTATTCAGGTGTTCATCATCCGAATGGCGCAGTCCATGATTATCTATCTGTTAAGGTAAAAGCTATCATCGGTTATAGCTCGGCTAAAGCTTTTGTAGTGATGAATGTTGCAGTGGGAAATTTTAGTTTGTAGTTGATTATGGTCTTCTAATTGGTATGCTATCATTCCAAAGGCCACAGGTGGTGGGGCATTTAAGTTTGCTGATCTCTTTAAGGAGAAACTCGGAATTCTTTTCGATAAGGAAGATGAGATGCATTCTCTTGTTGGGGGCGTTAATTTTCTCTTAAAGGTTAGATTTTTCATACCTATCACCATCTTCTCTTCATTTTACCTCTAAATTACCTAAATGAGGTTCCCCATCTGTTGTATATGTACATCGTGTTTGCTTTTCATATATACTTCTTGTTTTTTTCCTTGTTAACACACTTGAGTAATGCTGCATTCTGCTTATTCTAAAATGTGTGAAGCTGTATTATGTTTTCCTGATAGAGTCTATCTCTTGCTCTGATTCGTGTCCTAGATTAACTTCTAGAAGACTGCAAATATAGCTACATTACCATTTAGGACATCTCTTGGTCTTAAATGCTGCACTCTGAAGACTCTATGCCACACACTTATTTATCAGTCTGCTAATTCTAATATGTGTGAAGTTATATTATGTTTTCTTGATAGAGTTTATCTCTTGGTTTGAGTGGTGTCCTAGATTAACTTTTAGAAGACTGCAAATAAGGCTACATTACCATTTAGGACATCAAATATTTGATGATAATCATAATCTGCAGTTGTGCTTAAATGCGGTGTGCTCCCTGAGGTCTTCTATGAGATAGCTTCCTCAATGCATCAAAGACATCTGTGGCAGAATACTTTTTTTGACAAACTTCTTGTTTTTGGCCATTTTACATCACAACTAATCCATGAAAGAAATATTACACAAAAAATTCTTACATGATTGCAGACAGTCCCAAGGGAAGCTTTTACCTACTTGGATGGCCAGAAGGAGTTTGTTGAGATCGACCATAATGATCTGTATCCATATCTACTTGTTAATATAGGCTCTGGCGTTAGCATGATCAAGGTCATTATGGTTTTGATTTCTCTGATCACTTTTATTTTGTTTGCAACTACATCAGCGATGTTGCTTACTCAAACTCGTTCTTCTGTAGGTCGATGGAGATGGAAAGTATGAGCGGATAAGTGGGACAAGCCTTGGTGGAGGCACATTTTTAGGTCTTGGAAAGCTTTTAACAAAATGCAAGAGGTGAATTCTTAGTTAACTTTATTTATGTACGTAGTTTCCTCCTTGCCTGAGTAACTATTACTATCTCTTAATTTCAGTTTTGATGAGCTGCTCGAGTTAAGTCACCATGGAAATAACAGAGTAATTGACATGCTTGTGGGGGATATCTACGGTGGAACAGATTATTCAAAGGTAATTGATTAATCTTGGTTTGCTAAAGTTATAGATTTGATTCATATGTAAAATTCAAACCTTTTTTCTTCATTATCTTTTTCCGTAGATTGGTCTCTCCTCAACAGTTATCGCTTCCAGCTTTGGGAAAGCAATTTCTGATGGCAAAGAACTTGAAGATTACCAGCCAGAAGATGTCGCAAGATCCCTTCTAAGAATGATATCAAATAACATCGGTCAGGTCCGTTCCTCTGAACATTTCAATGCCATATTACAGAAAACTCTGATGATATTTCTGATTGGATTGTAACATTTTCTACTGTTTCACTTTCTCTCCAGATTGCGTATTTGAATGCTCTCAGATTTGGTCTTAAGCGTATTTTCTTTGGTGGATTTTTCATCCGTGGGCTTGAGTACACCATGGACACAATATCTGTTGCTGTTCACTTTTGGTAATCCAACACTGAAACTACTTAATCAATCCCTCCATATCTAAAACTCATGTATGTCCACAAATCTTCTTAAAATTTTCTCATTTTTCCTTCTCATTTCAGGTCAAGAGGTGAGGCAAAAGCAATGTTTTTACGACATGAAGGGTTTCTTGGAGCATTGGGCGCATTCACGAGCTACCAAACTCATAGTCATAACGATTCAAAACCGCATCATCATACTGTGCAAAGAGCAATTATCAACTGTTCAGGTGATAACTTTCGGCACATCCCAGTAACTTCTAATTTTAATGATAGCGAAACCATAGAATGCTGCATCAATGTAGTTTAGTTATCACCAGTTGTGTATTGTTATCAATTCAGCGTAGAAATGTGTTAATTAACTGTTTGGGTCAAGAGCTTAGTAGTTGTTGAATATGTAAGACACATTTATGCGAGATGATTCACTTATTAATATTCATGTATGTCCAATGTAACTTGTACTATAGTCGCATAAAGAATCAAATACATTTATTAACATTTAACAGTTATAGAGCTTGTTTTTAAGTCTTGGTTAAGTTCGGTTCAATGTATTTATTTTGTGCATTTCTGTTCAGTCTTGGTTTAGTAAGTTTTGTTTATATCTTATGATTTTATGGACATTTTGTTCTTGTGGACGATTAAAGTTTAATTCGGTTAAACCGCATTGATATAACCCGAAACTAAACCGGAAAAGCAATCCAATTAATGAACCACATCTGTATTCGGTTTTAATTTTTGCTCTACATAAATCCGAAAAGCAAAGACGAATCGAACTCAAAATTTTCAATACGAAACTGAATGTCTAACAATAAAATCATATAACCTTTCTACTGTAATTCATATCCTCTTAAACCGAGAAATTTAAAAATCAAACCGAAACCGGATTTAACATTCGGCTAGTCCCGGTACGAAGCAATATTTCACATTCCGGAGGCTTGACACGTGTCATTCGTACCTCTCTGTCTTCATTACTTTTTCTTCTTTCGTCGATTTCAATTTCGATTTCATCTGCCGACGATAAGCTTCCTAAATCTCCATCTCCGACCGCCGCAACATCACGGCGGATTCTTCCCCGTGCGAGCGAACTCTATACAGCTCTATTACTTCCAATTCTCTTTCGTCAGAGTCTTAAAAAGTTGGAATTGATCTGATCTTCATCTACAAATATCTCCAACAGGTAGAATCTTTCCATTCTACATCTTAAAATCATTCGTTCACCTAACGCCCAGATTCTTATATCTTTATGATCTTTAATGGCATTAGATCCACCTTCGATTCGATTCTTTTACTTCCTGCTATATCAGTTCGTTCTTCAAATTGGGCACAAAATGGTACGCAGAATCATGTTCTTATCTTCATTTACCGTTAATCCTAATTCGATCTGTCTGACGAGTAACAAGTTCGATTCGATTAGATCGTCTGACATATTTAGGTCTATCCTTGAGATTGTTTGATTGACCCGAACTTTGAATTGGAGTATGAATCTGTGATTCATTTTGTTCCTTAATCCTCATGGTTAAACGCTATAATCAGGTTTATCACTCGAGCTTTGTGGAAGAAGAAGGAATAACAAAGGCATGTGGTTGTCCATTGCTGCCACTCAAGAGCCATATAAAGGGCCCTGCACCAGTTTCAGAACAAGGTATTAATCAATCACAGAGCCATACATGTGATTTTTTCACCTGAGTATAAATAGTCGGTTTTATATGCAGATAAAACTGATATAGTGGACGAGGCAATCACCTTCTTTCGTGCGAATGTCTTCTTCACAAACTTTAATATCAAAAGTCCTGCTGATAAGCTCCTTATCTACTTGACATTCTACATAAATGTGGCGTTAAAGAGGCTGGAAGGCTGTAGAACATTGGCCGTAGGAACTAAAGCGATTATCAACTTGGGTTTAGAAGATATTCCTGTTCCTGGAGAAACTGGCTTTCCTTTCCCAGGCCTCTTTTCGCTTCCTCAGTCCCAGGATGAAGCAGGTACATGTCTAAATAACTCTTATTGATTCCTCAGTTTTCTTTCAGTTACTAGGTCCTTAGCCTTGTGTTTTGTTGGCTTCAAATTTCAGATCTTTTCAGGAACTATCTGAAACAAGTTCGTGAGGAGACAAGTGGGAGGCTACTGAGTGTAGCGTATAGATCCAACGGGACACCAAACAAATGGTGGCTTGCATTCGCCAAGAGGAAATTCATTAACGTGGTCGTCCTATGATAAGCGATTATCACTGGTAAGTATCACTTTAATTTACTGGATACAGATCCAAAATCCCACATTGATCTTAGATCCATCTCAAATATTTCTACATTTCAAGCTTAAAAAGTTCTTTCTTTTGATCTGAATTTTTCATAATTTAGCAGTTGGTTATTCTTCCTTGCTTGCTGCCCATTACGAATGACGAAATCCGAAGACACTGTAGATCATGGGCATCACCACTTTTAGCTTCCTCTGCATGGGTGTTAGCCATGGGAACCAGGAAGACAAAATTTCATCTGAGAGCAGAATGCTCTCTGTCTCTGAATATATATTTATACATAGGGTGTGCCAATGTATTGTTTCATACAACTTTGGTTGGAATCTAAAATTTGTTGATACAAGATCAAAGTTAAATAAGATCATTTTATTACTACTTTAGATTAACAGAGTTCATCTCCAATGTCTTATCAGATTGTAGCCACACTTCCACACACTCATCAAATTATACAGGGTAAGGAAATAGCTTAGCATACACATAACTGTGCCTGAAGCTATTAATCAGGCCTTGGTGCACACGTTTCCTTCACAAACCCAACCATCTTTGGGCTCAACGCCACCTTCTTTCACAGCCTCATCGTCGTTTTCTTTTGTCTCCTCCTTTAAAGCACACTTGGCATGAAGATCAAAGTCGCATTCATCGCAATGGTAAGACCAGATTTTTCCTTCTTCATCACACTTATCGCACATGTAAACCTGAACACGAGTCAGTTCTAGCTCATGCTCTTCATGAAGAACATGTTTCACCTTCTTAGGCCACTCTTTTGCCATCTCATCGTACTTAGCTTCAATCTCCTTCAAACGTTCCTCAGTAAAAGGGTAAGCATCGGCTCCATGGGCTACCACAAGGTCCCTTGCTTCTTTTGTTACCGTTTTCCCAGTTGGTCCCAGAGCAGCTAGCATTGGGATCCCACCGACCTTAAAGGTTCGTGCCAAGGATGCTTTCCTAGGATCACCAAACGGAAGAGCCAGCCACGGCATTTCCGAGTAGTACTCATCAAATGATTCCTGGTCACGGTCACTGGAGATGAAGATCAATTCAAACGCTTCACCCCGCTCCTTTATCTGGTTGTATACTTCAACAAGCTTTGGTGTAAAAGCGCGGCAAGGAGGACACCAGTGAGCTGAGAAGTACATAAGAATGTTCTTCCCCACCAGATCCGAAACAAGCACCTAACAAAGAAAGCCAAATTTTTACAGGTTGGTTCACAGCCCCGAAGAACAGTGTTTAGAAGATGAAGAGGGTATTGAGAACTATACCTTAGCCCCATCTTTTCCGAGAACATAGTTGAGATCACCTGAGACAAGAAGTGACTCGAGCGTTTGAGCCTCTATCTTTGCCTTTTCTATCTCCTTGAGTTCTTCAAACTTCTCTGGAGTGAAAGGATAAGCCAGAACTCCATAGTCATCAATAGCTTCAGCGACATTCGAGTGACGGGTTTTTCCATCTGGCCCGAGAATGACCAGTGTCGGTAACGTTGACAGCATGAAGTGCCGAGCCAATTTCGATGAGCTTTTGTCATTGAACGGCAACGCTAGCCATGGCTTTGTCTTAAAGTCCTGATTATAAGACTCCTCATCATCTTCAAGAGATATCAACACAATCTCAAAATCCTCTTTATTCTCCTTCAGCTTCGTATAAAACTCAACAAGCTTTGGAGTAAACTCTGTGCATTTCCCGTAAGAGGCGACCGAGAAGAGAAGACCAATGGTTTTACCTTCAAGTTCTGATACAGGTACCTAATGAATATGCAATTGACCAATCTCATTAAGTCAACAAAGCCAAAAAGAAACAGGTCCGTAATAACTTACTAGTGCAAGAGTCTTGTATAGATACTCATCCTTATGATAACAGAAAAAAATATAATCACACAATCTATTATATAGGGGTACCTTGTTTCCGTCTGGCGAAATCACAAAGTCGCGTGAAGGAGTAACCAAGACGGATGTCAATGTCTGCTCTCTCCGAGCTCTCTCTTCTTCCTCTTTGATCTCCTTCATTTTCTCTGGTGTGAAAGGATAAGCATCCGCTCCATAGCTTCGTATGACCCCAACCCCATTCTCATTCACAAGTTTACCATGATCATCAACTATCACTAGGTTAGGAATTCCCCTAACCTTAAACAACTCATCCAAACGGTCACGGGTATCTGAATCAGTAAATGGAACAGCGAGCCATGGCATCTTACTGAAATAATCACTAAAAGATTTTTCATCCTCATCGCCCGACACAAAAACAATCTCGAAGCCAACTTTTGGAGCGAGTTCGTTGTAGATTTCCACCAGCTGTGGAGTAAACCGCTGACATGGTCCGCACCACGCAGCTGAAAAATACAATCCAATCTTCTTCCCTATCAAGCTGTCAATTTTCACCTGAACATCGTAGAAATGCATATAGTCAAACTCTACCCAAACAACTGCAAATTTACTGCAATAACCAATAAAAATACAACGGATCAAAACACAGGAAAGTATCAATCTGAAGTCTAGGGATTAGACATGTGAACTAAACCTCAAGCCAAATCATCCAGAAGGATCATAGCAACACAAGGACACGAAGCTATCAATCATCTGCAAAACAATCTAAGAACACAGCCTAAATTTCTACTAGAATCGGTTCTTCAAAAGAACAGTCACGGTGAAGAATCGCGAAACGAAGTACAAAGACATAAATGAAGATCGACGACCATAAACTCAAAATCAGGTCAACTACAGAAAGAGAGAAGCGAGAACTATTTTACCTGTTCGCCGTCATTACGAACAAGGAAATCCCTCGCCGGAGACGAGAAAAGTGAGTGAAGATCCTGGGCATCTCCGCCGTTGACATCCTTCACGATTTCGGCCATGGCTTGTACGGAAATCGAAGTTGAGAATCGCAATCACGAGGACACGAAGACTGGTCTGTGATTCTTTAGAGGGACTAGTATGCTCAAAGCGTTGTACAAAACGTCTAATATTAAGTTTTTTTTTTTTTTAATCCAAAATTACATTCCTTACTCATTAATTAAACACCTAAATTGACCATAAAAATTTAAAATTATTGACTAACCTACACAATTATATTTGGTTCCCTTCCCGGTTCAGGTGATGATTGAAAACCATTATCTGGTAAACCCGAATCTTCGCCTCAAGGCAGGTCAAACAAAAACTCTCAAAGTCAGCAATAATAATATCTCGATGGGGGTGTAAAATCGGAAAAGCAAAATATTTGGGGTTAATCAAAAAATATTTACTGGGCACGTGTACAGTCAAGATCAGTTCCTGGTAACAAATCGACGGACTACAGTGTTGAAGTGATTGGAAACTCGGAACTCCTTAACAATAAAAAAAAACCTAGCTTTCTTCACATCGTAATTAGGGTTCGATTCTTACCTGAATTTTGGTGAATGTTAGGAGTCAAATTTTTTATAAAACATTTTGTACAGTTATGTTACAGGAAAAAAAAAGAAGAGTATATTGGCACGAGAGTCACGTGTAGATGTATTAAGTGGGAAGGCATGTGGAAAAAGAGCATTTGATGGCAAAGTTTGTTAGATTTCGATACTTTACAAATAAAGCTGTGAACTCTTTCTCTTATCAGAATCAATCAAGTTCATTTGTAATCTCTTTGTTCCTTCTCTTTGAATCTGGTTTGAGCTTATCACTGCTAGAATTGTTTCTTCTTCTAGATTCTAGCAAGGTGAGGATTGAATTCGTGTTTTAAGAACATTGATTCGATCTGTTATTGAATATACAAGTTTTTCTTTAACAAAGGTATCAGAGCTCAATTCGAACCTTGGAACTCAGTTTCTATGGCGGAAACAAGAGCCCAAGCATCTCTGAAAGAGGCAGTAGTGCGGGAGACAGAGGAAGCACTCGGATCTCGTTTGGATCAAGCTCTGAAGGAGCAAAATCAGATCGACAAGAATATAGCCGATATGTTTGAAGTCATTCGTCTGATAGCTGATAAGGTGAATCAAGCATCATCGGAGCATCCATTTGTGAATATATCGAGTCTGGCGGCGTCGGTGTTACCAGATGAAGTAGTTCCAGTTCAAGAATCCAATCGTACTTCAAGAAACGGTACAAATTTGAACTATTCTGGAGTTACTCGCTTAGCTAAGCTGGACATCCAAGATTTAATGGTGATAGGGTGATGGATTGGTTGTTTAAGGTTGAACAGTTTTTCTCGTTAGATCATACTCCGGATGAGTTAAAAGTCAAGCTATCTTCAATTCATTTTGATGGATCTGCCTCTGCTTGGCATAGATCTTTATGTCAGACGGAATAGGGTATGTCGTTATTGAGAGATTGGAAGACCTTTAAGCTGTTGTTGCAGGAGCGTTTTGCAGAGATTCTTGATGATCCTATAGCAGATCTTAAACAGTTGCAGGAGACAGGAAGTATATTGGAATATCATGAGCAGTTTGAATTGGTTAGGATGAGAGTGAACTTACCTGAGGAATATTTGGTTAGTTCTTACTTGGCAGGGCTTCGTACGGATACACAGATGCATATCCGTATGTTTCAGCCTCACACTGTGAGACAATGCTTCTTGTTGGGACGTCTATATGAAAAGGCTCACCCGGGGAAAGGGTTTGCCAATCACTCTACCAATTACAGCAAAGGATTATTGCCTCTACCAGGGGAGAAAGATCACAAACTCATTAATTCACGGAAACAAGTGCAGAACAAGGTAGTGAGTAATAAACCTAGACCTTTTTTGTCACAAGAGGAGATGAGTGATAGAAGGGCAAAATGTTTATGCTACTTCTGTGATGAGAAATACACACCGGAGCATTACATGAAACATAAGAAAACTCAGCTTTTCATGATGGAGTTGGATGAAGAAGTTGAGGTAGTGGAAACTGAAAATGTTGAAACATAGGAGAAGAAGAATGTACCACAGATCTCAGTGAATGCTGTTTCAGGTATTTCTGACTATAAAACCATGAGATTGCAAGGAATCCATTCTAAAAAAACATTGTTCATCTTGATTGATTCTGGTTCCACTCACAATTTTATGGATCCTAGAGTTGCTAAGAAGTTAGGCTGTCCAATTACATCATCAGGAATGGCCAAAGTTTCTGTAGCAGATGGTGGTAAGTTGGTTGTGGAAGGTAAAATTGATTAATTTGAGTGGACTTTTCATTCTGTTTCGTTTCAAGCAGATGTTATGCTTATTCCACTTGGGGGCTGTGATATGGTGTTGGGAATACAATGGCTGGAAACATTGGGGCCGACGATAACATGGGATTTCAGGAAGTTGGAAATGAGTTTCATGATGGGAAAAAAGAAAATATTATTGCATGGTATGCATCAAGGATCTGTTAGAGAAGTTAAAGCACAAAAGCTTAACAAAATCAGGGAAGAAGAGGCTCAAATTGCGATGATTTACGCACATCTGGTTCTTGAGGATGATGAAGGGATGATATGTTCACTGGAAGCAAAAGTTCAGGACAGTAAAAAGGAATTGGCAGTAGGTGGATTGCTAGATGAGTTCGTGAATATTTTTGCAGAACCAAGTGAACTGCCACCTTACAGAAAAAACCATAACCACAAGGTTCCATTGTTGGAGGGTGCAAATCCGATTAATCAAAGACCTTACAGGTATGCCTTACACTAGAAGAATGAAATTGATAGGATAGTAGAGGAAATGTTGAATAGTGGAACTATACAGCCTAGCTCTAGTCCTTTTGCTTCACCTGTGGTGTTAGTAAAGAAAAAAGATGGTACTTGGCGATTATGTGTAAATTATAGAGGATTAAATGGAATGACGGTGAAGGACAGGTTTCCAATTCCTCTTATTGAAGATATGCTGGATGAATTGGGTGGGTCTAAGGTGTACTCTAAGATTGATCTCAGGGCAAGGTACCATCAAGTCAGAATGGAGGATGAAGACATTCATAAAACTGCTTTTAAGACCCACAGTGGACACTATGAGTATTTAGTAATGCCCTTTGGGCTCACTAATGCTCCTGCTACTTTTCAGAGTTTGATGAACTCTGTATTCAAATGTTTTCTGAGGAAGTTTGTGCTAATCTTCTTTGATGACATTTGATATATAGTTCTTCTTTAGAAGAACATGTGGAGCACCTTAAGAGAGTTCTGGAATTAATGAGGCAGCATCAACTGTTTGCTAAGAGAAGTAAGTGTGAGTTTGCAACCAGTAGGTTGGAATACTTGGGACATTTCATTGATGCAGCAGGTATCTCTACTGATCCTAACAAGGTTAAACTTGTGGTTGACTGGCCAGTACCTACTAATATTAAGCAGCTGAGGGGTTTCTTGGGATTAGCTAATTACTACCGGAGATTTGTCAAGATTTTTGGTATCATTGTTGGTCCATTAACAGCTCTGACCAAGAAGGATGCTTTTGTTTGGTCACAGGATGCTCAGAAAGCGTTTGAAGAATTGAAGAAAGCTTTATGTGGAACTCCAATTATAGCATTACCTCTATTTGATAAGATTTTAGTAGTAGAAACAGATGCATGTGGACATGGTATTGGAGCAGTATTGATGCAAGAAGGGCACCCTATAGCTTACATTAGTAGACAATTGAAAGGAAAACAACTTCATTTGTCTATCTATGAGAAGGAGTTGCTGGCTGTAGTGTTTGCTGTACAAAAATGGCACCATTACTTGCTTCCGGGCCATTTCATTATTAAAACAGATAAAAAAAGCCTCAAATATTTGTTGGAGCAGCGTCTTAACACGCCTATTCAACAGCAATGACTTCCAAAGTTATTAGAATTTGATTACGAAATTCAGTACAAGCATGACAAGGAAAATTTGGATGCAGATGCTTTGTCAAGAGTGGAGGGTTCTGAGATATTACATATGGCTTTATCTGTTGTGGAGTATGATTTGATGCAGGAAATTCAAAGTTTATATGAAACAGATACAGTGCTTAAGGGAATAATAGAAGAGTTAAAAAAGAAGCCTGATAGTAAGAAACATTATTCATGGGGACAAGGTGTATTGAGAAGGAAAAGCAAGATAGTAGTGCCACAGAGTGTTACACTTAGGAATACTATTTTGCAATGGTTGCATTGTACTGGTATTGGGGGACATTCTGGGAGAGATGCTACGCACCAACGAGTTAAGGCATTATTTTACTGGAAGGATATGTCTAAAGACATACCGGCTTTTATTAGGGGATGTACAGTGTGTTAACAGTGCAAATATGACACTGCAGCTTCTCCGGGACTACTTCAGCCTTTACCCATTCCTGAAGCAGTCTGGACTGATGTCTCAATGGACTTTATTGAAGGGTTGCCAGATTCTTTTGGGAAATCAGTGATTTTGGTGATAGTGGACAAGTTAAGCAAAGCAGCTCATTTCATTGCTTTGTCTCATCCCTATACAACTTTAACAGTAGCACAAGCATTCTTGGATAATATTTTTAAATTGCATGGATGCCCAAGATCAATAGTCAGTGATAGAGATGTGGTATTTTTAAGTACAATATAGCAGGAGTTCTTCAAGTTGCAAGGGATCTCTTTACAACTTTCAAGTGCCTATCACCCACAAAGTGATGGACAAACTGAGGTGGTGAACAGATGTGTTGAAACATATTTGAGATGTATGTGTTGTGAAAGGCCTGAATTGTGGAGTAAGTGGTTGGCATTAGCTGAGTATTGGTACAATACAACATTTCAATCAGCTACACAAATGAGTCCTTTTGAAGCAGTTTACGGTCAAGCTCCTCCAGTGCACTTACCGTATCTTCCTGGGGAGTCAAAGGTGGCTGTAGTGGCTCGATCGTTGCAGGAACGGGAGCAAATGATCTTGTTGTTGAAGTTTCATTTGTCAAGAGCACAACACAGGATGCAACAGTTTGTCGATCAACATAGAACTGACAGACGCTTTGAGATTGGTGATTTTGTCTATGTCAAGTTACAACCTTTTCGACAAAAATTAGTGGTGGTTTGGTCTAATAACAAGCTAGCTCCAAAGTACTTTGGTCCTTACAAGATTGTGGACAAATGTGGACCAATAGCTTATCGTTTAGAGCTTCCAGCAAACTCACAAATCCATCCGGTGTTCCATGTCTCTCAATTGAAAGTTCTTGTGGGTAATGTTCACACTTCTACTCACTTACCTACTATTATTCAGGATGTGTTAGTGAAAGAACCAGTCAGGATTCTCGAACGTAAGATGTTTAATCGCCAAGGGAAGGTAGCTACCAAGGTTTTAATTCAATGGATAAATGAGAGTGAGGATGAAGCAACTTGGGAGTTCCTATTTGATATTCAACAGAAGTTTCCTTCTTTTGAACCTTGATGTCAAGGTTCTGCAAACATGAAGGATTTGTTACAGGAAAAGGGAAGAGTATATTGGCACGAGAGTCACGTATGAATGTATAAAGTGGGAGGGCACGTGGAAGAAGAGCATTGGACGGCAAAGTTTGTTAGATTTCGATACTTTACCAAATAAAGCTGTGAACTCTTTCTCTTATAAGAATCAATCAAGTTCATTTGTAATCTCTTTGTTCTTCCTCTCTGAATCTGGTTTGAGCTCATCACTACTAGAATTGTTTCTTCTTCTAGATTTTAGCAAGGTGAGGATTGAATTCGTGTTTTACGAACATTGATTCGATCTGTTATTGAATATACAAGTTTTTCTTTAACAAGTTAGCTTTAGATTAAGATTGTTTTGCCTGATCTGTCTGTTTACTTGTCTTTTCGACAATGCTATGTTTTAACAATAGCATTTGTAAGGTTTGAAAATTGAATTGTAATTTGTCTCGTGCTTGTGCGTTACGTTTGAGAAAACAAAAGTTTTAATCTTTCTCGTTGCAACTATTTGATTCGTTTCAAAAGTAGTGTTATGGCATATTATTGTTTGAGCTTCTGCTGATAGATATTGGCTGTATTTAAACCCTAAATTGGGTTAGAAATGGTGATAGATAACTTGCTCTCCAAAATTGTATTATATTTGCACTTGTAGTCTCGGAATGGCTTTGCAAAAGCGCAGTTTTTCTCTGTTTTGATTCACAACTTGTTTTTGATGTTGCTAGGCTTTATCTACAATGGCTGAAGTGAAACCTAATTTAATAAAATCGGTGTTAACCAAAGTTAATGAGTTAAGGCCGGGGACTAGTGGTCACACTCTTAAACGGTGATGTATAGAGGTCTTTCCAGCGCGGTCCTCATGAGGTACACCAAATGCGAACTGCTGAATGTTTGGTTGGAGATGAGACGGGAATGATCATCTTTACTGCAAGAAACGAACATGGTAAGTCTAATGCTTTGGTGGTTTCCAAATACACTCATATTGATTTCTTTGTTTACACATTGCATGTTAGCTTTTATTAAAGCTTCGATTGTTCTCACTTCTCAGTAAGCATCTTGCCTATTAGAGGTGCGATCAATCCGGTTTACGGTTTATGAAATATAAAAAAAGAATGCCATGTGGTTCGATTTGAAGATCTTTAGGTTTTAATCAGTATGTTACCTTTTGCGGCTTGGTTCAGTTCTGGTTACAGTCTGTTCATATATCGTAAAAATGTTATTGGACTGAATACCTTTATTGTCTGCCATATCTAATAATATAACGGGAAATGCGAATTGTTTACCGTTTCATAATCAGGAAGTATTAATAAAATCCGCACTTTTAAGATTACAAGTTATTGATTCCAACAATTTGATGAAAAGAAGGGAACATGGTGAACTTGCGAACTTCACTGTGAAAGAAAATAACATCTGAGTAATCGAGTATGAGCTTGTGAACGTCGTTCAAGAGTGATGATGAATGCTCTCAATGTCGGAAGGAAAACAAAAAACAAGAAGGATTCTCATGTCTTAATTGAGAAATTAACGAAGCCTTTTTGCCTCTTTAGTTCACTATCAAAGTTCATGGTGAGTATGTTTGCTGGTTAAGTAAAGATCAAGTTATAACAATGAATTAATTTGCTGGCTTTCTTTCTGTTCCCTTATATTTACATGTTGCTTTGGGTTTTGTACATTGATCTCTTTTAAATCTTAATTATCTAAATTATACTTCGATAATAGTTCTAACTTATCAATGCGTTTCTTATTTTGTCGAGACTCTATGATTAGTTTTACCCAATTTGAAAGAACATACATTGTCATGTTAGCGTATATCTGGATAAGAGTTGGATGCACATTATAGTTTAAACATAAGTGGATTCACATTCCGCTGGTCACTATACTTATATGTACGTGACTTATATAATTGGATATTAAATAGACTGGGCATCTACATTAGGTTTAATCTGTTCTGTCTTTCCAAAACATTCAAGTTCCTAATCTATCTAAAATAAAATTTAAAGCGTTTTCTTGAAAGACAAGAGTTTATCAAATGAGACGATGTATTAGAACAAAGGAATCTAAATTCAGTCAGGAACCAAGAAAGGTTGGGCAAGGTTAGAGAATAAACGCAACGTTTCCAACTTGAAGAAGTTATTGATAAATTAATATTTTCTCCTTTTTAAAAGAAATTAACAGAGAGTCTTTTTTGATTTTTTCTATCCAAATTACATAAAATGTGAAATGTGCACAACTATATCAACAAACGTTCAAAGACACTTTGACGTTAAATCTCCAACCTTAACAACATGGATGAAGTCAGTCAAAGATCCTTCACTTTTAAGTTTCTTCTTTTGAAATTAAAAGTATGTTAGATTTTGTTTAAGTTTAACCCATTTTGGTGTGAATTGTTATTTTTTGAAAAAACAAAAATGTTGACTCAAATCGACATGAAAGAGTGTTAGGCAAGGAACGTTATTTACAAGATATAGAGAGTGTTCGGTTTCAGAGTCTTCAATTGATGTGACAAAGAGCCAACAAACAATATTGATGACGATTAGATTTCAATAAGAGAATATAATAGTTAATAATCCTATATATATAATAGAATTTCAATCTTGTTTTGTTAAGAGAAAAGAGAAAATTAACCTAATTAACATTCAATAGAAATCTAGGTTTACATAAAGAAAAAATCTAGTAAGTCTAACAAAAGATAATTGAGTATATATGAGAGGCAGTACAACACTGTAAACATAACAACTTTACACTTTTATCTATTTGATTTACTTGATGATATTACCGCCCACTTAAAAACATTTTCTTCAAGGCTGTACAATTCTTCCTAAAATATGTTGCTAGTTTCATTTTACTTGGTGTCTGAGATGTCTTCAGATGAAGAAACTCGAGCGAGGATAAGACACATTGAGGCACTGGTGCAAGTTCAATCTCCTCTATCTCCGGAAGAAGGTCAAGTTCCTAATAATATTAACAACAAACACTTTGGAATATGAATCTCAATAAGCAATTACATGAACATAGGCAAATGAAACGCACCAGGATAAGCGAATGTAGAATCATGCAGCGACCCAAAAAGGCTGGTAAAACATCCCAAGAAGAATCGACTAACGAAGCATCCAGGCGAGACAAACTAGAAAATTGAGGCAACATTTCCACCTCGGAGTAGTCATGGATGACCTGTACGTGTATAACAAGAAAGAAAATAAATGCCATATACAAAAATTTACAAGCATAATCTTATTGAATCAATCATTCATATATATATATATATATATATATATATGTGTGTGTGTATACCTCTAAAGTTCGAGCAGAGATGGTCATTCCGTGAAATGTGGATAAGCCGATGAGAAAATTATGGACCTTAGTTGTCTCAACTGGATCATCATGGTCGACATCAAACACAACATCCACATTTACATTTGCAGACGGACCAATATTATGTACTACAAAGTTGTTAGGCTCGTAATCAGTGATACTCATATACTCTAGTCTCGGAGCATCAACTTCAACACTGGGATCTCCACCCTCGAGACGTTTAGACTCTAGTGTGAACCTTTTCAGCGATTGAGAACGAACACATACAACTTCCAGATAATCATCAGGATGCGTAATCACGGTTAATTCCTCAAGAACCGAACAACTTGATATGAGAGTCTCCAGAACGGAATGGCCATCAAACTTGACCCCCTCTAAATACATAGTCTTGACACAAGGTAAAGAAACCAATTCAGATTCTGGATGATCAAAGACAACACAGTAGAGAGTCAAATCCACCAATGTCGCACATGAATAGAGCGAGAGAGGCATCCTAACTAAGGCTTCATCAACATCCACCTTATTTAGAATAGTTAGATGACTAACTCCACGCTCGACCACTTTATTTAACCTCCACACAAAATCATCATGAGAGTGCTCATCAGCATCATAAATCAACTTGAATCTCGTTACGACTAACTTTGGGTTAGATTCCATAAACACATCTATGAATTCCCCCAACTCGAGATCATCTTCGAAATCATGAAAATCCAAATCTAAAGCAGGAACATGTGACCAAAGATCTTTCCAACGACTAGACAAAACACTAGTGCGAACCAAATCTTTGGTAGAGAGTTCAGAGAGGATCCGACATAACAAATGACACGGTAAATCACTTAACCTGTCTTTCCCCGAGCCATTGGTTTTGATAGACTTCATCTTGCTTAGAGACGTGTTTAGAAGGGTTCTAACCATGGCTTCTCCCGGAAACCCTAAATTTCACACAAAGCTACGAGATTATGTTAGAGATGGAGAGGAAGAAGAAGCCTTCAATTTACGACCACAGATCTTCTCTGACAGAAGATTTTACCTCTTTGACATAACAAGTTGAAAATGAAAAGAGGTCACCAAACGTGTCCTTTCAAATTCTTTCAATCTTTTTTATTGACCTCTTTTGGGTATATTTAATAATTTTAATTAAATGCTTATCCTACAAATGATTACTATTCTTTATCTCTTGGTCTCCTTTTATTTTCTAGTTTTGTCATTTATGGTAAAAAAATATTGCGCATTTTTACAAATGTATATACTACCAAGTTTGATTTTCTGACTATCTCACACATATTAAAAAATACTAAATGATTACCTTAACTAATCATTTTTCATTTTTTTTCTTTAACTAATTTAATATCATCTTCCATTTATTGGATAGTAGTAGATTCCTTTTTTACTTAAACTTCAAAAGTTGGCTTTTCTTCTTTTTTTCAATACTTCTTATTAATGAGTTTTGCAATTAATGAGTCTAAAAAATCAATCTTTTAAAAATAAAAATAAAATCTATAAAATCAAATTTTTTGGAAGAGAGAGAGCATATCATTGTGATAAATATTGGTAAAGAATATTGCTCATTTTTACATAATATATCTTTTGCACCAAAAATATCTATGGTTATTTTCAATTAATCAGTGCTATCGATCGAGTAAACATGAGATTATGATAAAGTATCATACCAATCTAACAATCAAGAACTAATTTTTGAATTAACTTTGGTTAACAATTAAGTAGATACTTAAAAAGCAAAATATAAGTAAACTATAAGAAGTACCTAAGTGAAACAAAAAGAATGAGAACAAAAAAAATTTAGAAGTAAAAGTTGAAAATTTAGATACCAAACCTTATTGTGTTAATACCTTGTAATATTATTGTTCAATCTTTTTTATTTGAAACATGAGTTTTCATATATAAACCTTAAATCTTTATTTAGTAAATAACTAAACGTGATCATTTTTGTTTAGTGAATTGTAGTAAATATACTATGTAAGTTAAGTTATGAACAAAAAGAATGAGAACAAAGAAAAATTTTAAATTTAGATTTAAATATTTTCGTGTTTATACCTTGTAAATTATTAATTATCTTCTTCTTTTCAAATGTTAGTTTTCATATATAAACCGTAAATATATACGTGAGAATTATTTTAGTGAATTGTAGTAAGTATACTGTTTATTTTCTTTGAGAATAAATTATCTAAATAAATAACTGATCGTGAGAAAAATTTATCAAAATAAAATTAGATTTGAGCATGTTTTGACCAATTATATTTCACGTTAAACATGTTAAAAAAATAGTTTACTATCGATTGATAAATAAAAACTCATGGTATGATAAAATAGTATATTATTTCAATAAAACATGCACACAACTTTTAGCCAACTTAAAAAATATATTTTTAACCACCATATTGAAGTTTAAATAAAGATAACACTTAATTAAGTATGTACCATAATATAGAAAAACAAATTAAAAGTCACAAAATGAATCAAGTCTTTTCAAATCAAACAACATAATATTTTTGGAAAGACAAAAATATCCACGTAAAATAAACGGGAGCATTTAGCGTGAGACAAGGTACACATTGAGCTTCGGATTGACACCAAACACAATAAACATTATAATTAATTGGGAAAATCCCATAAAACCTCCCAGTTGCAAATGATTCCTAACTTAAACTTTTAACTTTTTTTGTTTTCAACTAAAACCTTGAACTATTGAATTTTTTCAGAAAAAACCTTCAACTCTTAATACTTGTGCCCGAGGTTAAGTTGACTAACGGTCAACGATGAACAGTAACATTGACCGTTAGTCAACTTTTTTTTTTTTTTTAACAACTTATCATTTTGATTGATTAGTGTAAGTAGGGTAAAAATATTTAGTTAGTCATGATGGTGGTAAAACATAGGTCGTAAACAAATTTTGAGTAAAGCGGGTTATAAGGGTGTGGATTGTGGAGAAAGCATTGCGGATGCGGGTCGCGATAACTGAAAAAGAGGGTTATATAAACCCGCATAACTAATTTAAAAAAAAATTCGGCCCAAGTCAGCCGAAAACATTAAAATCTAGTCCAATTAGAAAATCCTTAGCTTCTTCACCGTTACAGTTGATGTGCAGCCAATTACGGACCTAGATGGAAGGATGTGAGGTGAGTTGACCTCTCATTAACTTATCATTTTGATTAATTAATGTAAGTAAGGTACAAATATTTAGCTAGCCATGACGGGTTATCCGCTACAAATATTTAGGTCGTAAACAAATTTTCAGTGAAGCGGGTTATCCGCTATTGGAGTTAAAACATAATAATTTTTTTTTAATATAAATAAGAATTTTCTATATAATAGACTTATGCTCCAAATTAAGATAGAGTTGTTGCTTTATTAGAGAAAGAAAGCTACAAAAAAAAAATTAATTTTTTTCTATTTTATTATATTAAATAAAAACAAGATTTTGGGCTGGATTTTAATGCTTTCGATTGACTTGGCCCGAATTTTGTTTTAATAGTGATGTGGGTTTATATAACCTTTTTTTCAGATATCGCGACCCGCACCCGCATAACTCGCTTCACTCAAAAAACTTTTACGACCTATGTTTTACCATCGTCATGACTAACTAAATATTTTTATCCTACTTACACTAATCAATCAAAATGATAAGTTGTTAAAAAAAAAAAAAAAAAAAAAGAGTTGACTAATGGTCAACGTTACTGTTTATCGTTGACCGTTAGTCAACTTAACCTCGGGCACAAGTATTAAGAGTTGAAGGTTTTTTCTGGGAAAATTCAATAGTTCAAGGTTTTAACTGGGAACAAAAAAGTTGAAGGTTTAAGTTGGGAATCATTTGCAACTTGAAAGTTTTTTATGGGATTTTCCCTATATTTAATTAAATGTTTATCTATAAATGATTGACTTTTCTTTATCTCTTGGTCTTTTTTTCTAGTTTTGTAATTTATATGGTAACAAAACTATTGCACAATTTTACAAATACAGTATATACTACCAAATTTGATTTCTGACTATTTCACACATGTTAAAAAACATTAAATGATTACCTTAACTAATCTTTTATCACTTTTTTTATAAATATTTTAATGTCAACTTCCTCTTACTTAAACTTCAAAATTTGCCTTTTTTTTTAGTACTTGTAATAAAGGGTTTTGCAATTAATAAGTCCAGAAAATTAATCTTTTAAAAACAAAAAAAAATTCTAGAAAATAGAACTTTTTGAAACAGAGGGAGCATATCATTGTAATAAATATTGGTAAAGAAAAATTTTGAATTAACTTTGGTTAACAATTGTAAGTAGATACTACTTGAAAAGCAAAATATAAGTAAACTATAAGAACTACGTAAGTGAACTTATGAACATAAAGAATGGAAAAAATTAATTTAAAAGTAAAAGTTCAAAATTTAGATACTAAACCTTATCGTGTTAATACCTTGCAATAATATTTGTTCAGTCTTTTTCTTTTTTTAAATTTAGTTTTTATATACAAACCATAAATCTTTATTTAGTAAATAATTAAACGTGAGAATTTTTGATTAGTGAGTTGTAGTAAATATACTACGTAAGTATAGTATTAAACAAAAAGAATGAGAATACAAAATATTTGAAAGCAAAAGTTTTAAATTTAGATTTTAAATCTTTTCGTGTTTATTCCTTGTTAAATATTGATCATCTTCTTCCTTTGAAAATGTTAGTTTTCATATATAAAGGTTAAATATATACGTGAGAATTGTTTTAGTGAAATGTACGTGGTAAGTATACTACTCATTTTCTTTAAGAATAAAGTATCTAAAAAAATAATAAATTATTTAAATTAGCTTTACTCGTTGCTATGCAGCAAGATTGGATACGTGGTTATACCGATGTTTATTTTGAAGGAGATTGTGAAGTTCTCATTAACAACATCAACGATGGTCTCACGGACATTTTCCTCGTTGGCTATCTTCACGACATTTACTTATGGGATTTGATTAGTCGATATTTTTTCGTTTTCAATTTCCCAAGTGTACTCATGTCATTGTAGTACTTGAGATGTCAATCCATAAGGGGTTAAGATTGAAGCACCAAGAATGCAAGAAACTTCTTAATCTAGAGCAAAACATATTTTTGGTTTTTTAACAAAAAGGAAATACAAAGCTAAACTAGAAACTAAATGTAAGAAAGAAGACAAGACAAAAGAAAGCAAGACAAGAAAGAAAATAAAACACAAGACATTAGACATAATACACAAAACAAAGGTGTTGGATCATGAGCTAAGTTATTAATGAGATGATTAACAATCAAACAATGAATCAATTGGAAGCATTAAACACTATCCTAGAACATGAAACACACATAAATAGATTAATCCACTCCCGTGGTGTCAATCCCTACATCAATCATCGAAATGACAAGAACTCCCGTTCGCAATTCAATAATCAATGAGCATTTATCACAAGTCCAATTAGTTCACTAATCACCCTACTCATCAACTCCCGTTGGATAGGATGTGAGAAGCTCACAAAAGATTCGGTTCAAGCAATTCATCTAACTCCTTCCGGGTGTGAAATGCCTAAGCTCAAGAATTGAATGAACAAACCTAGTCAAGTACTAACACCGCTTACTCGAATCTATCCCTAATGCATGGGATGAGACCAAAAATCTATCTAATCTAAGGTGTAGATCTAATTCGGTTTGTCATGCCAAACTAGAACTACCTAATCTAGGTGTAGTACAAAACTTTGGTTTATCATGTCAAGTCTAGCATTAAGAATCAACCTAAGTGAAGGATTTCTCCAAGATCATCCTAAATCTTCATTATCTAACCATCAAGACAAATGACCAATGATGCATAAACATTCAATTCACATTCATTCTTATGACATGGAACACTCAAGTAGACTAGCTCACTCTCATGATGCTAATCAATTTACATATCACCTAATTAGGCTATTTTGTCACCCAACAACCTATTGCAACTAGATGATCTATAATCATTAAGTATGAGTCCATATAAGTCAACAATTCATCTTAAACACAACATCCATTGGCTAAGAGTGAAACGCATGCTTGGAAAATTTCTAGACATTTCATCGAACACCTTGCGGGTGAGAAATGTCCTAAGTTCTAGAATTGAGTGATCAAGTCATTTCTAGCATTGAGATCTTTCCTAACATGAGAACAAATGTTTATCTAAGCCTAGACATCAACAATCAATCATCAAATCATCCAAATCAAGCTTAAACATAATCCAACAAAAAGTCAACTCACAAGAACACAAAAGAAAAAGACATAGAAATCAAGAACAAAGACAAATAAAACATAATATATAGATAGAGGTGAAGAAATCTTCTCTAAAGTGGCATGAATGTTGAAGAACAACCCCAAAATATCAAGAAGAGAGTTAGGGTCGAAACCCACTCTAAAAAGAAGAAAACTTAGTGAAAAATTAGGTTAAATGGGTATTTATAGTACAAGGGCTCGTATTTGGGATTTTGTTTCCTTCGGAAGCTGTATCGGTCAGCTCTGGTCGATACAGATGATCGGTACAGTCTCTGTCAAGTTTCCTGCATTCTGTATCGGTCACAACTGCCCGATATGGATGATCGGTATTCCTCCTGGGCGAGTCGTCTTGTTTCATTAAGCTTGTACCGACCTCCCTTGGTCGATACACATGGTCGGTACAGTCTCTGTCTCGACATGAAATCCTCATAAGCTTGTATCGACTCAAAACGTCCATAACTTTTGAACCACAACTCCAAATGCTTCGAGACCACTTCCATTGGAAATCTAACTCAATTTTCTGTGACTTTCATGAAGATCTCCAAAGCTAAATCTCAAGGGAAGACTTTCGTAGGAATCGATCTTTGAAGCACTTCAGATTGATCATTCGTCGCTCCTATTGGTTCATTTTCCTTCGAACTCTATGCATTTCATTTGATCCAAGCTACTCCAAAACACCTGAATAAACACAAAAATAACAAAAAAAAGACACAAAACAATTTAGGACATCTAATATGCAAGATAATACTGAATGAGACTTTAATGCATGAAAACATCCCAAAAATTGTACAAAGTGAGATTTAAACATATGAAAACTAGGCTTTAAAACATGTAAAATATACACTTATCAGGATTCTAAATTTACTTGCATACAATTTCTGTTTACTAAACGTACTAGTAATCATTCATTCATTAGCTAGATATGGGTGCTTAGAGTCAACTTTTTATTCTGATTGTAATAATCCCTCACCGTGGTTGTCAAACATTTTGTATTTCGATTTTTATTAATAAAGTTAACATTGACGAAGAAAAAAAAAACTGATCATGAGATACTTTATCAAAATAAAATTAGATTTTAGCATGATTTGACCAATTATATTTCACGGTCAGCATTTTTTTAAAAATAAATAGTTTACTATCGACAAATAAATAAAACAATAAATCATGTTATTATAAAATAGTATATTATTTCAACAAAACACACACAACTTTTAGCCAACTTAAAAAAATATTTTTATCCATCATATTGAAGTTAAAATAAAGATAACACTTAATTAATTAGATACTAATATATAGAAAAACAAATTAAAAGTCACAAAATGAATTAAGTATTTTTCAAATCAAACACCATAATATTTTGGAAAAAAAAAATATCCACGTAAAATGGGCCGGAGCATTTAGCGTATGAGACAAGGTACACATTGTGCTTTGGATTGATACCAAACACGATAAACATTATTATTAATAATGTAAAATTTTTAAATATTTATGTAATTTTGGAAGTCCGTATATGTTATTAGATATGATGCTTTTTTGTAAATTATGTGTTTAATATATGAATATATATATATATATATAATAGAGAAATGCATGTTGTAAAAGATAAATTATGATTTTAAATAATGTGATATATATAGCAAACTCCATTGGTGACTCTTAGATATAGAAATTATCTTAATAAACAGTAAAGAACGAAATTTTGGAGGTGCAGGCGATTTAGTGTGACAGAATTTTAAATTAACAACTCTTTCCCATCTTATCATATACAAAAGAAGGTTTTTTCCCATCACCAAAGTTAAGTAGTTAATGAGTTAAAGGCCGGGAACTAGTGGTCACATTCTTTATGTGAAATGTAAGGAATTTAACCATTAAAATTCCGATAAATTAGAACTACGAGAAAATAAAAGACACTGAAATTTGTTAACGGAGTTCGGCCAAATTTTGCCTACGTCTCCGGACCTGCTACAAATCTTTTTATTATCAACTCGAAAATTTTACAACACTCTCAAACTCACAACTCACACCCAAACCCCGATAATACCCGAGAAAATTACACCGATAATTTTCTCACAAAAGAAAAGAAATATATAATTTTTTTTGTTTTTTTTTGTTTTTCTCTCACGTTGCTCTCTCCTTCTTGTGTTGGGATTTTGGGATGATTATGGAGATGAGTTTAATCAACTATTTATATGAGAAGATGAGGTTTGGTGAGCCAACAAATGTTGAAGAAAACCAACCTCCATTGTTGAATTTAACAACCTCCATTGTTGAATTTAGCAACCTCCATTGTTGAATTTAGCAACCTCCATTGTTGAATCTTTATTGTTGAATTTAAAAGTTCTAGAATTTTTGACTAACAATCTCCCACTTGAAGACTGATTTCAATCTGTCTTCACACCTCGATCTATGTAGCAGGTCTTCTAGGCTTGTTACTCTAGCAAGCCAACTGAGGTTGCACACAACCTCAACTTATTATACGGCACGACCTTCGTTAGCATGTCTGCCGGATTCTTACTTCCTTGAATCTTTTCAAGCACCAACACTCCATCTTCCAAAGTTGATCTGATGAAATGATACCGAAGTTGTATGTGCTTCGTCCGAGCATGGTATACCGGGTTTTTCGCCAAATCAATGGCACTTTTACTATCACAGTACACCACACTTTTCTCTTGATTGTAGCCTAACTCTTGTAGAAATGACTGTAACCACATCATTTCCTTTATTGCCTCAGTCACAGCAACATACTCAGCTTCACAGCTTGATAGAGCTACGATCTTTTGCAATTTTGAAACCCAACAAATTGCAGTACCACCAAAAGTGTAAACATACCCGGTTGTGCTCTTTCTACTGTCAATGTCACCTCCATTGTCAGCATCAACATATCCCTGCAATCCAATATCAGACTTCTTAAAGTATAGCGATGAACTTGGATTCCCCATCAGATACCTGAGAATCCACTTAACAGCCTCCCAATGTTCATTTCCTGGATTGCTCATAAATCTGCTAACGACTCCCACTGCATGTGCAATATCTGGCCTTGTACATACCATCGCGTACATCAGGCTCCCAATAGCGGAAGCATATGGAACTTTATCCATATATGCCATCTCGTCTTCATTCACAGGAGACTGATCTCTAGATAACCGAAAATGACTTGCCAGGGGAGTACTGACTGGCTTCGCGTCATCCATGTTAAACCTCTTGAGGATTTTCTTCACATACTCCTCTTGTGATAACTTGAGACTTTCTTTGCTTCTACTAATTCTCATCCCAAGAATTTGTTTTGCTTCTCCCAAGTCTTTCATCAAAAATTCTTCTGAAAGTTTCGTCTTCAAGTTATTGATCTCTTGCAAGTCTGCTCCCACTATCAGCATGTCATCAACATACATGAGCAATATCAAGTAGGATTCTTCAAGCCTCTTGAAGTAACAACAGTGGTCAGCTTCACACCTCAAGAACTTAGAATTTTTCATAAAGCTGTCAAATCTCTTATACCACTGTCTTGGAGCTTGTTTCAAGCCATACAAGCTCTTTTGAAGCTTACAGACTAGTTGTTCCTTCCCTTTGACCTCAAAGCCTTCGAGTTGCTTCATGTATATTTCTTCATCCAAATCACCGTGAAGAAATGCTGTTTTCACATCCATTTGTTGAAGATGTAAATCTTCCTTTGCTACCAGCCCATGAACAGTTCTGATGGTTACCAACTTGACTACTGGATAAAAGATTTCCGTGTAGTCTATGCCTTTTTTTTGTTGGAATCCCTTCACAACAAGCCTTGCTTTATAACGCTCACTTCCATCATGTTCTTCTTTTATCCGGTAGACCCACTTGTTATGCAATGTCTTTTTCTCCTTAGGCAATTCTGCTAACTCTCACGTGTGATTGGACATCAACGAGTCCATCTCATCTCTCATTGCAAGCTACCACTTGATCGAATCATCAACTTGCATTGCCTCTTGATAATATTCAGGCTCACCTCTATCTGTGAGCAAAATGAAGTTGTGCGATGGAGAGAACCTTTTTGGTGCCCTGATGGTTCTGCTTGATCGTCGTAGATTTGTAACTGGCGTATGCGGGATCATCTCTGAAGCATCACTCTCATCTGTCTCATTGTTTTCTTCTTGAGAAATGTGATCTTCTGCTGATGTGGTATCTTGTTTTAACTCGGGTGCTTGGATCTCTCCCAAATCAATAGCTCTTGACTCTTTCTTTTCAAAGCTTTCTTTTAGCTTATCCTTGTACAACGCTTCTTCGCTGAACACAACATTCTTGCTGCGGATGATCTTTCGATTTTTGAAATCCCAAAACCGATAACCAAACTCGGTATCACCGTAACCGATAAAGTAACACTTCTTAGATTTTGCATCAAGTTTACTTCTTGCAGCATCATCAATGTGGACATAAGCTAAGCAACTAAACACCTTCAGAAAAGAAAGATTAACTTTCTTACCGCTCCACACTTCTTCAGGGATCTTGAATCCCAATGGAACAGAAGGTCCTCTGTTTATCAAGAAAGCTGCGGTATTGATTGCCTCTGCCTATAAAGTCTTAGGCAATCCACAATGCAATCTCATGCTTCTTGCACGCTCATTTAGGGTCCGGTTCATCCTTTCTGCTATTCCATTTTGTTGTGGCGTTCCAAGAATAGTATATACCATCTTGATCCCATTCTCAGCGCAATATCTTCTTAATTCCTTGTTGATATATTCTCCACCGTTATCAGACCTTAAACACTTCAACTTGAGATTTGTCTCAACCTCAACCATGGTTTTCCATCTCTTGAAAATCAGAAATACTTCATGCTTATTCTTCATGAAGTACACCCACACCTTCTTTGTGGAGTCATCAATAAAGGTTACATAGTAGTACAAACCTCCTAGCGATGTGACCGGAGTGGGTCCCTATACATCTGTGTGCACCAGCTCCAACTTCTAGAATTTTGGTTCCCTACCTCTTTTTGAGAAACTAACCCGTTTCTGCTTTCCAAGGATGCAACTTTCACACATCTCATGATCCACCGTCTTCAGAATTGGGAGCACGCCATTAGCCACTAAAAGCTTCATGCCTTTCTCACTCATGTGTCCCAACCTACAATGCAACAACTTAGTTTGTTTAGCATTCTCGACAACAGCAACCGTGTCTTCATAACTTGTTGTCATATAGAGAGTTCCTCTTTTATGACCTCTGGCAACCTCCATGGAGCCTTTCTTCACTTTCCAGGCTCCACCACCAAAGTTAACATCGTGCCCCGTATCATCAAGTTGTCCTACTGAAATTAGATTTGGCACCAACTTTGGCACATGTCTAACTTTTGTGATCTTCCACACGTGTCCATCTGACAGCTTCAGATTGATATCTCCAATACCAACTATTTCCAAAGGTAAACCATCAGCTAGATATACCTTCCCATAGTTTCCTGCAACATAATTCTCCATAATGTTGCAGTGTGGTGTCGTGTGGAATGAAGCTCCAGAATCAAGAACCCAAGCATCGATCGGGCTATCAACATAGGAAGTCGATGCTTTGGCAGTGTTTACGGCTGCAACATGAGCTTCACTTTCCCTTGAGGAATCATCAGATACAAACAATGCATCACCTTGTTCATGCGTAACTGCATTGGCTCTGCCTGCCTTGTCTTCCTTCTTTGGTGGTGCCCAATAATTCTTTTTGACGTGGCCTGTCTTTCCACAATTCCAGCATTCAGTGGGCTGCTTTAATTTGGAATGACCTCTTCCATTCCGTGACTTCGATCTGCCTTTGCTCCGGTTGTTTCTTTCTTGAGTTCTCCCTCTGTTTTCCACGTTGAAAGCAGAGCTCGTCGATGTTTCGCCAGAGTCTATCCTACGAACTTCTTCAACGAGGATACGATCTCGAACATCGGTAAATTTAAGTTTTTGAGTACCCACAGAATTACTAACCACTGCCCTCATTGGCTCCCAGCTGTTTGGCAGAGATGCCAACAAAATTAATGTTCGCACTTCATCTTCGAACTTGATTTCAACGGATGACAGTTGGTTGACAATCGTGTTAAACTCGTTCACATGTGCAGCAACAAGCCCACCTTCTTCCATCTTCAAATGGAAAAGTTTCTTCATGAGAAACACCTTATTATTAGCAGAAGGTTTCTCATACATATCCGAGAGAACTTTCATGAGCCCTTCCGTGGTCTTTTTTTTTGCAACGTTGTGAGCAACGTTCTTCGACAGTGTTAATCTGATAACACCCAAAACCTGTCTGTCAAGAAGATCCCACTCTTCTCGCTCCATCTTCTCAGGTTTCTTGCTTAGAGGTTGATGAAACTTCTTTCCGTACAGATAATCTTCAATTTGCATTCTCCAAAATGCACAATCTGTACCGTCAAATTTTCCGATACCGTGTGCCGAACCATCTTCTCCCCCCATCGTTTCTGATTATTCTTGCAAACCGCCGTGTATTAGAACACCTCCAACGATAAATCAATATCGCTAAAATTTTACTATTCACGTGAACAGTATCGTGCCAGAATAGTGCTCGCCGGAATAGTACCTCACCGGAAATTTTAACAGAATCACCACAACCTCGCTCTGATACCAGTTGTAAGGAATTTAACCATTAAAATTCTGATAAATCAAAACTACGAGAAGATAAAAGATACTGAAATTTGTTAACAGAGTTCAGCCAAATTTTGCCTACGTCTCCGGACCTGCTACAGATATTTTTATTATCAACTCAAAAATTTTACAACACTCTCAAACTCACAACTCACACCCAAAACCCGATAATACCCGAGAAAATTACACCGATAATTTTCTCACAAAAGAAAAGAAATATATAATTTTTTTTGTTTTTTTTTGTTTTTCTCTCACGTTGCTCTCTCCTTCTTGTGTTGGGATTTTAGGATGATTATGGAGATGAGTTTAATCAACTATTTATAGGAGAAGATGAGGTTTAGAGAGCCAACAAATGTTGAAGAAAACCAACCTCCATTGTTGAATTTAACAACCTCCATTGTTGAATTTAGCAACCTCCATTGTTGAATCTCTATTGTTGAATTTAGAAGTTCTAGAATTTTTGACTACCATGAAAGTAGTCAACACAAAGATGGTGATGTAGAGAGGTTGTCCCAGCGCGGTCCTCAGGTACACCCAATGCGAACTGCTTAATGCTTGGTTCGAGATTAGATGGGAATGATCATCTATACTGCAAGAAACGGACATGGTAAGTCTGATGCTTTGGTGGTTTCCAAATACGGCACTCATATTGGTTTCTTTGTTTATACATTGCGTGTTAGCTTTTATTAAAGCTTCAGTTGTTCTCACTTCTCAGTAAGCGCCTTGCCTATTAATTAGAGATACGATCAATCCGATTTATGGTTTAAGAAATATTGAAACAGAATGACATGTGGTTCAATTTGAAGATCATAAGGTTTTAATCAGTATGTTACCTTTTGCGGCTTAGTTAGTCTCACGATTGACCAATATAAGTAAACGAGTTTTAAATCTGTGTGCGAGATAGTGATTGATTAATAATGATGAATGTGAGGGTGATATTTCTGTATAATAGAATAGATTAAAGAGAGTTATGATAAAAATCAGTTCGGGAATAAGATCGGAATCTTGTATTTCACCAAAATACGGAAGTCGTTTAGAAAGGCAAACTGAGTCACCTGGGATTCAGTTCGGCGTTCTAAAAGAGTCGTCAGAGGTATTACAAATGTGCTAAGTTTCTAGATCGGGTACAAATTCTTCAGCGATTCTGCAGATCCTTTCATTAATGAAGTACAGGGGGTATTTATAGCGAGCCAACTGCATTTCCCATCGAGCGCGTGTTCGTCGAAGCAGATCTCCCGCCCAGCGCGTAAGCGGCGAAGTCAGATCCTTTGACGAGTCACACTCGAGTGGTAGCAGCGTGTCAGAACGGGAACCTGCTCCCTTGAGCTCTGCGCCCGACGTGACGGGTCAACAACCCACTGGTTGAAGAGGCCAAGCCCCCTCTTTGGGCCTCGAACAGATAGGCCCTATTCGCTTGATATTGGGCTGGGCTGGGAGGGAGCCAATCCTACCTTCAACAAATAGGCTTCGAACTCTGTAATGGGTCGGGCTGATAGGATTTCCAATCCTATCTCCAACAATAGCCCCCTAGCTCGGTGTGCGATGAATTGCGAGTAGACCGAGGTCTATACGTTTCAGCCCGGCGCATATTTATGTAAGGATAAACAATCTTTTAGTCTCGACATATTGCTTTGTTATTTGTTCCCCGTGCTTGGTTTGGACGGGGCGCGTGGAAACCGAAGCATTGTGGCTAATGTCCTTATCGGTTTGTGAAGCTTCGTGTGATAGACCGAGGTTTGTATGATTCCAGCCAGGCGTGGGAAAAATTTATTTGGATCCTGACTCGTCGCTTCATATTCTTTCACCTAATCATGATTAACGGGCGTGCATATGCGCATGAAGTTCGCCGATGGCGTAATCATTAGCTTCTCTTTACTGGTTCCCGCGCCGTATCCACGTGTCGGAGCCTTGTGGTGTGTCGATTGGGTTGGCGTGGTTTCTCGCGTTGCGTCGCCACGTGTCGCCTCCTTGTGGTGAAACGAACTTGAGTTTCGAGGCCGTTATTATAAATGCTCGCTTCGCCTTCTCTCCTCCCTTTTTGAAAACACTTTTCTGCGGTTTCACTTATCTTCTTAAATCTTCCTAAGCCGTGACTTTTCTTTGCAAAGTTTCCTTCCCTACCTTTGGATCTCCTTACTGCCGGTCTAGATCCTTCTCTTTCCGATGGTCGCCGTGCTTCGAACAGGTGCATCGTCTCTTCCCATCTTATTTCTGCGTTTTCCTTTCGTCGGGGCTCTTCGAGACCATTTGCTTTGCCACTTAGTCTTCTCCTTCCTTCGGTGGTTTTGTCGAATTTATTTGACGGAATCCGGGTTGAATCGAGCTCTAATTCTGGGTCATCTGGGCGATTCGGGGGTTCATCGGACTCTGAGGCTGTATCTCCTGCTCCCGCGGTGGTGATGTTCGACGAAGAAGATGATGAAGACAACTTTCCCCTAGCTCGTCGAAGAGCAGACCGAGCTAGTGGCGCAGGGGCTTCTACATCTACGTCAAATCCCACTGCAACTCCCGCGGCCAAGAGTGTCAGGAACGGAGGTCATGGTCGAGGTCGAGGCCGGGGAGGACAACCTAGCGCGGCTACTGTGCAGAGGGCATCAAGGGCTCTGAAGTCCAAGAAACTTTCGTTCAGCCAGAGGGGGGTTTTCAGACGTGGACGAAGTGGGAATCTTTAAACCCCTTGAAAGAAATGTTTCCCGTGTGCGAGTTCAGGGTTCCTAAGTCGGGAGATCGGCCCTGGTCCCCTCCTCGGGGTTTTGTATACCTATACGAGAGTTTCTTCACGAGGCTATATCTCTGGTTCCCCCTTCCTGAGGTGTTCGTAAGGTACTGCCGAGCTCGAGCTTTGGCGTTTTCACAGGTCTGCCCAACCACTGTGCAGAATATGATATCCTCCTACGTGCTTGCTGCTGAGCACATGATCGAGCTGACCGATCAGCTATTCGAGTCATTGATGACTCATAAGAAGAATGTCGCGTACCCTGGGATCTTCTACGCTGCCTTCAAATTCAGATCGAAGATCTTAATGGGGAAACCCAGAAAGATTGATGATTGGCAGATGCGCTATTTCTTCGTGAAGATTGGTAGCGAGTCTGGTCTGAACCCGGGAGAGAACCATCGAACTGAGTGGAACCATAAGCCCGGTAGAGCCCCGTTTGTTTAGGTCGATTCCGAGCCGATTCCACTTCTGATTGCTAACCCTTTGTTTTCTCTTTCTGCGAAACATAAGATCATTACTTCGCGTCTGCCAGACGAGTTCACAGCGGCGTTGCATACTCTTCAGTCAGAGAAAGTTTCTTGGAAAGAAGTCTCCAAGGGAAGAGTCCGCCAAGCTCGGGAAGACGTTGCATCTGGTAAGCTCTTGTTCTTGTCTCCTCGTTGATTGATAGCCGAGTTTTTCACGCTCTAGCACACCAATTAACCCGATGTGCTAACACCACAATAATGGTGTATCGTTATAGCACTTAGGGTATCGATCCACAGGGAAACAACAATAACACACCGAAACTACAGAATCTCATTTAATCAAAGCGGAATAAGTTCTTGGTTTTGTAATACTTAAGTGAACTAATAAAAATTAAAGATGTAAACTTAAAAGCAATTATGAAAATAAACTAAAACATGGCATAACTAAAAATATAACAAAATATAAGTGACATAATTCTAACAATGCAAGTTAAGGTTCAAATGATCAAACAAGAGCAAATTACGATGTTCGGTTTAAAACAATAATACACAAACGAATCTTTGGGTAAGGTTATCGACTTCGAATGATTCCTAACTTGTTCAAGACATTCAAACATTCAACCAAATGCATTCTTTTAGCCTAAGAACACTTCTAAAGATCAATCCACTCCCGTGGTAAAGATCCCTTTCAATGTCTATCAATTAACAAGAACTCCCGTTCGTAATTCAAAGACAATGAAGCATTAAACTCAAGTCTAAATAGCCACAATTCATCTTAAACATCAATTCCCATTGGCTAAGGTATGAAAAGCACTCATTGAATTCATTCCAAAATTCTAACAACATTTCCCAATGGTTAAAACTTCTAAGTATCAAAACTAACTTGATCAAGGCTATTTTAGCATTAAGAACACTCAATGAGTAAAGAATACAAAGGATCTAGCTCCTAAACATCAAGAACAAGTCAAGAACCATCCTAATCTACCATACCCAAGAATTCTTAAAAGACTACTCACTAACCATAATTTTTACACTTAAACACATAAAAAGTCTAGAATTAAACATGCTTACAAGATGAAAACAAGATGATTCAAGCTAAGAAAAACAACACAAACATGAAAATCCAGAATTTTATCAAGAACATAAAAAAAATCAACTCAACAATATTAACTCAAATCCAAAAATAAAACCATAGAAATGAAGCTAAAGATGAAACTAAGCATAATTTAGAAGAAAATCCAAGAAAAATGCATTAAACTCAAAGATCTATACAAGTTTTTAGTTTAGAACTAAAGAAGAAGAGAAAAGAAACATGCCCAGCTCTCTCCTCTGATAATTAGGAAAAGTTAGTATTTATGTCTAGGGTGGACGAACCGGTTCAACCCGGAACAAACCGGGTACTGACCCGGCAAAGTTGGGTTGTGTCTGCTCGGCAGCGGTCAGACGTGCCCGGTAGGAATGGCCGCTGGTGAAGATCGGCCACGTGATCCCGCTGGATGTGGCCGCTGGAAGGTGTTGGCTGTTTCCGAAGTTTCAGACGTCGAATCCAAACCGGCCAGAGGAGATCGGTTGGCATGGCCGCTGGTGAGGATCGGCCATAACTCTTGAACCACGTATCCAAATGCTCTGAAACCACCTCCATTGGAAAGCTAACTCAATTTCCTATGACTTTCATGAAGAGCTCATAAGCTAAATCCAAAGGAAAGGCATTCGTATGACTCGATCTTTCAAGCATGTTGGATTGACTCTGCATTTGACATTTCCTAGCTTTGGTCCAAAATTTGCATCCTTCATTTTCCTTCCATTTCTATGCATATCCTTTGACCCAATCCACTCCTAAACACCTGAATAAACACAAAAAGAACAAAAAGAAGACACAAAACAACCTAGGACATCTAAAATGCAAGACAACACTGAATGAGACTTTAATGCATGAAAACATCCCAAAAATTATACAAAGTGGGATTTAAACATATGAAAACTAGGCTTTAAAACATGTAAAATATACACTTATCATTGATCGCGAACTTATTCGGTCTTCTTTTTTTTATTTACTCGCCCTTTCTCCTTCAGGGAGACTTTTAAAGATGTGGTTTGACATTCCCGATTATGTCGAAGAGCTGGTGGTATCTCCCCCGGTGGCTCGGGAAGATCCTGAAGTTCGGGATGAAGCTGCCGCCGCTGCCGATCTAGGGAGCAAGAACATTCCCGTCGATGCTAAGACGGTTCCAAGTCCGAGAGGTCCTGCGCAGGGTCCTCTGGCTGAAGGGTTCATACCAACTCCGGGTTTCGTGGAGATCGATCCTTCCTATGAGTTCGGGATCACTGCTGATGAAGTCGGGATTGCTGCTGATGAACATGCTCCTAATGCTGCTAAGAGGCCGTCTACTGAAGAACAGACTCCTAACGCTACTGAGCGGGCCGCCAAGGAGCAAGCTCTTAAGGAAAGGGCTGCCGCGAAGAGGGCAAGAAAGAGCTCGAGAGAAGGCTCTTCTAAAAGGAGGAAGACCGTTTTCGGCAGCGCGGGTGGGGCTGACCTGCCGGATCATAACTTCTTCTTCTGCTATTCTCGATCGTCGAAGCCTATTTTCTAGAGCGCGGCGGACTGCGCTGAGCTGGTGAGGGCAATCGTTCATATAGCAGGGCCTCTTCCAAGGGTTAAGGAGATGGTAGCACCGACGCCGTTTGTCTATGCGTCTCATTCCTTCGTACAGGTAAACGTAGGATAATATTCTTTGTCCTTAGATCTAACTCCGACGAGTTTTTCTTTGACTTTTGTCTTATGTTATTTATAGATGGGGAAAGCACTGGCCAACCTAGCTCGGGAGTGCGATACGAAGTCAAGATAGCAAAGAAAGAGGCCGAGAGCTTGCAACGGGAGTCGCTGTTAAGGCGGCCGAGCTCGATGAAAAGCGAAAAAAGATCGCCGAATTGGTGGCTGAGCGGGACGAGCTGCTGCGTTGAGAGGCCGACCTAGAAGCCGAGCTAGCTAAGGTTCGCTCCAATCTGGCTGAGGAGCGGGACGAGAGCCGGGTGGCTCATCTAGAAGTCGAGCTTGAGAAGAGCAGATCGGAGGCTATCATTGCACATGCTAAAAGTGATGTTCTTGAGGCAGAGAGTCTTAGTCAGAGGGAGAAGGCGGACCTACTCGAGATGGAGAAGGAGGAGGTCGCTAATCGCTTCAGGGTGTACAAGGCTAGGTGCGCCGCTTAACTACATCTAGTTCGAGACAATCTGGAGGCTCGTAAGAGGCTTGAACGTCCCAAAGGACTTTTGACGTAAGCGCAGGGCCTACGACGATGCCTCGAGACTCTTTGTGATAAGGAGGGGATCGTTTTTCCGGCTGGGTTATTGGCTAAGGTTTCGGAGGACGAAGCCAAGTATGAAGTCGAGCTCAGGGCTAACTCTATCTCTGACCTACTTCCTTTGGATTTGGAAGTGTCCGACGATGCCGCCCTGATGTGACGCTAGATCCATTGCTATCTTCCGTATTGCAGCCCGTATAGGACCAATTTTTGGATGTTCACGTTAGAGGATGCGGCCGAGGTGCGGGAGTCTGGGTTATTCCCTTATTTGTAGGAGGTCGAGCTATTCTGGTTTATGCTGTTTTTTGTTTTGCTTTGATGTAGTAGATCAGTAGGTCTTTTGTAACCGGATATTATTAATGAAGATTTTTCACTGTTGAACTCGGTTTTCTTTTTCCCCGTTAAGTGAGAGACGCGAGAGAGAGCTCGGCCACACGCTTATAGGTTGTGCGCGGGAGAGGTGCGAGTAAGAGCTCGACTACGCGCTTATAGGTTGTGCGCGGGAGAGATGTGAGTGAGAACTCGGCTACTCGCTTATAGTTGTGCGTGGGAGAAGTGCGAGTGAAAACTCGGCTACATGCTTAAAGTTTGTGCGCGGGAGAGATGCGAGTGAAAATTCGGCCACACGCTTAAGGTTTGTGCGCGGGAGAGATGCGAGTGAAAATTCGGCTATGCACTTTATCAGAGGCTGCCTACATACCCTTTATCAGAGGGATCAAGCCAATCGTAGTTCGGTTTAACCGGATTGTTACATAGAAAAAGAAGACGTTAGATCGGGAACACTAGTGGTGGAAACGCTTGAGGTTCATTGTGTTCCAAGAGCGTGGAATGGCCTCGCCATTCATCGTGGTTAGCTCGTAAACACCAGGTTTGATGATCTTTGACACGAGGTAAGGGCCCTCCCGGTGTGCGCCAAGTTTTCCGGCGTTTTTTTCTGCGGTGTTTTCGAATACCTTCTGTAGTACTAAGTCTCCCTCGTTGAAGTGTCTTCCCCTCACCTTCTTGTTGTAGTATTTGGAAGCGAGCTGCTTGTAATTTTAGATCCGCAGTATGGCGTCGTCACGTTGTTCCTCCAAGAAGTCCTCTTCTGTTCGGTGCAGTTCGTCGTTGAGGGCGAGATTTAAGAGTGCGGCGGACTGCGACGAGCTGGTGAGGGCGATCATTCATACTGCAGGGCCTCTTGCGAGGGTTAAGGAGATGGTAGCACCGATGCCATTTGTCTGTGCGGGATAATATTCTTCATCCTTAGATATAACTCCGACAAGTTTTTCTTTGACTTCTGTCTTCTGTTATTTTCAGAAGGGGAAAGCACTTAAGGTTTGTACGCACTTAAGGTTTGTACGCGGGAGAGATGCGAGTGAAAATTCGGCTACACGCTTAAAGTTTGTGCGTGGGAGAGATGCGAGAGGTCGATTTTTTATTTATTTTATTTTTTTGTGCAAGAGGTCGGAATTTGGTTGAAAGATATATACATATATATATATATATATATATATATTTTTATCATAGCTGCGCCTTGGTGAGAGGCTGCCTACATACCTTTTATCAGAGGGATCAAGCTAATCGTAGCTCGGTGTTACCGGATTGTTACATAGAAAAAGAAGACGTTAGATCGGGAACACTAGTGGTGGAAACCCTTGAGGTTCATTGTGTTCCAAGAGCGTAGAATGGCCTCGCCATTCATCGTGGTTAGCTCGTAAACACCAGGTTTGACGATCTTTGACACGAGGTAAGGGCCCTCCCAGTGTGCGCCGAGTTTTCTGGCATTTCTTCTGCGGTGTTTTCGAATACCTTCCGTAGTACTAAGTCTCCCTCGTTGAAGTGTCCTCCCTTCACCTTTTTGTTGTAGTATTTGGAAGCGAGCTGCTTGTAATTTTGGATCCGCAGTAAGGCGTCGTCACGTTGTTCCTCCAAGAAGTCCTCTTCTGTTCGGTGCAGTTCGTCGTTGAGGGCTAGATTTTGTACGAGCATTGATCGGCGGAGGGTTGGAATTCCAACCTCGGATGGGGCCATTGCTTCCATCCCGTGAGATAATGAGAATGGTGTTCAGCCGGTTGTAGTGCGCGGTGTCGTATAGTGACTCTAGAGGACCCCGTCGACCTCGTCTGCCCACAATCCTTTTCGCGCGCCAAGCCGCTTTTTCAGGCCGTCGAGTATTGTTTTATTCATTGCCCCGGCCTGTCCGTTGCCCAGGGGGTACCGTGGTGTTGACTTGCTCAGCCTTATTCTCCATTTGGCGCAGAAGTCCTCGAATAGGCCCGAGATAAATTGTGGGCCATTGTCTGTAACGACTTCATACGGGAGCTCGTGGCGGCAGATGATGAACTTCCAAACAAACTTGCGCACGTCGTCGGCAAGGATGTATTTGTAGGATTCCGCTTTGATCCATTTAGTGTAGTAGTCAGTCATAATGAGTATGTATGCCTTTCCTCAAGACCGGGGCATAAGTCCTACGATGTCCATCGCCCATCGCATGAATGGGTAAGGTGCGGTTGCTGTGGTGAGGAGCTCGGTGGGTAGGTGTATCATGGGAGCGTATCGCTGGCATTGCTCGCACCGCACTGCGAATTTTTCGCATTCTTTGAACATTGTTCGCCAAAAATGGCCTTGGTTTCTGATCTTGACTGTGAGAGCTCGGCCGTTGGAATGGCTTCCTTTAGCGCCTTCGTGTAGCTCCTTCATTACTTCGACCGTTTCATCCCCGTACAGACAAGTTAGGAGGACTCCGGAGGAGCTCCACCAGTATAGGTTGCCGTCGAGTCGAAAATAGCGTGCGCACTTCCTTTTTAGGCGCCGAGCTGTCCATTTATCGGTTGGGGCCGCTTTCTATGTATGCGAGTATCTCGGTTCACCAATCTGGTGAGATCGGTTCTTCGGGTGGTGGAGGTAGATGGACCGTCGTCTCTTGCTCATCTGCGTCGTTATGCTTGGGTGTGGGAGTGTTTACGACGAGGGCGACTTCTCTAGGAAGAGCAATGCTGGGTTGGCGGTGCTTTCTACTGGTATAATGCGGCGTTAAGTTGGATCGGAGGTCGATGCTAAGGCGGCGAGTGCGTCAGTGGAGGTATTCTCACCTCAGGGTATTCTTGTGAAGCTAAACTCTGCAAACTCAGCGGCCAAGTCTTTGACGATTCTGACGATTCTGACGCAAACTCAGTATGCTCGAATATTTTTCGCTCCAATACCCTTTGCCAACTTGAGTCCGGCTATCAAGGCTTCATACTCGGCCTCGCTGTTTGAGGCAGGGAACACCAAGCGGAATGACTGTTCTAGCACTTCGCCCGTTGGTGACTCGAGTTTGATGCTGATGCCGATGCCAGAACCATGATGTGAGGATGATCCGTCTACGTGCAGGGTCCACTGTATGGGAACTTTGGTATCAATCAATTTGGGGGCCAGCTCGATCAAAAAGTCTGCTAATACTTGGGATTTAGCGGCAGGTCGGCCCTTGTATTCGACGTTGTATTCGCTCAGCTCGACCGCCCATCTATCTGCATCGGGTTAGCCTCGATACCGCGCTGCGTAACAATGTATCCTAAAAATTCCCCGGAAGTTACCCCGAAGGTATACTTTGCCGGGTTTAACTTCATCTTGTACTTGTTTAGGGTGTGGAAGCACGTCCTTAGGTGGCCGATGTGGTCTTTTGCTAGTAAGGATTTTACTAGTATATCGTCGATGTAGACCTCTATTGTTTTTTCGAGCTCGTCTGCGAATATTTTGTTGACGAGACGTTGATAGGTGGCCCCTGCGTTCTTCAGGCCGAAGGGCATGACTTCATAGCAATATGTTCCCCGATCTGTTATGAAGGCAATTTTTTCTCGATCGTCCGGGTGCATGCAGATCTGGTTGTAACCCGAGAAGGCATTCATAAAAAGGAGGAGCTCGTTTCCCGTGGTTGCTTCGACGACTTGATCCATACGTGGAAGCGGGAACCTATCCTTGGGACATGCCTTGTTGAGGTCGGTGAAATTTACGCAGACTCTCTACTTCCCTGATTTCTTTTTTACGACCACGGGGTTGGCCAACCATTCGGGATATCTTATTTCAGTGATGGACCCAGCTGCGATCAACCGTTCGACTTTGTCGTTTACAGCCTGCGCTCGTTTGGGGTTCAGCTTGTGGCGTTTTTGTTGATTGGTTTATAGGTTGGGTCGACGTTGAGCTCGTGACTGGTGATCGCCGAGTCTATTTTGGGCATGTCGTTGGTCGACCAGGCGAAGGTCGATACGTTCAGCTTGAGGAATGGGATGAGCTCTTCGTTCATGATCCTTTCGAGGTCAGCTCCTATTCTGACGCAACGCTCTTTGTTGGTCGGATTAATGTTCACCTGGATCACGTGGCTCCGAGTAGGTTTGTTATGGAGATCGGGATCCCTTGAGATGTGGCAGTCAATCACTTGACATGTCTTGGCCGTTTTTCGCAGCTTGTGCTCTACGATGAAGCAAGTTCGGGACATCCGCTGATCTCCGTGGACTGTACAGACCGTGGATCCAATGGGGAACTTGAGGCATTGATGGTAGGTGGAGGTGACTGCCTTCATCAGATGGATCCAAGGGGTCCCGAGGATTACGTTGTAAATTATCGGTTTGTCAATTACTTCGAACTTGACGATCTTGGTCGTACCTCCTATATAGATCGGGAGTTTGATTGTGCCCATGGTATCGGTCATATCTCCATTAAACCCTGTGAGGGATCGCTTGGATTTCTTGAGGGTGAGACTGGTGAGATTTATCTTGTCCCAGGTGTCCTTGAAGATTAGATCGACATAGCTCCCTGTGTCGACCAGGACTCTGCCTACGTAGCAGTCCATGATTCGTAACTTAATTACTAGCGGGTCATGATGCAGATGGGCTACTCGGCACCCATTGCTCGCGGTGAATGTAATGTCGACCTCGCTCTTGGCCGAATCCACTAGAGTGCTCTCCATTCTTTTTAGGATTGCCTCTATTCGCTGTTCGGATATTTTTATCGATCGTACAGAGTTGTTACAATCGGGGGGACCGCCCATTATCATCCCAATGAGCTGTCTTGTTGGCGGTAATATTTGCAGCGACTCTTGCTCCTCTGGAGTTCGCTCCCTGCGGGCTTCGATTTGCTCGACACGGGGTTGTCTGTCTGCATCCCTATCTCGTGAGGAAGACCGTCGTCGATTGTTATCGTTTTGACCTCGGAGGTCGTTGCATGGACGTTGGTCATTGTTTTGACCTCCGTATTGCTGCTGGTTATTATTCCAACGAATCAGGTTCCCCTTAGGAGTAGGGCGGTCATCTAGTCTGACGGTGCCCTTTTCGTATTATGCCAGGAGGGCCTCATGGAGCGACCAGCATTGCGAGGTCTGGTGACCTTTCATCTTGTAAAACTCGCAGTACGATTCGTTGTCCCTGGGCTGGTAATATGCATTCTGCCACTTGTTCCATGAGAGCGGGGGATTCTGCTGCGTGCTCGGCGGGGGTTGTGTCTCGCCGCTAATTGCAAAGGAGGGGGCGGCCGACGATGGAGCCGGGGTGTTGTTTTTGGCAAAGGCCGCAGCCCGCTTGCTCCTCTGTTGCAAATATTCTTTGTCATAATGTTGATGGGGTTCGTAATGTTCCTCCTGGGTTTTGTCCTTGGAGACGGTTGTTTTGACTGGGGCATACTTCTTGGTCATGAGAGCTCGCTTCTCCTCGATCTCGATGAAGATGGAAGCTCGGCACAGGGCATCTTCTAGAGTTCATGGCTTATTCAGCTTCATATCCTCTTTGAAAGTTGATTCGAACCAGAAGCCGTTGCAGAGGGCCGGTTGGGCGGCGTCATCTAACACCGTAGCTTAGGACACGACCATTTTGAACCAGTCAATATACGATCGTAGGGTTTCCTTTTCTCCCTGCGTTAATGCCCATAGGTCGGCGTTGGACGTTCCTTATCAGATGAACATCGAACAGTGCTTGAGGAAAGCGGCCGAGAGTTGATAGAAGTTGTGAATCGAGTGCGTCTCCAATCTGAAAAACCAGGTTAGCGCGGGGCCGACGAGGTTTTGGACGAAGAGTTGGCAAATACCGGCCTCCGCTCTTCGGGGGCAAACTGGTGGCGCCCTGTAGCGACGATGAACGCTGTCATGAATTTGCTGGGGTCCGTGAGCCCATTGTACGGGAGGATTTTGATCTTTATGGGATATCTAATTAGCGTGTTCTGTAGTCGGGAGCTGAATCGGGTGTTCAGCGTTTCTCAGAGGATTTGTTCTATCTCGGGTGCCGAGCTGGTGGCTTGATGGACGGTGGTAGTCATCCGGTGGAGCTCGGCCCTGATACTTGCCAGCTTGCGGTCTCGCTCCTGGTCGTCGAGCATTTTTTGAAGGGTTTCAGGGCTTTGGTGCGCCGGTCTTTCTAAATCGCTGGCTGGGGCTCCCGCTGCCAGACGATCCTCTGCCCTTTGTGAGGATTCCGGTGTGTGCCGCCTTGGCTCCTCTGGGTTGAGGCTGGTGCGTATGAGTCCGTCGACCTGTTCGTCGGATACCGAGGAGGTATTCACGAATGAGCTCGGGAGTCTCCGCGTTTCTTCTTCACGTGTCCGGTCGGCGGTTTGGTTGCACCAAGGTGCCAGGTTGTCAAGACGCTCATGGCATATGTTTTGACCCACTGCAAGCTTAGCAAAACGTGCGTTGTTGCTTCGGGCCAACTCGGTTATTTACGCGATTAGGGTTTGCAGCAACGTGTTTATCATAGTGAGTTGTTTACCTGGCGTGAGGTCGGTGTCGGGACGTGGTGACTGCGTCTGAGCTATTGCACCGGTTCTAATCCCGACTATGGGTATTGGTTGGTTTGCACTAGCGGCGGTGGGCTTGGCCTCTTCAGTTGGGACCTCTGGTGGGGGAATCTCGTCAGCTTGCACTAGAGGCCTGGGCATCGAGGCTCGCGATGGTATCGAAGGACCAAGCTCTCTTGGGTTTTGTGCCTGTGACAGAACGAGTTCTCCGGCGTCTGATGAATGCGGTGGTAGAGATGATTTTTGTCCGGCCATCTTTAGATCTACTCTTTACGTGTAGAAAATGTCTAAACCCCCCCCCCCTCTCTCTAGCGCCAAATGTTAGTCTCACGATTGACCAATATAAGTAAACGAGTTTTGAATCTGTGTGCGTGATCGTGATTGATTACTGATGAATATGGGGGCGATATTTCCGTATAATAGAATAGATTAAAGAGGGTTATGATAAAAAATCAGTTCGGGAATAAGATCAGAATATTGTATTTCACTAAAAGACGGAGGTAGTTTAGAAAGACGAACTTAGTCAGCTGGGATTCAGTTCGGCGTTCTAAAAGAGTCGTCAGAGGTATTACAAATGTGCTAAGTTTCTAGATTGGGTACAAATTCTTCAGTGATTCTACGGATCCCTTCATTAATGAAGTACAAGGGGTATTTATAGCAAGTCAACTGCATTTCCCGCCCAGCGCGTGTTCGTCGAAGCAAATCTCCCGCCCAGCGCGTAAGCGGCGAAGTCAGCTCCTTTGCCAAGTCGCACTCGAGTGGTAGCAGCGTGTCAGAACGGGAACCTGCTCTCTAGAGCTCTGCGCCTGACGTGACGGGTCAACAACCTGCTGGTTGAAGAGGCCAAGCCCCCTCTTTGGGCCTCGAACAGATAGGCCATATTCGCTTGATATTGGGCCGGGCTGGCAGGACGCTAATCCTACTTTAAAAAAATAGGCTTCGAACTCTGTAATGGGTCGGGCTGATAGGATTGCCAATCCTATCTCCAACAGGCTTGGTTCACTTCTGGTCAGGTCCGGTCCTAAAAATAATATGGGCCGCATACAAAATGAATAAATTGGTCAGTTTGTCATATAGTAAAAAGTTTTGGACCGATATTTTAGATATTACGAACCAAAAATGAGTCAGATTTTCACATGTTATCCACCGGTCAATTGTGGTGGACTGCAACAAACCTTTCACTTCGCTCTGCTCAAGGCCGGGCTTGGTTCTGGTTACAGTATGTTCATATATCGTAAAATGTTACATGATTGGAGACCTTTCTTGCCTGCCATATCCAATAGTATAACAGGAAATGGGGATTGTTTACAGTATCGTAATCAGGAAACATTAATAGAACCGGCACTTTTTTAGATTACAAGTTACTGATTTCAACAATTTGATGTTGATTAGTGAATTTGATGAAAGAAGGGAACACGGTGAATATACAGACTCCAAATATCTACATGTTCAAAGGATCGATGAGACTTGCGGTGGGGGGGTTGAAGTCGCTGAACTTACGAACTTCATTGTGAAAGAAGATAACATCTCGCTAATCGAGTATGAGCTGGTGAACGTCGTTCAAGAGTGATGATGAATTAATACAATATTTTTCCTAAAACTGTCGATATGAAAAAGCCCGAGTTTGTCAAGGTTGTCCCTCCACTAGTCTGGCATCCTCCTGGAAGACAAAAGAAGTCAAAGTGGCAAACGTGGCTTGAAATTGCAAGAAAGATTATGCCAAAACCGCGAAAGGCTCATAAGCATCATAGTTGTTCAAAATTGAGACAACCTGGACATACTCGAGATAACTGTGTAAGTTAAACTCTTTGGTTTTAATTATTGAGCTATATTTATATGGCTCATGACATTTTTGAACTGTGTCTTTTTGTTACTCAAGAGTTTCAAAGTCGACGAAAAATAGAAGTCTGCTCTTAAAGTCTCACGGAGAAGTCTCTAATTGGGTGTTCAGTACGCATATGAAATCTCTAGTTGAAGTCTGCTCTTGAAATCTCGCGGAGAAGTCTCTAATTGGGTGTTTAGTACGCATATGAAGTCTCCAGGTGAAGTCCACTCTTGAAGTCTCTTGGAGAAGTCTCTAACTAGGTGTTTGGTCCCCATATGAATTCTCCACGTGAAGTTTACTTTTGAAATCTCCTGGTTAAGTCTAAAAATTTGAAAAACTGGTGTTCAAAGTCTCCAGATGAAGTCTCCCGATGAAGTCTCATAATTTTTTTTTTTTCTAGATGTTTCAACTTCACTCTAAGACTTAACATACAAAATCTTACCCGGTTCCAAAGCCATTTTGTGGGAGTCCGCAGCGTGCGATACCAGAATGTGCTTGAGTCTTTCTTGGGGTCCCTCTTCTTTGTTTCTCTAAAAATTGAAGTCACACACACAATCAAAATCAAGTCACATAAGGTATGATTTAAAACTCTCCAAGAGTGCGACTTACGGACAAGTCTTCGAGAAGTAAATCAGCTTGTTTTTATTGTCCTTGTTGATAGAATCAAAAGGGTTATAGTCATTTCCGCGTGCAACTGGGTTAACCGGAATTACAGTCTCTGTTGCATGTCGAACAACCTGACCTTCGTTCCTCTTTAGATGATCACTCATTTTTTTAACCATGAGCGATGTCTCCTTCAAACTCTATTAATACCTTGTTATAATAATGTTCAATCTTTTATATATAAACCTTAAATCTTTATTTAGTAAATAACTAAACCTAGAGAATTTTTGTTTGGTGAATGGTAGTAAATATACTATGTAAGTAAAGTTATGAATAAAAACATTTAAAAGCAAAAGTTTTAAATTTAGATTATAAATCTTTTCGTGTTTATACCTTGTTAAATATTGATCTTCTTCTTCTTTTGAAATGTTAGCTTTCATATAAAGCTTAAATATATACGTGAGAATTTTTTTTAGTGAAATGTAGTAAGTATACTATTCATTTTTCTTTGAGAATAAATTATCTAAATAAATAGCCGATCGTGAGAAATTTTATCAAAATAAAATTAGATTTTAGCATGTTTTGACCAATTTTATTTCATTTTAATCATTGTTTAAAAATTAAATAGTTTACTATCGAACAAATAAATAAAATAATAAATCATGTTATGATAAAATAGTATATAATTTTAATAAAACACGCACACAAAGTTAAAATAAATATAACACTTAATTAAGTATGTACTAAAATATAGAAAACAAATTGAAAGTTACAAAATGAATTAAGTCTTTTCAAATCAAACAACATAATATTTTTGGAAAGACAAAAAAAATCTAAGTAAAATAGACGGGAGCATTATTTTAGTGTATGAGAGACAAGGTACACATTAAGTTTCGGATTGACACCAAACACGACAAATATTATGATTAATAAATGTAAAATTTATGGATGTTATCTTATTAGATATGATGCTTTTTTGAAATTATGTGTTTAATGTATGGACATATATATATATATATATATATATTAGAGATATGCATGTTGTAGAAGAGAAATTTATGATTTTTACTAATGTGATATATAAAGCAAACTCCATTGGTGACTCTTCCATATATCATGGATCTTAATAAAAAGTAAAGAGCCAGATTTTGGAGGTGTAGGCGATCTAGTGTGACAGATATTCAAATTAACAACTCTTTCTCATCTTACCATATACAAAAAAAAAGAGGTTTTTTAATACCAGGTCGGCACATGAAATTATTTTCATTAATTAGATCACAATATATATATGTATATCAATTAGTTAATTAGATTTCTTTTTTAATATTCATTAATATCCCAAATAGGTTTTCGGCTTTTGAGCCTAATCTAAGACCATGGTTAGAAAACAACAAAACATGTAACGATAAACAACCGAAATTGAGATCCTCTAGTGAATAGTTACCGGAATGCGAGAATTAATCTACTTGATATGAGAGTCTCCAGAACAGAATCACCATCAAACTTGACCCCCTCTAAATACATAGTCTTGACACCAATTCAGATATTGGATGATCAAAGACAACACAGTAGAAAGTCAAATCCACCAATGTCGCACATGAATAGAGCGAGAGAGGCATCCTAACTAAGGCTTCATCAACATCCACCTTATTTAGAATAGTTAGATGACTAACTCCACGCTCGACCACTTTATTTAACCTCCACACAAAATCATCATGAGAGTGCTCATCAGCATCATAAATCAACTTGAATCTCTTTATGACTAACTTTGGGTCAGATTCCATAAACACATCTATGAATTCCCCCAACTCGAGATCATCTTTGGTAGAGAGTTCAGAGAGGATCCGACATAGCAAATGACTTAACCTATGTTTCCCCGCGCCGTTGGTTTTGATAGACTTCATCTTGCTTAGAGACGTGTTTAGAGAGGTTCTAACCATGGCTTCTCCCGAAAACCCTAAATTTCACACAAAGCTCCGATATTATTGACTTATCCTACAAATGATTGACTTTTCTTTATTTATTGGTCTTTTATTTTCTAGTTTTGTAATTTATATGGTAAAAAAATATTGCACATTTTTACAAAAATATTTTCTACCAAGTTTGATTGACTATTCACACATATTAAAAAACCTTACCTTAAACTTCAAAAGTTGGCTTTTCTTCTTTTTTCAACACTTGTAATTAATGGGTTTTGCAATTAATGAGTTTGGAAAATCAATATTTTAGAAAAAAAAAAAAAATCTAGAAATAAAACTTTTTGAAACAGAGGGAGTATATCATTGTGATAAATATTGGTTAAGAATATTGCACATTTTTACATAAAATATCTCTTGCACCAAACATAGCTATGTTTTTTTTTCTTTCAATTAATTAGTGTGCTATCGATAGAGTAAAAAACCAAGCACATCAGATTATGATAAAATAGCATACTATTCTAATAATCAAGAATTAATTTTTGAAATAGCTTTGGTTAACAATTAAGTAGATACTTAGAAAACAAATATAAGTAAACTATAAGAACTACGTAAGTGAAAAAACAAAAAAAGAACTACGTAAGTGAAACAAAAAGAATGAGAACCAATAAATTTAGAAGTAAAAGTTCAAAATTTAGATACCAAACGCTATCGTGTTAATACCTTGTAGTATTAATGTTCAATCTTTTTTATTTGAAACATTAGTTTTCATATATATAAACCTTAAATCTTTATTTAGTAAATAACTAAACGTGATAATTTTTGTTTAGTGAATTGTAGTAAATATACTAAGTAAGTAAAGTTATGAACAAAAAGAATGAGAACAAAAGAAATTTTTAAAATAAGAGTTTTAAATTTAGATTTAAATATTTTCGTGTTTATACCTTGTAAATTATTTATTATCATCTTCTTCTTTTGAAATGTTAGTTTTCATATATAAACCTTAAATATATACGTGAGAATTTTTTTTTTTTTTTTTTGGTGAATTGTAGTAAGTATACTTTTCATTTTCTTTGAGAATAAATTATCTAAATAAATAACTGATCGTGAGAAAATTTCATTAAAATAAATTAGATTTTAGCATCTTTTGACCAATTATATTTCACGTTAAGCATTTTTATAAAATCAAAGAGTTTATGATCGATAAATAAATAAATCAGTGGTATGATAAAATAGTATATTATTTCAATAAAACACACACACAACTTTTAGCCAACTTAAAAAAAATATTTGTATCCACCATATTGAAGGTAAAATAAAGATAACACTTAATTAAGTACGTTCTAAAATATAGAAAACAAATTAAAAGTCACAAAATGAATTAAGTCTTTTTCAAATCAAACAACATAATATTTTTTGAAAGACAAAAATATCCACGTAAAATAGACGGGAGCATTTAGCGTATGAGACAAGGTATACATTGAGCTTTGGATTGACACCAAACACGATAAACATTATTATTAAAAAATGTAAAAGTTATGGATGTTTATGTAATTTTGGAAGTCGATATATGTTGTTAGATATGATGCTTTTTTGGAATTATGTGTTTAATATATGGATATATATATATATATATATATATATATATACATTAGAGATATGCATGTTGTAAAAGAGAAATTTATGATTTTAAATAATGTGATATATAAAGCAAACTCTATTGGTGACTCTTAGATATATCAATGCTCTTAATAAAAAGTATAGAACCATATTTTAGAGATGAGGCGATTTAGTGTGAAGAAATTCAAATTAACAACTCTTTCCCATCTTATCAAATACAAAAAGGTTTTTTTCATACCAGATCGGCGCGTGAAATTATTTTCATTAACTAGATCATGATATATATATCAATTATTTAATTAGATTTTTGAATCTGTATTTTTTTTTTTTTATATCAACTTAGCAATATATTAGATTGTAAAAGGTGCATACAGATATGTAACCAACCAAGGAGGTGGTGGGGAATAAGAAAAATACAAAGAGGGTGAGGAATAAGCTTTCCTACAAATTACATCAGCTGGAGTATTTTTTTCTCGATTTACATATGCTATTGAAGATAACGGTCGTTGCTTCATCCAGTGTCGTATATCTGTCAGAATCGTTCCAAGCTCGATGTGATCTTTCCCAGTATTGATTAGATTAACTAGCGCCTGACAATCATTTTCAAACCAAACACACCGAAATCCTTGAGACCAGATTACCTGGATAGCATTTAGGAAACCAAGTGCTTCTGCTTGTAAAGCCGATAGGGATGGTCTGAGTTTTCCTCCTCTAGCAAGAATAAGTTTTCCTTTAGAGTCCCTTAGAATCCATCCCGTAGCAGTAAATGTTTGTCCTTGTTTGAAACTACTATCAAAATTGCATTTGATCCAACCTGTTGGGGGTGGAGACCAGGCACTCGTCCGAATGTTTCTATGGCAATGCGTAAAAGTAGAGTCATCCATATTACTTACTTCGCTCGATTGGTTAGCTGCTAGCCATTCACACAAATCAGCAAGTCCCGTTGTAAACTCAGAATCTGGGCTACGGGTGATCTTTTGGTAGAGGTAGTTATTTCTCGATTTCCATATTCTCCATAGCAGCCAGAGTGGTAGGAGATTGTTTATCTCTGTCGGAAATTTGTAGTATTGGAGTAGCAAGTTTATATTGGTTTCAAGATTATCCGTAAAGGAAAATTGATGACCAGATTGATTGGTGTATACATCCCAAATTGATTGGGCATAAGGACAGGTGAATAACAAATGGTTTATTGTTTCATTATCCAAACAACAGCGTTGGCACTCTGGAGGGACTCGAATTTGTCGAGATAGGAGCTGTGAATTGGTTGCTAAAGCTCCTGATAGACAGCGCCATAGAAAGTGTTTTATTTTGGATGGTATGTTTAGATGCCAGATTTCTTGTTTGAGTTTTACGGATCCAAGTGGAGGGTGAATGATGTCGTCGTCGGTCAAGTCTACATGCGTAGCCACCCAATATCCCGATCTAACTGAATAGACAGCATTCGTATTATAGACCCATTCATAAGAATCATGATCGGCATGATGAGATATATACATTGTTGAAACTATTTGTTGATCCTCAGGTGTTAAAACACCTTCAAATATAGCTGGATTCCATTCCCGTTTATTGTCGGACCACAGATCAGCCACCATTAACGTATTATCAAGAACCGGTCCATGGGCTGGACGAGGAGGAATAGTGGGAATCCAGGGATCCTCCCATACTCTAGTGGTTCGACCATTACCAATACGGATCCGGAGTCCTTGTTGTAATAAAGATTTGCCTTCCTGAATTGATCGCCATCCATATGATGCCTTACCAATCGTTTTTGCTTGGAGATAAGAAGTCTTATGATAGTAAAGACCTTTATAAATTCGCGCTAGCAGACAAGTTGGATTAGTTAGAATTCGTCAAGCCTGTTTCGCGAGAATGGCCTTGTTGAAATTTTGTAAATCGCGGAATCTTAGACCACCTTCATGTTTTGGTAAAGTCATACGACGCCAGCTTACCCAAGGAATTTTTCGCTTTCCATTTTCTTTGCCCCACCAAAATGAGGATACTATACGAGTAATATCCTTACAAATCGATGTCGGGAGGAGGAAACAGCTCATCGAATACACTGGGAGTGCTAAAGCCACCGATTTAATTAATATTTTTTTGCCTGCAGGGGATAAGTATTTTGTTGACCATCCCTCCGTTCTATCTTGAACTCTCTTAACAATATGTTGAAAAAGTTTCCTTTTATTCCTTCCGAATTTTTCAGGTAAACCCAAGTATTTACCACCTCCCCCCCCCCCACTGTCGTGATGCCAAAAATATGATGTAGTAGCCGTCGTTTTGATTCCGGAGTTTTCATACCAAAAATCAAAGAAGACTTAGTGTAGTTAATTTTTTGACCAGAGGCTTTTTCATAGGTTTGAAAAATAGATGTCATATTTTCGCAATCAGACATTGTTGTTCGACAAAAAAATAATGAATCATCAGCAAAGAAAAGGTGAGATATTGAAGGACAATTTCTAGTTATTTTCATGCCATGTATCTGATTATAAGCCTCAGCTCTATTAATAAGTTGGCTAAGTACTTCAGCACAAAATAAAAACAGATAAGGCGATAGGGGGTCACCTTGTCGTAGACCACGTGAAGGAATAACCTTCCCATATGGAGAGCCATTAATTAGAATTTCATACGTAACCGTACTGACACAAGCCATTATCCATTGAACCCATTTTGGATCAAATCCCATTTGCAGTAACACCTTCTCCAAAAAGTTCCATTCAACTCGATCATAAGCTTTGCTTATATCAGTTTTGATAGCTAAATACCCCTGAGTACATTCTTTTCGCGCTTTCAAAGCATGAAGTAATTCATGAGCAACCAATACATTATCCGAAATCTGACGACAGGGGATAAAAGCAGCTTGTGAATCAGAAATTACTGCACTTAAACAAATCTTCATACGCATAGCCAGAATCTTGGAGATGATTTTGTAATTAACCGTGCATAACCTTATAGGACGATAATCCGTCATGGTGATCGGATTAGTAATTTTGGGAATAAGGCAAATTTGGGTTTTATTAATTTGATTTTCTAACTCACCCGTTTCAAAGAACTGACGAACCATAGTACAAATTTCAGGACCAATCAAATCCCAAAATTGTTGATAAAAGGCTGCTGTAAATCCATCATATCCAGGAGCTCGATCAGCGCCTATAGCAAAAACTGCCTCCCGTATTTCTATATCTGTCACTCGAGCGGTCAAGCGTTGGTTCATTGCATCACACACCTTCGTTGTTAGCACATTCAGAACCTCAGTAAGATCGGTATAGTTTGTAGACGTAAAAAGTTGGGTAAAATAGTTGGCAGCAACTAAACTGATAGCATCATCCCGATAGTGGACCATGCCTTGGTCATCAGTCATGGATTTGATTCGATTTTGTGATTTTCTCGTCTTGGAGACTGCATGAAAATATTTAGTATTACGATCCCCCAGTGATAGCCAGTTATTTCTGCTTTTAATCTTCCAAAATTGCTCTTCATCTTGGTATGCTTCTGCCAGAGACAGTCGAATCCTATGATCGGTAGTCGCTGGAATGGTAGGATCCCGTTCCGCATTATCAAGCTGGTATTTTAACACTTGAATGATTTCAGCCGTATTAGTCTTAGAAAGACGTTTCCATTTAGCTAATGCTCTTCGACAATTCTGAAATTTATTAGACAGGCCTCCATTCCTATCGGGAGGAGCACGTGACCATCCACTTTGAACAGCTTCGATAAAAGAGGGGTCGCGATAGAATTGTTTATCGTATCTAAACTGGCCTCATTTTTGGATAACAACCTCGACAATGTTAATGATGACAGGAGCGTGGTCTGATCCGGCAAGGGTTAAAAATTCTGTTTTGGATGTTGGATAAGATGTTTTCCAATTCGAATTGATGAGGACCCGATCAAGACATGATTCGATTGTAGTTTGGTTGCGTTTACTAACCCAACTAAAACGATTTCCTTTAGAAATCATCTCTGTCATATTGCAACTAGTGACCATATTTTGAAAATTCCGAAAATTGCTGGGACGACGAGGTCTGCCCCCTTTCTTCTCATTTGGGTTTAAGATTTCGTTGAAATCACCACACATAAGCCATGGACCAGTTCTATTGATTGATAGCCGTTGTAGTTTTTCCCATAAATGATGGCGTTCACTTGGATTAGGATGCCCATAGATGCAAGACAAGTAGTAGTTAAAAGATTTGTATTGAATAGATAAATCTACTAGTCTTACATCTTTAGATAGAATTTGTACATCTACATAACTTTTCCAGAATACAGCTAATCCCCCACTTAAACCTCTCGGAGATACTAGAGTCATGTTACTGAAACCCAAACTGACCCCTAAAGTCCTCACATAAGCATCTTGTTGTTTCGTTTCTATTAGGAACAACACGTCCAAGAGATACATTCGTTGCATCTCTTTTAGGCGTCGAACTGTCAAGGGTTGTCCTAAACCTTGACAGTTCCAAAATCCAATCCTCATGAATCCGGTGGTGGTATCAGCCCCACCGCGGCTCTGTTTTGGTCGTCATCAGATCGTGAAGTGCCCGATCCGCTTCCAGTCTCATAGTTGGAGTTGTACAAGTGTGGTGTTGGAGAGTGCCGCTTCCGTTGAGACGTATCATCAAAAACAAAAAGGTGTTCCTGTTTACGTTTACGATCGGCTAGCGCTGGAGGAGCAGATGAATCCTTCGCCGTTTCTGTATCAAGAACAAAAGAAGGAAAAATGTTAGCCGGAGTATCATCATCGGTCTCCCACCCCGTACCATAGTTGATGTTTCCAGTGTCGTCCGAATGAGTCTGCGCTAGTGCATCATGATGGGGATCAATATCAGAAAGGGTCTCATCTTCATCTTCTTCTGGGTCCTCTTCTTCATCCTCAACAGCATCAATAACCGGGTCTACTCGAGGGAGTGAAGAGGTGTCGACTTCAATGTCTATAACAGGTTCTCCATGGTCATCGATCTCTTGAATATGGATACCGCTGTTTCCGCCATTAGTCGGAGGGTCAGGATTGCCTTCATCTTGATCCGAATCTTTTGAATCGTCATGGCCTCCTCCATTCTGAAGTATACAGTTACCGGAGTCATGAGTAAGCCGGCCACAGATTTCACAAAACCCTCTAAGTCTTTCAAAAAAGAAACTTAGAATCGTGTTTTCGCCTGGATTGAATTGGAAATTGCGCTGGAATGAGAGTGGTTTGTCGACATTCCAATTAATCTGGACACGTACGAATTCAACCCTCGTCGCTGAGGTTGCGTCAAAATCCAATTCCAGGATATCTCCAAGCGTACGAGCAATGTTGTCAATAACTCCCTTGAGACAATGAATTGGGATGCCTCTGATTTGGATCCAGAAAGGGATGAAATCCAGGTTAAAGGAATCCATCGACGGGTCCCATTGTTGAAGGACGATCATTCGATCAGCATAAGACCAAGGACCCCGACGCATCACTGTCTCAAGTGATTCGGCTGATGGAAAAACAAATTGAAACCGCCGTTGTGCGATGACCCTTCCTCTGACCAAGCCGACAAGTCCCCAAGATCGGGGAAGAGTTGCAATTATTTGGCGAAGATTTTGTTTCCAGGGAATGAGAGGACGGCCAATCAAGCAATATCTATTCTCGTCTATCGCCGATTGGACCACTGGTTGAGGAAGGATTACTGGTGGCTCGTCTAAACCCAAATTGATGTTTTGTAGAGAGCGTCTAATGTCGTCCGCCATTGATAACCAGAGAAGATGGAATCGGAATAAGAAAAGTAGGAGAAGAAGAGAATCGGTACACAGATCCTCAAACGATAGGATTAAATAGAGAACTGTCCATTTAGGGGGTGTATCATCGTGTAAAGTTTGGGCCACTTTACCGGAAGGAACTGCATGATCGTGGGGGAGAAGAAACCACCCACGACCGTTGCCAGAAACCGTCGGAATCCTCGATTGAGGATGACAAGGAAGAAACCGCCAAATCGCATTAACGATCGCCATGTAACAAAGATCTTTCTTTTTATAACATTTTTTTGAATCTGTGTTTATATTTATATAATTTTGTTTCTTATGTTAAATAGTTTTCATTTACTTTCCTTTTTTTATTTTTCCAATTCTTCAAATTTTCTTACCTTGAAAAGTAATTACTGCCATTCCATTTATAAATTAGGAAATGAATATATCTTTCTATTATTACTAATGATGCACTTCTTTCTTTTACACCAAGCAATTAAATTGATACTGTATCAAGTTTACAAAGTGAGAATAAAACAAAAACTTTCAGAAAACAAATTATTACATAAGCAATACATGTTTATTTTAACAACTCCATTATTAAATCAAGAATAAGAGTAATCACAATGTAATGCATCAGAAATTACAGTAGGAACATAGAAAATGATACAAAAAGGTTAAATGGTTAAGGATGCTTCTTATGGCTAGAATGTAGTAGGAACACATAAATGATACAAAAAGGTTAAATGGTTAAGGATGCTTCTTTTGGCTAGAATGTCTGCAGACACATTGCAATTCCTTTTTGTCCAATTAAACCTAACTCCATCATACTTGTTGATCCAATAACGAACTTCTCTCAACCACTTAAACAACCCAAAATTTAGAGATTTCCCATTTACCAGCTCCATTAGAATCTTATTATCTCCTTCAAAACAATTTTTCCGAAAACCTTTACTCCAACAATGGTGCATAGCAATGAGAAGAGCCTGGAACTCCGATTCTAAAACATTATTCGTACCTTTATCAATCACTTATCCCACCCCTAAATGAAAACCTTTCTGATCATGCACGATCCAACCAACCTTAGAGGCAATACCACCATTAATGAATGAGACATCAAAATTACATTTAATCCAATTCAGGTTAGGAGGAGATTGATCTTTTAAAAGGATTAGTCATTCGAGGCGAATGGATAGACCAAGCAATTAAGTGGGGAATATTTGGGTGTAGGAGAGGATTTTAGAACAAGGGTTTAAAAGGAAGTAATATTATCTTATATATAAGCATTGAGAAAATACCACATGAGCATACTAATCAATTATTTGGGATAATTACATTTTTCACATATCTCTTTATTCAAGATAAGTGAGTCTGTAAGTTATTCTTAAAATTATTCAAAACATAAGTTTATTCAAAAAAATTAAAAATCTCGTATCACTGAAATGTTGTTAAAATATTATAGAAAATAATTTGAATTATTTGAGAGCCAATTTGTAGAGAGATAGCACCTCACAAGATTTTTTAAAACTTAAATAAGTTGAATGTATTATCTTATTTCAAATGTTTGGATAAATAATAAAATAAATACATTTATTGAGAGACAAGAGTTTATCAAATGTTTGGATAAATGTAATATTTTCTTTTTATATATTAACTGTGTGTGTTTTTGTTTTAATCCAAATTACATAAAATGTGAAATGTGCACAACCATATCAGCAAGCATTCAAAGAAACTTTGACGTTGAAATTTTCAACCGTAACAACATGAATATAGTTAGTCAAAAATCCTTCACTTTTGAGTTTCCTCTTTTGAAAAAATTTGTTTACGTTTTCCCATTTTGGTGTTGATAAAATTTTGACTCAAATAGACGACATGATAAAGTGTTAGGCAAGGAACAATATTTACAAGGCATAGATGTAACAAAGAGCCAACAAACAAGATCAGTGGATGCTATATTGTTAACGATTAGTTTTCAATAAAAAAATAATAACATAACGGCTAATAATCTTATATATATATATATATATATATATAATAGCATTTCAATTTTCTTTTGTTAAGAGAAAAGAGAAAATTAACCTAATTAACATTCAATAGAAATCTAGGTTTACATAAAGAAAAAATCTAGTAAGTCTAACAAAAGATAATTGAGTATATATGAGAGGCAGTACAACACTGTAAACATAACAACTTTACACTTTGTATATCTCTTTCATTTACTTGATGTTACCGCCCACTTAAAAACATTTTCGTCAAGGCTGAACAATTCTTCCTAAAATATGTTGCTAGTATCATTTTACTTGGTGTCTGAGATGTCTTCAGATGAAGAAACTCGAGCGAGGATAAGACACATTGAGGCACTGGTGCAAGTTCGATCTCCTCTATCTCCGGAAGGAGATCAAGTTCCTAGTAATATAAACAACAAAATTTTGGAATATGAATCTCAATATGTAATTACATGAACATAGCCAAATGGAACGCACCAGGATAAGCGAATGTAGATTCATGCAGCAACCCAAAAAGACTGGTAAAACATCCCAAGAAGAATCGACTAACGAAGCATTCAGGCGAGACAAATTAGAAAATTGAGGCAACGTTTCAACCTCAGAGTAGTCATGGATGAACTGTACGTGTATAACAAAAAAGAAAATAAATGCCATATACGAAAATTTTACAAGCATAATCTTTTGAATCAATCACTCATACATATATGTGTATACCTCTAGAGTTCGAGCAGAGATGGTCATTCCGTGAAATGTGGATATGCCGATGAGAAAATTACGGATCTTAGTTGTATCATCATGGTCAACATCAAACACAACATCGACGTTTACATTTGCAGACGGAGCAATGTTATGGATTATGAAGTTTTTAGGCTGGTAATCAGTGACACTCATATACTCGAGTTTTGGAGCATCAACTTCAACACTGGGATCTTCGCCATCGAGACGCTTAGACTCTAGTGAGAAGATTTTCAGTGATTGAGACCGAACACATACAACTTCCAGATAATCTTCAGGATGCATAATCACAGTTAATTCCTCAAGCACCGAACAACTTGAAATGAGAGTCTTCAGAACAGAATCACCATCAAACTTGACCCCCTCTAAATACATATTCTTGACACAATGTAAGGAAACCAATTCTGATTCTGGATGATCAAAGACAACAAAGTATAGAGTCAAATCGACCAATGTCGCACATGAATAGAGCGACAGAGGCATCCTAACTAAGGCTTCATCAACATCCACCTTATTCAGAACAGTTAGATGACTAACTCCACGCTCGACCACTTTACTTAACCTCCACACAAACTCATCATGAGAGTGCTCATCAGCATCATAAATCAACTTGAATCTCTTTATGACTAACTTTGGGTCAGATTCCATAAACACATCTATAAATTCTCCCAACTCAAGATCATCTTCGAAATCATGGATATCCAAATCTAAAGCAGGAACATGTGACCAGAGATCTCTCCAACGACTCGACAAAACACTAGTGCGAACCGACTCCTTGGTAGGGAGTTCAGAGAGGATCCGACATAGCAAATGACAAGGTAAATCGCTTAACCTATCTTTCCCCGAGCCATTGGTTTTGATAGACTTCCTCTTGCTTAGAGACGTGTTTAGAGAGGTCTTAGCCATGGCTTCTCCTGGAAACCCTAAATTTCACACAAAGATACGATATTTTGTTAGAGATAGAGAGGAAGAAGAAACCTTAAATTTGCGACCACAGAACTTCTCTAATGGATTTTCTTCCTCTTTTGACAGTTTTTATAACAAGTTGAAAATGAAAAGATGCCACCAAACGTGTCCTTTCAAATTCTTTCAATCTTTTTATTGACCTCTTTTGGGTATATTTAATTAAATGGTTTGGTCTTTTATTTTATAGTTTTGTAATTTATATGGCAAAGAGATATTGCACATTTTGACAAAAATATATACTACCAAGTTTGATTTTCTGACTATTTCACACATTCTAAAAATACATTAAATGATTACCATAACTAATCATTTTTCATTTTTTTTCTTTAACTATTTTAATGTCAACTTCCATTTATTGGATAGTAGTAGATTCTTTTTTTACTTAAACTTGTATCATACTATTCTTACAATCGAGAATTAATTTTTGAATTAACTTTGGTTAACAATTAAGTAGATACTTAAAAAGCAAAATATAAGTAAACTATAAGAAGTACCTAAGTGAAACAAAAAGAATGAAAACAAAAAAATTTAGATGTAAAAGTTAAAAATTTAGATACCAAACCTTATCGTGTTACTACCTCGTAATATTATTGTTCTATCTTTTTTATTTGAAACATGAGTTTTCATATATACACCTTAAATTTTTATTTACTAAATAACTAAACGTGATAATTTTTGTTTAGTGAATTGTAGTAAATATACTACGTAAGTAAAGTTACGAACAAAAAGAATGAGAACTAAAGAAATTTTAAAATAAAAGTTTTAAAGTTAGATTTAAATATTTTCGTGTTTATACCTTGTAAATTATTGATTATCATCTTCTTCTTTTGAAATGTTTGTTTTCATATATAAACCTTAAATATATACGTAAGAATATTTTTTTATAGTGAATTGTAATAAGTATACTGTTCATTTTCTTTGAGAATAAACTATCTAAATAAATAGCTCATCGTGAGAAAATTTAATCAAAATAAAAATTAGATTTTAGCATGTTTTGACCAATTATATTTAACGTTAAGCATTTTTAAAAAAATTAAAAAGTTTACTATGGATAAATAAATAAAAAAATAAATCATGGTATGATAATTTAGTATATTATTTCAATAAAACACGGGACACCACTTTTAGCCAACTTAAAAAAAAAAAAATTTATCCACCATATTGAAGTTACAATAAAGATAATACTTAATTAAGTACATACTGAAATATAGAAAAACAAATTACAAGTCACAAAATGAATTAAGTTTTTTTAAATCAAACAACATAATATTTTTAGAAAGACAAAAATATCTACATATAATAAGCGGGAGCATTTAGCGTATGAGACAAGGTACACATTAATTGATTTTTGGACTGGCACCAAACACGATAAGCATTATGATTAATAAATATAAAAGTTATGGATGTTTAGTCGATATATGTTATTAGGTTTGTGATTAATAAATGTAAAAGTTATGGATGTTTAGTCGATATATGTTATTAGATATGTGTATAATAAACAAAAATATTGCACAATTTTACAAAAATATATGCTACCAAGTTTGAATTTCTGACTATCTCACACATATTAGAAACATAAAATGATTACCTCAACTAATCATTTTTCATTTTTTTTCTTTACTATTTTGATACCAACTTCCATTTATTAGATAGTACTAGTAGATTCCTTTTCTACTTAAACTTCAAAAGTTGGCTTTTCTTCCCTTTTTTTCAATACTTGTAATTAATGGATTTTGCAATTAGTCTAGAAAATCAACATTTTTAGAAACAAAGAAAATCTAGAAATAAAACTTTTTGAAACAGAGTGATAAATATTGGTAAAGAATATTGCACATTTTTACATAAAATATCTTTTGCACCAAACATAGCTATGTTATTTGTTTCAATTAATTAGTGTGCTATCGATAGAGTAAAATATCAAGCACATCAGATTATGATACAATAGCATACTATTCTAATAATCAAGAATTTATTTTTTGAATTAGCTTTGGTTAATAAGAACTACGTAAGTGAAACAGAAAGAATGAGAACAAATAAATTTAGATGTAAAAGTTCAAAATTTAGATACCAAACCTTATCGTCTTAATACCTTGTAATAGTATTGTTCAATCTTTTTATTTGAAACGTTATAGTTTTCATATATAAACTTTAAATCTTCATTGTAAACAACTAAACGTGAGAATTTTTGTTTAGTGAATTGTAGTAAATATAGTACGTACGTAATTAAAGTTACGAGCAAAAAAAAATGAGAACAATGAAATTTAAAAGTAAAACTTTTAAATTAAGATTTTAAATCTTTTCGTGTTTATCCCTTGTAAAATATTGATCATCTTCTTCTTTTGAAATGTTAGTTTTTATATATAAACCTTAAATATATATGTGAAAATATTTTTTTATTGAATTGTAGTAAGTATACTGTTCATTTTCTTTGAGAATAAACTGTCTAAATAAGTAACTGATCGTGAGAAATTTTATCAAAATAAAATTAGATTTTAGCATGTTTGACCAAATTATATTTTGCGTTAAGCATGTTTTAAAAATTAAATAGTTTACTATCAATAAATAAATAAAACAATAAATCATGGTATGATAAAATAGTATATTATTTCAATAAAACACGCACACAACTTTTAGCCAACTTTAAAAAATATATGTCAAATTGAAAGTGACGCAATGCTTGTATTTTTATCTTTTGATATGTGCTGTTTGTATTCTGATCTTCTTTTGATTCTTTCACAAGCTCTTCGTTTCATCTTCATTATAGTTTATTAATGCTTGACAAATTTATTTAAAACATATAGCTACTTGTATTTTGTTTCGATGTCATGTGATATGCATAGGCTCATGTGTAAACTCGAACTTACAACTTTCAGTAGAAGAATCGGTTCATAATTTATTATGGCCTATACTTATGAGCACAATTTATTTTCCTTTCATTACCGATATTTATTCTCTATTCATTTTTATAGAATAGACTTTGGTAGTGGTAGTTGCCAATAATAGACTCTGATTCACTTTGTTTTTCTAATTTTATAGGTTTGATCGAGATGATGGGGTGTTGACTCGTAAAATTTCTAAGTTATTGAAAAGCAGTTTTGATGGTCCGTATTATTGTTGGACACAAACACCTGGACCAATTCAACATAGATATTTCATTCAATTTGCGGTAATCTCAGTTTATTTATGCTTGTTCGATATTAGTTATTAAGAAATATCTCTAACATATATCTTTAATATGTGTAGCAAATATACCATTGGGATCCCTTACTTACTGCGAGTGGTCGAGAAGAATTTGTTTGAATCGAATGAAAGGAATGGTAACAAATGATCGATATGGATTGTTGATAAGTTGTGGAAACAAATGACTGACTATTGGGCTACTGATGAGGCCAAGGAGAGGAGTAGTAATGCATCTAACTGTCGGGACTCAACACGAGAAGGATATGGTCCACACAAACACCGTTCAGGTCAAAATTCATATTTACGAATTCAGCGAGATTTGGTAAGTGATCTGAATATTTAGTTTCTGATATTGGTTTCTTTATTTCATTGTCTCTTCTTGATTTGGTTTAACTACTTTGCTGCATAATCACCGTCAAATGAAGGTTGTTAATTGCTAAGTCACTTGTGTTTTTCCAGTTGGTATAAATGTTGTAGCTCTTATGTTTTTCAGTTTCGTTGTTTATGGTAGAAAGCTTGTCAATTGCTAAGTCCCTTATGTTTTTCAGTTGGTAGGAAAGCTTTACTTATGTTTGTCAATTGCTAAGTCAAGTTTATTTATATTTTTGAAAGCTTTTCGTTGTATTAGTAGTGTTTAATTCAGTGTGTATTAAATTGGAGAAGTGTTTATCAGTTGCTCGTGTGTTAGTAGTAGTTAGTTTGGCTCTTCCACATTTCATGTTTGAACATCTTGATTTTTTGGAAACTTGTGTGATTTACAAACGTGTCTGTATGAATCATATGGTTGTTTAATTTAAACTTGGTCATTTGTTATGTGGTTATTTGCTATATCCGAAACAGGTGTGTAGGAGAAAAAATTGGGAAGAACTCCATCGGAAAAGTGTTTATCAAGACGCATACAAAGGCTGATGGGACATTTATTGATCAATAGGCCAAGAAAATCGTCGAAGAATATAAGAGAAACTTAGACGAGAAGTTGTCCCAAAAGGAGGTTGATCCTTCTGAGATCTCTGATGTTACCTCTCGAATACCGGAGCTTACCGAAACTGAGTTGAACGAGATATTTCTACAGGTATAAAACTGAGATGAACTGACCTAAACTAAGTAGTTAGTTTTGTTGTTTCTTGTTGTTTGAGTTTCAGTTTCACTTGGTTGCTTTTCTAAATTAGTTACAAGTATTGAATTGTTGTCTTTGATTTTCAGTCTACTATTCCAGATGAGAGAGGCCGTTAGTATGGACTTGGTAGTCTTCAACCAATCTATGGTTCCGGAAAGAGAAAAGGTGGCCCAGGGATCTCTAGTGCTACAACATTTGTAGAGTTGCAAGAACAACTAGCAGCTGCTCAACGCCAGATTGAAGAGCAAGCAACTGCGAACACTCGACGTGATGCTGAAGCCTCTCTCCGTGCAACTAAAGCCAAACGCCTTGCAAAAGCACAACAAAGTCGGATCACGATTTGGAGCTGCTCCTCGGCTATTTGAAGGAGAAAGATCCTGCTTTCTATGCTTATATTAAAGCAAATGCTCTCCAAACTCAACCTACAACACCCGAGACACCCGAGGTCGAGACAACGGAGTTGCCTACGAGTTCACCAATGCAAGAGCAGTGATGTTTTATTTTAGTGAAACTTTGATTTTTAACTAATTTTGTTGGTTTTGTATTAACATTTTCAAATACAAGTTTTAGGGTTAAAAAAAAAGGTTTCAGTTTTAGTTTTATTTATTTTTGGTTCAACAAAAATAATAGCAGGTAAAAAATAAAATGAAAAAAACGAAATCAAATATAAATGAAGTTGTCCCTTATTAGTCAATAAATTTGTGACTAAATTGTAACTCTTAACAATCAAAATCGTCACTTAATTGCCACTAATATATGCGATTCATTTGTCACTAAAACATAACAGAGTCACTTATTAGTCGCAAAACCACTGCCAGTAACTTCTAACCAAAAACAGAAGTCGTTGATTAGTCACAAATATTTAGGACGATTTTGTAACTTAGTTGCAAAAATATAGAGACTAATATGCGACGGAAACGAAGTCGTCTCAATATTTTTGCGACTATCGCGTGCATCACAATATCGTCGCTAATACGCGACTTTGTAGTAGTCGTAAAACAGTTGTAAAACAGCGACTATTGTGTGACGCTTTTATTTTGCGACTAGCGTTTTGCGACAATGGCTTGTGGTCATAAATTTGTCTCAAATACATGATTTGCGATTCCTTAACGACTATTTTTGTAGTCTTAAAATCGATGTTTTCTTGTAGTGATATTGAAGTTAAATAAAGATAACACTAAATTAAGTACGTGCCACAATATAGAAAAACAAGTTTTAAATCACAAAATGAATTAAGCCTTTTTCAAATCAAACAACATAATATTCTTGTAAAGAAAAAAATATCCACGTAAAATAGACGGGAGCATTTAACGTATGAGACAAGATACACATTGAGCTTCGGATTGACACCTTACACAATAAACATTATGATTGATAAATTAATGTAAAAGTTATGGATGTTTATGTAATTTTGGAAGTCGCTATATGTTAGTAGATATGATGTGTTTATTATATATATATATATATATATATATATTAGAGATATTCATGTGTAAAAGAGAAATATATGATTTTAAATAATGTGATATATAAAGCAAACTCCATATATTGGTAACTCTTAGATATAACAATGATCTTAATAAAAAAAAGTAAAGAACCAGATTTTGGAGGTGTAGACGATTTAGTGTGACAGAATTTCAAATTAACAACTCTTTCTCATCTTATTATATACAAAAAAGGTTTTTTTATACTAGGTCGACAAGTGAAATTATTTTAGATCTTGATATATATGTTTTTCAAGAACTACAAAGTTTTTCAAAAACAAAATGTCGGATTGTTTTTATAATAGACGGATAGGGTTACAGATTGAGTGGGTAATCACTCTTTGCAAAACGCGATTTCGATAAGTTAATCTCATTTTGAAGAGTTTGATTAGAGATGTTGAATTAGAGAGAGTAAAATAGTATAGGTGGTTTAAAGCAGATATTGAATAGTTTGAGGAGGTTATTCAAGAACTACAAAGTTTAGGTGAAATAGATAGTTTCCAGAGTTGCGTAGGGGTTTAGGTGGTGAACCCTTGTTTTAAACTTAAATAAGTTGAATGTACTTTCTTGTTTCAAATGTTTGGATAAATAATAAAATAAATAGTTGTTATTAACATATATTTTTCTCCCAATAATTAGTTTGACGTACACAAATGGAAATCAATGACAAACCATAACTAGCCTTGTATTTTCTTGTGAACTAGCCTCGTCAACAAAACAAAATCTAGAAAGTCTTAAAATAGATTATTGGATAACTGTTGGTAGGTAAACTGGATTTATGAGAATCAACATTGTAAGCATAACAATTTTAGCCATGGATGACCTGTGTAAACTTGTCTTCTATCTCACCAATAATTGCTTTGCAAATTGACTAGGATATATGAAGTATAACAAGGTCTCTGGTAAGGAAGTAAATTGGGTGAATCAAGTATAGTACAGAAGAAACATTCATTAATGTAAGAACCATTGCAAGACATGATAGTCGAGGAACAAGCACATATCGCTCCATGAAAAAAAAATTATAATATTATGTCAGCTATTTTCAGATTCAAGACCTAAATATATATTTTCCTAATTTAAAGCCAGAACGGAATTAACAAACATAAACGTTCTTTTTTTTATATATTTCTAGATCGAGTAAATAGAGAATAACTATGTGACCATTAACAGTTTGATACGAAGGGATAAATCTAGAGAGAGAAAAAAGAAAGAGAGCTTCAAGAGATCAACCGGAGGGGCACTTACTGTAGCTTGTGGTTAATTTCTGATCGTGATCTCAAAACCTATCTCTTAGTCAATTCTGCGGCTAAGGTATATATGTGTTCTGGTTTAACGTTTCCACATCAAAAGATAATAATAACAATGAAGACTTCAAAACACACCACAAACTCAACAAGACACAGAGTTATCAAAAAATAATATTTCCCTAGAAAAACACTTCCACACCATCAACGCATTTATATTGTTATTTGAGAATCAATGGCAACTTTTTTGCCAAGTTCCGCATAACTGCCATCGAAACATATTTTTAAAAACATGTATAGTTATTCATAAATGAAATGTTATAGTTATTGCAAGGAGTAATTGCAAGATCTTTAGTTCCCTAAAAATGATTTTTTATCTAACAATTAAGATATTTTAATAAAGCAAATAGTAGTAAAAGTTCTAGTTTACCTTGATAAAATTATAATATTATAAAATTCTTATTTGATAAAACAATTAAAATATGTAAACGTGACAAAAGAAAAAGAAAAAGCTTTTAAGAGCTCGCTGATCAAATGGTGAGGCAGGTTATAATTGACATAAGTCCGATGTAAAATGAGTTTAATGGAAGTGTTAATCTCCTTCGACACCTCTAATTCTAAATATGTAATTGCAATACTAAACTACTTATGTATCACGTGTTAAATAAGAAACATTAAAGATTTAAATTGCATAACATTAATACTCAATTAGAAAGTCGTAAAAAATCTGACATCTTTGTATAAGTTTTAGAGTCTTCCATATATGTAACAAAGAGCCAAGAAATATAATCACGTTGATGCAATATTGTTGACGATTAGGATTCAATGAAAGAATATAAAAGTTAATAATCCTATATATATGTATCATAATAGAATTTCAACTTTGTTTTGTAAGTGAAAAGAGAAATTTATCATAATAGCATCCATATAGAAATCTAGGATTACATAAGGACATGTCAACAAAAAATCTAGAAAGTCTTACAATAGATTATGGGATTTATGAGAGACAAATTTGATTATTGGATTCTGTATCTCTTTGGAATCCTTTTGATTTTCTTGATGATGTCACTACAAGAAAACATATCAAAAACCTACGAATTTTCGTACGAAAAATTTGGTAAAAAATATTTCTTACTATTATTCTACAATTTTCTGACGAAAATATAAATTAGTAAAAAATTAGTAGAAAATTTTCTACGAACAAATATCGTAAGAAAGTGGTAGAAAATTTCTTACCAATTTTCTACGACACAAAAGTTCGTAGGCAACTCGATAAAAAATTTGTAGGAATTTAGTAAGAAACACAATCATAGGATTATCGTAGGAAAATTTCCTTCTATTTTCTTACGAAACAAAATCCGAAAGTCTGTCATAGGATTATCGTAGGAAAATTTCCTACCATTTTTCTACGAAACAAAATCTAAAAACCAGTCGTAGATTTATCGTAGGAAAATTTCCTAGTATTTTCCTACAAGTTACAACAATATATTATTATTTAATAAACCTATCAATTTCCTACAAAATTTAAAAAAAACCCTAGATCTATCACACCTCTCTCTCTCTCTTTCTGATTAGCTAGTAAACAAAATGTAACTCTGAACCCAATCCTTCGCTCTCACTCTTCTCCCATCTCCAAATTTTGCCAAACCCAATGAGAGACGCGAATTCATCCCTCTAAAATGAGACCCATCTTGTCCAATTTCTCTATGATGCTCAGTTTCAACGGCTCCATTGACGGCGACCCATCATATCTCTGCTTCAACCCACAAGCCCTTTCCAGCGGAGGTATCAAGGAGTATCATGGAGCTTTCATCCGTTGAAACTCTCTCCACTTTGACCCAAGACGGTTGGCCTAACGGCGTTGGAGTTAGATTCGCCGTTGAAAAAGATGACACTCATGTTCTTTGCCTCAATCGCACATTCTCTCCTGACAAGAGGTCTGCTCTTCATGTTCAGGTCCTCATCATTTCCTTATTTTACTCTGTTTCTTTCTGCAATTGACAATTGTATTTCTCTTTTGCGTAGAGCGTGTTCGTGTCGTGTTCGTGAGAAATATATTGAGGATTAACAGTTAGAAAGTTATGTGCAAGTATGGAATTTATGATTGAGCATTTCCTTGTTCTAGTGTGAACTATCAGAGTAGTACCCTAAATTTAGCAATTTAAACGAGGACGTGTTAATTATTAGATATGAGACTTGCTACTAGATATGTAACTTTACTTTGGTCTGTTCCATGATGTTGTGCTGATGTGTATGTCTGATTGTTCCTTTAAAAGATGTTGAGGAAGCTAAAAAAAACAATTAAGCGGGGAGGAATGGGCATGGAATAATTTGAACACTTTGTGCTGGGCTGTTGGGTCTATTTCTAGATCTATGGCAGAAGATCAGGTAAATGTTTTTGCTAGAGCTTAGCCTGACTTCATTTTCTTTTTATGATGGTGGAAATTCTTGTTTGTAAAGCAGTTCCATTCCGTCTATTGGCTAGTATACCATACTCGTTTGTGAGATAACTTATTCAATAACATTTGGCACTGTGAACTTTTAATGTTAATTGTTTTCTTTCATTAGCCTTCCACATTCCATGATTTAGCCGTATCTGCTTGGCTGCTCTTTACTTTGTTCTGGGAAGGTTATTGAACATTATTAATTTTGTGCCAATGATTGTTAAGCTCTATTTTTTTCTTCAGGAAAACAGATTTTTGGTGATGGGTCATTCGTGATTTGTTGAATTTATGTGAAATATATACTAAGGCTGAATTTCTGCCTAGGTTGATGTACTTCCATTATGTTGTATTTTCTATTTTTCTCAAGGCGGTATTAGATTTATTTGATACTTAACTGACATAGCTGAGAGGTTTTGTTAAGTTGACCTCTCTGTTCTGCTTTGGCTTGGTTGCAGGTATGTCATTGGCCATTATCCAAGATTCTCAATGGTTGCCGACTCATCACCTCCGTATGTGAATCTTAAGAAAGAGAAGAGAAGTCTAGAAGAGAATTTAGAGGCCTCACATTAGGACATGTAGACTAAGTTATATGTGTTACTCTTGTAAAATTATTTTCATTTTATATATATTATTTGGATTATAATCAATAATTATTTTATGATTTTTAATTTAATTTTCAAAATTAATACAATTATTGAAACTAGATTAATGAATTTATTTTTATTAAGTCTGTAGGAAAAAATCTAGCAAGACATCGTAGAAAAATGGTAGGAAATGTTTAACTCCGAATATTTTGATAGGAAATCGATCAAAATTTCTTTTCATTTTCCTACCAAAATTCCCTACGAATTTCCTATCAACTTATTTTCGTAAAAAAATTCCTACGATTTTCGATTTTTTACAGGATATATTCTACGAACAAATTTCCTACAGTTGTTTCCTACCGTTTTCCTATGGAATTAGCCGTAGGAAATCAGCCAGTTTCTTGTAGTGTGTTACCACCCACTTAAAAGAATTTTCTTCAAGGCTGCATAGTTCATCCTAAAATATGTTGCTAGTATCATTTTACTTGGTCTCTGTGGTGTCTTCAGATGAAGGAAGTCGAGATATGAATCTCAATGTAATTACATGTACGTACACAGGCAAATGAAACGCACCACGGTGACCAAAGGAAGATTCTTGCAGCAACCCAAAAAGGCTGGTAAATAATCCAAAAATAATTGACTAACGAAGCATCCAAGCGAGATAAACTAGAAAATGGATAGCAACGGTTCCACCTCGGAGTATCAATGAATGACCTGAGTATAGCAAGAAAGAAAGTAAATACCATATATAAAAAAGTACAAGCTTCATGTTCTTAAATCAATCAATCATGTGTACCTCTAGAGTTCGAGCAGAAATGGTCATTTCGCTGACTCTAGATATCCCAATAAGAAACCAATCAATCATGTGTACTCAAGTCTCGGAGCATCGATTTCAACAGCATGATCTTGACATTCGAGACTATGAGACACTAGTGTGAAGCTTTTTATAGATTGAGAACGAACACGTACATCCTGATAATCATCCATATGGGTACGTAGGACTAAATCCTCAAGAACTGGACAGCTCGATATGAGAGTCTCTATAACATTAATTCCACAAAACTTAACCAAGGTAAATAAACAACCAGTGGAGGATCCATGACAACACAGTAGAGAGTCAAATCCACCAATGTCGCACAGAATGACACGGTAAATTGCTTAACGTATCTTTCCCGAGCCATTGGTTCTAAGTTCTAACCATGGCTTCTCCCGAAAACCCTAAATTTCAAAAAAAGTTACAATATTAATATATGATTAATCAACAAAGTATAAAGATAGTTCAGAGTTTAGGTTAGAGAAAGAGAGGAAGAAGAACCTTCAATTTACGACCACAGATCTTCTCGATAGTTATTCTTCCTCTTTGACAGTTTTTATGATAAGTTGAAAATGAAAAGAGGCACTTCAAATTTCTTCAATCTTTTATTGACCTTTTGTTGTGATTTTTGTTACATTTCTTTAATTGAAATGACTACTCGAAAACCTAATGATTGATTTTTGTTCAATGTTTGGTCTTTCAGTCACTTGTTTAGTACATGTAGTAATTAAAAAGGCCACGAAACGTGACCAATTAAATGACCTTCAAAATTTCAATCTTTGTCGGCCTCTTTTTAGGTATGTTATTTAGTTTTATATCCAAAAACTTATCCTACGAATGTTTGGCTTTTATGATCAATGCTGATATATATATAT